>LR812535.1:10568950-10718950 GCA_903798195.1 Danio kyathit
GTTTTGAACTTTGCTAATAAAAAACAATTTTCCTGAGTTAATATTCTGCATATTAGAATATTTTCTAAAGGATTGTGTGACAATGGAGACTGGAGAAATCACAGAAAAATCATCCATCAATCAAACAAAGAGCATTTTAGAACTATATATTTAAATTACAAAACGTCTTTCAACAAAAACATTAAAAATGCATACCAAACTTCCAGTCCCACTGGATTATTATAATTATTTCTTCTTATTATTTAATTTTTTGTTTTATTCAGTAATACATTCATATTGATTTTAAATCAATAAGTGTTTTTGATTCAATTCACATCTTCTATGGCATAAGTAATTAATATCCCAAATTTAATCAAACTAAACAACACATGCATTATTTGCAAATGTCTAAAAGGCAACAGAGAACCAACTGCACTCAAAGTATTGAATCATTCATGTTACAGCAAGAGCAAAGCATCTGCCACCTGCTATGGTGCAGTGAGCGGCTTTATTTTATTATTCCTGACCAGCGGCCACAGCATGAGGTCCACACAAACCCAACCCCCAGACAGAATATTTATTTTGTGTCCTGATATAGTATGAATTATAAGTCAGAATTATTAGCCCTTCTGAATTATTAGACCTCCTGTATATTTTTTTCCGTAATTTCTGTTTAACGGAAAGATTTTTTCCAACACATTTCTAAACATAGTTTTAATAACTCATTTCTAATAACTGATTTCTTTTATCTTTGCCATGATGACAGTAAATAATATTTTACTAGATATTTTTCAACATGCTAGTATTTAGCTTAAAAGTGACATTTAGGGGTTAACTAGGTTAATTTACAACCCAGGCTCATTCTGAAAACGTACCCCATACATTTCTGGTGAGCACCAAATACATCGCACACTCTCAGAAATAAAGGTACATGAGCGATCACTGGGGTGGTACCTTTTCAAAAGATACATATTTGTACTTAAAGGGTCCATATTCGTACCTCAAAAGTATATATTAGTACCTAAAAAATTTTAGAGGAACACTTTTGTACTTTTTAGGTACTAATATGTACACTTGAGATAATAATATGGATCTTTAAGGTACAAATATGTAACATTTGAAAAGGTACCACCCCAGTGACAGCTCGTGTACCTTTATTTCTGAGAGTGTGCGAAGTATTTGGTGCTCTCCTGAAATGTATATAGGGGTAAGTATTCAGAATGAGCCTGGGTTGTAAATGAATCCAGATTATTTTTGCCTTTTTTTCTTTTCGAATATCCACCAGAGGCCGATGTGTACGCTTTTTGAGATCTCAAATTTCTCTTGCTAGTGCCATTTACGCCTGCTGTTCTCGTGTAAATCCACCAGAGGCCACTGTTGACTGACTAACTGACTGACCGACTGACACCCTCCTCCTTCCCTAAACTCAACCAATAGTGTTTTCAAAATGACCGACTGATCTGTTTTTGTCTTACCCGCTTTCTGGAACCGTTCTTCGCCGGACTCGAACCCCGTCATCGTGGACAACTCCTCTTTGCGTCTTAAGTCCGCCGACGTACATGGCGAGCTAACTGGACAAACTAGTAACAGCAGGAAAGCCATCCATACAGAGGTAAGTGGTCAGCTGGTAAGTGCGAAAAGGAACAGCGTCGCATTCGTTTTAAAGCCAAAATGCAGCCATACGTACTTCTGACTACAAAATTTGCGATCTCCAGAAATTAATATTGGGCTACGTTTTCAGAATAAGTCTATGTTGGTTAATTAGGTTAATTAAATTAGGGGTAATTAGGCAAATCATATAACGCTGGTTTGATTTGTAGACAATCAAAAAAAATTGCTTAAGGGGGCTAATAATATTGAACTTTTATAGAAGAAAAATATTATAGGAAATACTGTGAAAAATTCCTTGCTCTGTTAATCATCATTTGGGAAATATTTGAAATAGAACAAAAAAATAAATAAATCACAGGAGGGCAAATAATTTTAACTTCAACTGCATGTATGGAAATGTAGTTCATTGAATGGCGGATATGTAGTCCAATAGTGAATGTGCATGTAAACCAGCGATCTATGGGGAGAAGATCGCTGGTGATCGTGACAGAGCCCCCCCTCTAAGGAGTGGCTTCCAGACACTCCTATCATAGTTCAGGCGGGAGGTGGAGCGGAGGCGGAACAGGGGGAGGGATGGAGGGCCAGGACCATGCAGCTGAGGAGTGTCTGAAGCATGAAGCAGCAGTAGGCCCAGAGAGTGGAGCTGCGGAGGGCCTGGAGCGTGGAGCTGTGGAAGGCCCGGAGAATGGAGCTGTGGAGGGCCTGGAGCGTGGGGCTGCGGAAGGCCCGGAGAGTGGAACTGCGGAGGGCCTGGAGCGTGGAGCTGCGGAAGGCCCGGAGAATGGAGCTGCGGAGGGCCTGGAGCGTGGGGCTGCGGAAGGCCCGGAGAGTGGAACTGCGGAGGGCCTGGAGCGTGGAGCTGCGGAAGGCCCGGAGCGTGGAGCTGCGGAGGGCCTGGAGCATGGAGCTGTACAAGGCCTGGAGTATGGGGCTGCAGAGGGCCTGGAGCGTAGAGTTGCAGAGGGACTAGAGCTTGGAGTTGCGGAAGGCCCGGAGAGTGGAGCTGCGGAGGGCCCGGAGCGTGGAGCTGAAGTTGGTCTGGGGGCTTAGGTTCAGCAGGCACAGGCAGTTCATATAACCCCCATGGGTCAGGAGGCTTTGGTTCAGGGGGCACTGGCGTTTCAGATAACCCCAGTGGGTCTGGAGGCTTGGATTCAGGAGACCTAGGCAGTTCATTTAACCCCAGTGGGTCTGGAGGCTTGGGTTCAGGAGGCATAGGCGGTTCATTTAACCCCAGTGGGTCAGGAGGCTTGGGTTCAAGGAGCACTGGCAGTTCGTATAACCCCAGTGGGTCAGGAGGCTTAGGTTCAAGAAGCACTGGCAGTTCATATAACCCCAGTGGGTCAGGAGGCTTGGGTTCAAGGAGCACTAGCAGTTCGTATAACCCCAGTGGGTCAGGAGGCTTAGGTTCAAGGAGCACTGGCAGTTCATATAACCCCCATGGGTCTGGAGGCTTGGGTTCAGGAGACACTGGCAGTTCGTTTAACCCCAGTGGGTCGGGAGGCTTGGGTTCAGGAGGCATAGGCGGTTCATTTAACCCCAGTGGGTCAGGAGGCTTGGGTTCAAGGAGCACTGGCAGTTCGTATAACCCCAGTGGGTCAGGAGGCTTAGGTTCAAGGAGCACTGGCAGTTCAAATAACCCCAGTGGGTCAGGAGGCTTAGGTTCAAGGAGCACTGGCAGTTCATATAACCCCAGTGGGTCAGGAGGCTTAGGTTCAAGGAGCACTGGCAGTTTGTATAACCCCAGTGGGTCAGGAGGCTTAGGTTCAAGGAGCACTGGCAGTTCATATAACCCCAGTGGGTCAGGCGCCCGCCCTTCGGGGAATTCAAGTGGGTCTGGCGTCCGCCCTTCGGGGAATTCAAGTGGGTCTGGCGTCCGCCATTCGGGGGATTCAGGGTCATCTGATGCTCGCCATTCAAGAGATTCAGAGGTTTCTGGCGCCCGCCATTCGAGGGATTCAGAGGGTTCTGGCGCCCGCCATTCGAGGGATTCAGAGGGTTCTGGCGCCCGCCATTCGAGGGATTCAGAGGTTTCTGGCGCCCGCCATTCGAGGGATTCAGAGGTTTCTGGCGCCCGCCATTCGAGGGATTCAGAGGTTTCTGGCGCCCGCCATTCGAGGGATTCAGAGGTTTCTGGCGCCCGCCATTCGAGGGATTCAGAGGGTTCTGGCGCCCGCCATTCGAGGGATTCAGAGGTATATGGCGGCATCAATGGCTCTGGCGGCGGCGGCGACTCTGGCAGCTCTGGCGGCGGCGACTCTGGCAGCTCTGGCGGCGACTGAGGGTCTGGCAGCTCAGGAGGTGGCGGTGGCAACTCTGGTAGGAACAGCTCTGGTGGTGGCAGTAGCTCTGGCAACTCGGGTGGTGGTGGCCATTCTGGTGGCTCAGGTGATGGCATTTCAAGAACAAGAACTTGGACTGGACTTATAGCAGGAACAGAATCGGAATATGAAGCCATCTTGTGAGCTGGTGGCAGATTGACGCTTACCCATGCATGAGCTGGATGGCTGGTGACGGCCATTTTGTGAGCTGGGGAACTGGAGGCGGCCATTTTGTGATCTGAGGGACTGGAGACAGCCATCTTGTGAGTTGGAGGATTGGAGGCGGCCATCTTGTGAGCTGGACGACTGGAGGCGGCCATCTTGTGAACTGCAGGACTGAAGGCAGCCATCTTTTGAGCTGGGGGACTGGAGGTGGCCATCTTGTGAACATGAGGACTGGAAGTGGTCATTTTGTTAGCTGGAGGACTGGAGGCGGCCATCTTGTGAGCTGGATGACTGAAGGCGGCCATTTTGTCAGCTAGAGGACTGGAGGTGGCCATCTTGTTAGCTGGAGGACTGGAAGTGGCCATCTTGTGAACATAAGGACTGGAAGTGGCCATTTTGTTAGCTGGAGGACTGGAGGCGGCCATCTTGTGAGTTGGATGACTGAAGGCGGTCATCTTGTGAGCTGGAGGACTGAAGGTGGCCATCTTGTGAACATGAGGACTGGAGGTGGCCATCTTGTGAACATGAGGACTGGAGGTATCCATCTTATGAGCTGGAGAACTGAAGGCGGCCATCTTGTGAGCAGGAGAACTGGAGACAGCCATCTTTTGAGCTGGAGGACTTGAAGCAGCCATTTTGTGAGTTGGAGGACTGAACTGATCAACTGGGGACAGGAGTATGGGTGATGCCAGCATAACAGTATTTATGGAGGGAACATCAAGCCCCCTTGCCGGCGGGTCTTGCTGTCTATTGCCCCCCCCCCAAAAAACATTTAGGGGTCTCCTCCACCTCGCCTACGGTGAAGGTTGACCCAATGGCTCGTAAGGCCACATCTAGGGCTTGCTGGAAAGACCCCCGAGGACCATAACGGATGAGGGTGGATTTCAGTGGTTCATTTAGTCCATTATAGAAAAAATCAATAAGTATACAGTCCAGGACAGTGGTATCATTGGCAATGTCCAGAAAATAAATAATATGGTCCTCGAGGGAATTCATACCTTGCCTTAACCTGACGAGACGTACTGCTGGATCCATGTTGTGGCCGAGTCTTCTGTAACCACGGATAGGATGCAGACAACAAGATGCGGATCCAAATGCAGGTTTATTTAAAGGAATGGTCAGGCAAGCAATGATCAGTACAGGAGCAAACAGATGTATGAGGATAATCCAGAATCGTAGTCAATTTAGCAGGCAGAGGGTCACAAGGATGGCAGAAAACAGGGAGAAACAGGTAAACAAGGCAAGGGTCTAAACACGGCAAAAACAAGACACGGAACTGCTTTGAATTGACACTGGTAACAGATGACAAGACTCGGCAATGGAGTGAGTGTATGTTCTGCTTATGTAGTGTGTGTAATCAGTTGTTGAGTGGCTTCAGCTGTGGGTGTAATCAGTGCAGATCTGGAACCGGTTGTGTGTGATGTCAGAGTCGTGCATGTATGGAAATGTAGTTCATTGAATGGCGGATATGTAGTCCAATAGTGAATGTGCATGTAAACAAGCGATCTATGGGGAGAAGATCGCTGGTTATCGTGACATTATATATATTTAATTTAAATTATAAGGCCATTTCATAACCAAAAGTGGAACTGCCCAGATCTTTCAGCCATGCATTGCTTTTTGTGTCTTGTATAATAAAACAAGCTTTATTAAATTAGCTTATTCAATCTCAAAGTGTTGTTGCTCTGAAATGTAAGTGCCTTTACAAAATATAATTGTTCCTTCACAAATCCACTTAGAGGAAAAATCCATTCTCCGCTCGCTCGCTGTGGCAGAGATCAGGTATTTATATCTCCAAAAGCCTTTTGAGTTAAAGATCGAGGAATGTACCTCAAACGGTTCCAGTCACAGAGCATAATGAAATTCATGAGAAAAAAAACTGCTATTACTATCACATGCTCATCTAACGAGTCACAATGTGGTTTTATCAGATAACAAGGTTACAGTTCAGTTCTTTAAAATGGATTAAAGTCAAGAAATTGTGTGCAAAAAAAAATCAACAACAACATTTTCCAAGTGCTTAATGGAGAGAAGATAGTAATAATGGGTAATATATAACAGCTCAAATAATAGCTCATTTCTAATAACTAGGTTAATTAGGTAAACAAGGCAAATTAGGAAATTTATAGGACAACATTGATTTGTTCTGTAGATAATCGAGAAAAATATTTCTTGCTCAGTTTAAACTTCCATTTCCAAATATTTGATATAGAATTAAAACTTTACAGGAGATATACATTTATTTACACATTTTTATGCATCACAGATTTGTGAAAAAGTACCCCCGTATACATTTCTGGAGTGGGCAAATTATGAAGCCAGAGGTACGTATGGCTGTATTTCGTCTTTAAAACGTATGACGCCGCCGACGCCTTCTGTTTTTTGTTTTTTTTCCGCGATACCAGCTGACCGCTAACCTTCATGTGGAGGCACTTTCACTGTTACCAGTTTTCCCAGTGGCTTGCTGCGTACCTCATCGGACTTGAGACACAGAGTTGACCACGATGACGAGATTCGAGTCCAGCAATGAACGATTCCAGAAAGCAGGTAAAACAAAAAGGCAAAAAATTTAATAAACAAGTAAATAACAAGGTGAGAATGTGGTAAAATCATAAAATGTGATAAGAATTAGGCTGCTGCGAGAGTTTTTTTCTTTCTGGCTTGCTTTTGAAAACACTATCGGTTGGGTTTAGGGAAGAGGTTGGGTGGGGGTATTGATCGGTCGGTCAGTCAGGCAGGCAGTTGACAGCAGCCTCTAGTGGATTTACATGAGAAGAGGAGGTGCGAATGGCACTCGCAAGAGAAATTTGAGATCTGAAAAAGCATACACAGCAACCTTTGGTGGATTCTCGAAAACAAAAACTGCAAAAAAAAAAAAAAAGTACCTCCTGGGACATATTTCGCGCTGTTCTGAAATGCATACAGGGGTACGTATCAATAATGAGCCTGGATTGTTTTCGTTCATTCATTCATTTTCTTTCCGGCTTAGTCCTTTTATTAATCTGGGGTCGCCACAGCGAGATAAACCGCCAACTTATCCAGCATATGTTTTATGCAGCAGGTGCCCTTCCAGCTGCAACCGATCACTGGGAAACACCCATACACTCTCATTTACACACATACACTACGGACAATTTTAGCTTACCCAATTCACCTATAGCGCATGTCTTTGGACTTGTGGGGAAAACCGGAGCACCCAAAGAAAACCCACGCGAACGTGGGGAGAACATGCAAACTCCACACAGAAACGCCAACTGACCCAGCCAAGGCTCGAACCAGCGACCTTCTTGCTGTGAAGCGACAGCACTACCTACTGCGCCACCACATCACCCTGGATTGTTTTTATTTTATTTAAATAATTATTGGTCTACACCCATCCATATGCTCTTCATTATATTACAGTATATATAGTGTTTTGTGAAGCTGTCCAGTTCTGAAA
This sequence comes from Danio kyathit, assembly GCA_903798195.1. NCBI lineage: Eukaryota > Metazoa > Chordata > Actinopteri > Cypriniformes > Danionidae > Danio > Danio kyathit. The sequence goes on from LR812535.1 coordinate 10,576,466, forward strand.
TACAATAAAACACTGTAAACCTTGTCTTTTCTTATTGAATGATTTTTCTTTAGGAACCCGGACTTTTAACCAAAAGCAAAATTTATTTCTCAAGATATAAAGCTGCAAATAAAACAATTATCAGTTCCTGGTTCTCTCCTTATTTCCTGTCAATACATCAATGGTTATTCTATTGTATCCTATTGACTTGTATTTAACCAGCAGGTATTTTTTTCTGACCGGAAATGACACAGGTTTCTCCAAAAAGATAGTAAGACGATGTACAAGAGACATCATTGTGAAAAAATAGATATATTTCTCAGCTTTTATTTACATTTAAACAAAAACTTTAAGTCAGAATTTGCCAGGGGTATGAATCATTTCGGCAAATTTAAAACTAATTATTTTGTCTGTCTGACCTGTTTTACATACATTTTATTAGACAATCTTTTCATTTATATACTTCTCTGACATTATGCTTCCTTTTTTTAGTTATATACTTGCAGCTTTCTATATGTAAACATGTGTCCACGTCTGTGTATGTATAATGTGTATATATACAATTTGTATTGTTATCAGCCATGCAGTACACATTGAATTAATTCAATGTAATATAATACTGTTATTATCATTGCTGATACTAAAAACAACAAAAACAAGTCTAAAAAAAAACAACTTTAAAAATGTAAAGCTTTTCAGAACACAATACTGAGATCCATCGACATCAATCTATTACATGAATAAAAGTTTACAACCCATAAAGGTGGCTTTTATTGATGTTAAGGTCTTCTCATTTTTTGCGTCACTCACTTGCACTCAGCATTAAGAATTAATGAAAGGACCATCACTTTCAGTCTACACATACAGTAGAGAAATGAGAGAAACAAGAGCATCTGAAATTTAGACGAGTGCGTTCAACACAAACTGGGGGACAGATGATATCATGGGCAACAGGTCAGATGTTGCTGTCATCTGTTGAATGGACGGCAGTCTTTAATAATCTACACATCACTGCTGCCGTTTTAACAGACCAGCAAAAGTGTCAGAGAAATGCAAAAGTGTCCATTAGGCCAAACATTGAACATTTTAACATGCATTTACCATACATAAATGCGTTTACCATATTTAGAAAATATCAAATGAAATACTGCCATCTGCTGTTATTGTTAAATAGACTCTGTGATCGGATCAAACAGCCTGCATCTGCTGTATATCGCTCTGTCTATAGAGGATTGTGCATTTTTGTGGTGAGTACAGTAGCCTATAAGATGACATTTAACCGCTGCAGACAAAACAATCACTGTTCTTTGACATTAAACTTAAAGGGATTGTTCACCTTAAAACTGAAATTGCACTCACCATTTACTTAACCTCCAGTGGTTTCAAACTAGACCTGTGTGTTATTGAAGAAATATCCAATATGTGATAGCTTGATAAATAATGCAGTTTTTTATATCAAATGTGCTTTTTTTATAATGAACATATGGGTTTTTTTTTAGAGAAATATATCTGAAATTGAACAGCCATGATTTACTGTGGCATAAAACAAACCATACATTAAGTAACTAAGTAAACAACAAAAGTAATGATAAAATCAACCCAGGCACATTGTGGATATGTACCCCTGTCTACATTTCTGGAGACAGCGAAATACGTAACCCGAGGTATGTCTGCTCACAGTTTTTGCTTTTGCAAATCGACCAGAGGCCGATGTGTATGCTTTCAGATGATCACAAATTCCTCTTGCACATCCTCTTCTCGCATAAATCCACCAGAGGGCGCAATATACACTTCAGCCGACCAGGCCAGCTTGCAGTTAACTGACTGACTCAGACTGATCCACCCAACCCCTTCCATAAACCCAACCGATAGTGTTTTCAAAAGCAATGTAGAAAAAGAAAACTCGTTGTGGCTGGGTGATTTCACCACTTTTTCAGCCTGTTGTTTATTTATTTATTTATTGGTCTTGTTTTACCTGGTTCCTGGAACCGTTCTTCACCAGACTCGAACCCCTTTGTCCCAAGTCCACCGACTTACACAGTGAGCTGCTGGGCAATTTGTCACACCCCCGGTTTGATCACGCTGCCTTTGTTTATGTTTTCATTTCATGAGCACGCGTGGATGTTTGTTTTAGTCAGTCACCATGTGTTCACCGCAGTATTCCTCCCTCCCCCTTGTTACCTCATTTTACAATTATCACAATTTGATTTGTCCCACCTGGATTTGGTTACGCTCCTTCCCTATTTATTCCCCTCTTGTGTGTCATCCTGTGTCAGATCGTTGTACGTCAGTCCGGCAAGCGGTCTTCCGGTTTGTCTGTCTTGTCTCGTCTTGTCGCCCTGTGTTTTCTCATCCAGTCTTGTCCTGCCTGGCCATCATCTAGCGCCATCTCCTTGTGTGTATCTCCTTCGGCTCATCTCTCTCCATTCTCAGGCTCCATCGTCCCCTCCGCATTGAATCCACCGGCTTAACCTGTCTTCCGGCTTCCCCTTCCTCTCTCTCTTCCTCGGCCGCATCTGATACAGCCGGGCCATAGTGCGCCCTCTGCCGGAGGAAACTTGTAAGGACTTTCTTTCTCTAGTATTTTTTGCCGTTAACCCCTGGCTGTTTTGTTTTGTTTTTTCCCTTGTGTCCAGAACACTTACAACCGAGAGGCTTTCTTATTTTTTTATTATTTTTGAGAACCCTCTGTGCCAGTGGAGACCCTAAAGGCTTTTTTGTTTGCTCGTTTTGGATTTTCATTTTTTTTTGCCTGGAATTGTGGCAATCCTTGTTTACTCTTTTTGTAAAACAATAAACAGTCTAATTTGAACCTGCACTTGTGTCCATCCAGTCCTATCCATAACATTACGATCTGACCACAGTATGGATGCAGCAGGCTCAGACACGGTCAGAACTGCAGTCACCCAGCAGGGTGCGCTGTTAGGCCAACATGAGGCCAGACTCACCAACACCACCAGGGAGGTGGAGTTTCTGGCCAATCAAGTGGCGGATCTGACTGCACTCGTCCAAGACTTGCAGCGCGAGACAGTCCAGGGGGGTCATCCTCATCACGAGCCGGAGCCCCGTTGCAACAACCCTCCACCCTATAATGGGGACCCCAATTCTTGTAGAGCCTTTTTGACTCAGTGTGCAGTGGTTTTTACCTTGCAGCCACGCACTTATGCATCTGAGGAGTCTAAAGTGGCATTTGTTTTGACCCTCCTCACTGGCAAAGCTCGAGACTGGGGAACGTCAGTGTGGGAGACCAGAGCCCCTTGCTGTGCTTCGTTTGAATTTTTTCGCGAAGAGATGGTTCGCTTGTTTGACCGATCGGTCCAGGGCCAGGAAGCAGCGGACCAGCTGGCACGTCTACGCCAGGCAGGACAGTCAGTTACTGAATATGCCATCTCCTTCAAGACCCTGGCGGCATCCTGCGACTGGAACGAAGGCGCGTGTAGGTCTATGTTCCGGGCGGGGTTACAGGATGAGATTCAGGATGAGTTGGCCACCCAGGACCTTCCCCAGGACCTCGATGACTTGATTAACATGGCACTACGAATTGAGGGACGGCTTCATCGCCGTCGTCAGCGTCTAACAGTTCGTCCGTCATGGAGGTTGGAGGATACACTTCCAGTGTTTGCTGCAGAAACACCTGTTTCTTCCCCTACGGATCCAGAGCCCATGCAAGTAGGGCGTCTTCGCCTCACCCCACTGCAGAGACAGCAACGCTTCACCCAAGGACTCTGTCTTTACTGTGGAAAGCCTGGACATTTTGCGGTAGCCTGTCCATTGAAACGTCGAGACTTACCAGTGAGGAAGGGGATACTGGTGAGCACTACCCCTTTTTTACATTCCTCCTCCCGCACTCTCCTTCCTGTTTCCATCCATTTGGGTGATGTCTCTAATTCGTGTTCGGCCCTGATTGACTCAGGGGCCGAAGGAAATTTTTTGGACTCTTCCCTGGCGGCCTTGTGGGGGATTCCTGCCATTCCCCTTCCTAACCCTATCCCTGCACGTTCCCTTAACGGTTCCCTTATAACCACTGTTTCCCATTCTACCCCTCCTGTTAACCTGATTGTTTCAGGCAATCACCGTGAGGTAACCACTCTGCTGCTTCTAGATTCCCCGAGTGCCCCCATAGTGTTGGGGCACCCGTGGTTAGTGCAGCACGGCCCTCACGTTGATTGGCCTGGTAATGCTATTTTGTCTTGGAGTCAGTATTGTTTGTCTTCGTGTCTGGGCAGTGCCCCTTTTCCTGTTTCTGTGTCCTCTGTGTTTCAGGCAGAAGCGTCTGATCTGACTGGGGTTCCGATGGAGTACCACGGCCTGCGCCAGGTGTTTAACAAGTCCCGGGCCACTTCCTTGCCGCCTCATAGACCGTACGATTGTGCCATCGAGCTCCTCCCAGGCACTTCTCCGCCTAAGGGACACTTGTTTTCCCTTTCTGGTCCAGAGAGAGAGGCTATGGACAGGTACATTAATGAATCCCTAAAAGCCGGTCTCATCCGACCCTCCTCGTCTCCTGCAGGTGCTGGATTCTTCTTTGTCAAGAAGAAGGATGGCTCCCTGCGTCCATGCATTGATTATCGAGGGCTCAACGACATTACCATTAAAAACAGGTACCCCTTACCTCTCATGTCGTCTGCTTTTGAGCTATTGCAGGGAGCCAAGGTTTTTACCAAGCTTGACCTCAGGAATGCCTACCACCTAGTCCGCATACGTGAGGGGGATGAGTGGAAGACAGCTTTCAACACCCCTACGGGACACTTTGAGTATCGTGTCTTACCATTTGGCCTAACTAACGCCCCGGCTGTCTTTCAGGCCCTGGTTAACGATGTGTTGAGAGACATGGTTAATCGTTTTGTCTTTGTGTATCTCGATGATATTCTGATCTTTTCCCCATCCTTGCAGATACATATTCAACACATACGCCAGGTGCTACAACGGTTGTTGGAGAACCAACTTTATGTCAAGGCGGAGAAGTGCGTTTTCCATGCTCAGTCAATTCCGTTTCTGGGGTTCATCATTTCAGCGGGAGAGATCCAGGCAGATCCCTGTAAGATAAGGGCTGTTGCCGAGTGGCCAACCCCCGACTCTCGTAAAGCTCTGCAGCGGTTCTTGGGGTTCGCTAACTTTTACCGGCGATTCATCAGGAACTTTGGCCAAATTGCTGCACCTTTAACAGCACTCACCTCTCCCAAGGTATGGTTCAAATGGAATAGTGATGCACAGGAGGCCTTTGATAAATTGAAGTCCCGTTTTGTCTCTGCTCCTGTTTTGTCCATTCCAGATCCTGAACAACAATTTATTGTTGAGGTGGACGCCTCTGAGGTCGGGGCAGGCGCAGTTCTATCTCAGCGGTCTCGCCTAGACGGGAAAGTGCATCCTTGTGCCTTCTTTTCCCACCGCTTAAACCCTTCAGAACGGAATTACGACGTAGGTAACCGAGAATTGTTGGCAGTCAGGCTGGCTCTGGGGGAGTGGCGTCACTGGCTAGAAGGGGCAGCTCAACCTTTCCTGGTCTGGACGGATCACAAGAACCTCGAATATATCCGTTCGGCCAGGAGGCTGACCCCTCGACAGGCTCGCTGGGCCCTCTTCTTTGACCGCTTTAAGTTTACCCTGTCGTTCAGACCTGGAACCAAAAATGTAAAGCCTGATGCCCTCTCCCGTCTCTTCGAGGCCCCAGGAAAGGAGAGATTGGTTGATGCCATAATACCAAAAGAAATGGTGGTGGCATTTCTCTCCTGGGACATCGAGAGAAGGGTGGAGAAGGCCATACAGAAGATCCAAGTACCAGGAAGGGTCCCAGCGGGCCGTCTGTTTGTCCCAACCCAACTTCGCTCAGAGGTCATCCAGTGGGGGCACTCGTCCAGGCTAGCCTGTCACCCAGGAGTGCGGAGATCGCTGGCCGTCATTTACCAACGATTCTGGTGGCCATCCATGGCCAAGGACGTCAGGCAGTTTGTGGCGGCCTGCTCGGTTTGTGCCCAGAACAAGACTTCTAATGCACCTCCCGTTGGTCTGCTTCGCCCCCTATCTATCCCATCCCGCCCATGGTCACATGTGGCCCTTGATTTTGTCACTGGCCTCCCAGAATCTAAAGGAAACACCGTCATTCTCACGGTGGTGGACCGTTTCTCTAAATCAGTCCATTTCATTCCCCTTCCCAAACTTCCTTCAGCCAAGGAGACTGCGCAAGTGGTGATTGATCACATATTCCGGATTCATGGTCTTCCGGTGAATGTGGTTTCTGACAGGGGTCCCCAGTTTGTCTCCCGCTTCTGGAAGGAGTTCTGTCGACAGATCGGGGCTTCTACGAGTCTGTCATCAGGATTCCATCCTCAGACCAACGGGCAGTCCGAACGGGCCAACCAGGATTTGGAACGTACTCTCCGCTGCCTGGCGTCCCACAATCCTAGCTCCTGGTGTCAACAACTGTCTTGGGTCGAGTACGCTCACAACTCTCTTCCATCGTCAGCCACAGGTTTGTCCCCGTTTCAATGTTCTGTTGGATTCCAACCCCCTCTGTTTCCTTCACAGGAACCCGAAGCTGCAGTTCCGTCTGCCTTGGCTTTTGTTCAGCGGTGTCGTCGCACCTGGCGGAAAGCCAGGGAGGCCTTGGTCCGAGTTGGCAGACGAACTAAAGCAGCGGCCGACCAACACCGGACTCCTGTCCCCCGTTACATGTGTGGTCAAAGAGTATGGCTCTCCACCAAAGACCTGCCTCTCAGGGTGCCTTCACGCAAGCTAGCTCCCAGGTTCATTGGCCCATATCAGATCACCAAAGTCTTGAGTCCGGTGGTGGTAAGGCTCAAGCTTCCCCCCCAAGCTTGGTCGGGTACACCCGTTGTATCTAGGGTTAAACCTGTGTTGTATTCCCCTCTTGTCCCTCCTGCCCCTCCCCCCCCTCCCCCCCGGCTAGTAGACGGCTCCCCAGCCTACACCGTACGGAGGTTGCTTGACGTTAGACCCAGGGGCCGGGGTTTCCAGTATTTAGTGGACTGGGAGGGCTATGGTCCAGAGGAGAGGAGCTGGGTCCCAGCTCGGGACATACTTGATCGGGCGCTGGTCGAGGACTTCCATCGGCAACGAGGTAAGCCCCTCCCTGTAGCGCCTGGTGGCGCCCGTAGGGGGGGGGGGGTACTGTCACACCCCCGGTTTGATCACGCTGCCTTTGTTTATGTTTTCATTTCATGAGCACGCGTGGATGTTTGTTTTAGTCAGTCACCATGTGTTCACCGCAGTATTCCTCCCTCCCCCTTGTTACCTCATTTTACAATTATCACAATTTGATTTGTCCCACCTGGATTTGGTTACGCTCCTTCCCTATTTATTCCCCTCTTGTGTGTCATCCTGTGTCAGATCGTTGTACGTCAGTCCGGCAAGCGGTCTTCCGGTTTGTCTGTCTTGTCTCGTCTTGTCGCCCTGTGTTTTCTCATCCAGTCTTGTCCTGCCTGGCCATCATCTAGCGCCATCTCCTTGTGTGTATCTCCTTCGGCTCATCTCTCTCCATTCTCAGGCTCCATTGTCCCCTCCGCATTGAATCCACCGGCTTAACCTGTCTTCCGGCTTCCCCTTCCTCTCTCTCTTCCTCGGCCGCATCTGATACAGCCGGGCCATAGTGCGCCCTCTGCCGGAGGAAACTTGTAAGGACTTTCTTTCTCTAGTATTTTTTGCCGTTAACCCCTGGCTGTTTTGTTTTGTTTGTTCCCTTGTGTCCAGAACACTTACAACCGAGAGGCTTTCTTATTTTTTTATTATTTTTGAGAACCCTCTGTGCCAGTGGAGACCCTAAAGGCTTTTTTGTTTGCTCGTTTTGGATTTTCATTTTTTTTTGCCTGGAATTGTGGCAATCCTTGTTTACTCTTTTTGTAAAACAATAAACAGTCTAATTTGAACCTGCACTTGTGTCCATCCAGTCCTATCCATAACACAATTTGGTAACACCGGAAAAGTTGTTCATGCTAAACTAAACAGAAGCCGTGGGCGGTGTCATACCGTCCTGTAGCATTCATTTTAAAGACGAAATGCAGCCAGTTGTACCTCTGGCTACATAATTTGCGCTTTCCAGAAATAGAAGCGGGGTACATCTCCACAATGAGCCTGTGTTGGATAAAATAAATATCACTAAACTAAACTTATTAAACTGAAAACATCAGGAACAATCAGAAAAACAAAAACAGATTGGAGTTACTTTTTTGTGGTCTTATTGCTTTCTTAAAGCAACAGTACACCCAATTCTGTCATCATCAACTCCACTTGAATGCAAAGATATAAATTATTATTTTTTTTTTTTCATCCATTTTTCTTCCTACTATGGATGTCAAGGGCTGCTTTTTTCAAAATATCTTCTTTTATGTTCAACAGATTAAATAAATTCAAGTTTAGAACCACTTGAGTGAGTGAATGGTGAGGAAATTTTGATTTTTGGGTGAACGATCCCTTCAACATGGCTTGACAATTGGTCTTTTAAGTTACTTTTGTATTAAATCACTCATTTATTATATCACTCATCGCCTCACAGCAAGAAGGCCACTGGTTCGAGTCTTGGCTGGGTCAATTAGCATTTCTGTGTGGAGTTTGCATGTTCTCCCCGTGTTGGCGTGAGTTTCCTCCGGGTGCTCCAGTTTCCCCCACAAGTCCAAAGACATGCGGTACAGGTGAATTTGGTAAGTTGTAAATTGGTAACTGGTAACTGGTAACTTGGTAAATTGTCCGTAGTTTATGCGTGAATGAGAGTATATGGATGTTTCCCAGTGATGGGTTGCAGCTGGAAGGCCATCCGCTGCGTAAAACATATGCTGGATAAGTTGGCGGTTCATTCTGCTGTAGCGACCCCAGATTAATAAAGGGACTAAGCCGAAAAGAAAATGAATGAATGAATAAAGATGTTTTAAAGAATTTAGAAACCAGTGGCCCTTAACTGGGTCACACTTTATTTTGATGGTCCGTTTGTTGAATTTAAGTTACATTGCATCTACATGCCAACTAATTCACATTAGATTATAAGTAGACTGCTAAGGCCCATGCACACCGAGACTTTTTTTGCTCGCGTTTTCCGTCAACATTTAATGCCTCGTGACTAAATAAAGGGCGTCAATGTGATCGTGCACATCAACGGGCAAAATGGCCGGCGCAAAAGCATCATTTTTAAAAAAAACGCCTCATGCTCATTTTATTGTTTGGACGCACCGCGTCAAAACCTTTTCCACCAATCAGATTGGCACTTTTGTTCACGTGCACGAAGCTGCTGAAGTTACAGTAAACAGCACTTGGAGGTCCTCAAGCGCAAAACTGTCAACGCGAGCGCACATTGAAGAAGATGCCCAGAAGCGATATGAACGTGGAGCTGCTTATTGCACTGGTGAAAAATAATCAGTTCCTCATCAATAGAGCTGGAGCTGCTACTTGAACCATCCATAACAACAAGCGTGTCAACTTTGTCTTCTTCTGTGTTACAAGCGGGTGTCAGAAGCTTAAAGTTGTGTAGCGCCATCTAACATCAAGAAGTGATTTTGCATACTCTTCTGCTTGACGTCAGTGAAAATCGCTTGGGTTTGACTCTGGAAAAACGTCTTGAAAAACGTTGACGATAAATGCAAACGAAAAGTATCCCGGTGTGTGCGAGCCTTAAGGTTGGGGTTAGGGTTAATGTAAGTTGACATGTACTTGCAAAGTTTTTTATAGTCAGTTAAATGTCTGTTGAAGGAGCAGTATCAACAGATATTAAGCAGACAGTCTACTAATACTCAAATGGACCATCAAAACAAAGTGTAACCGTTAACTGCCATAGTAGGAAAAAAATACAATGGAAGTTGTACGCAAAATATCTTCTATATTTCTATTTCTTCAACATGGATGTTTAGATATATTTTTGCATGTGTGTGATTGTTTTTATGGTTTATGAGGACACAAATCTATATAAATGACATGGGTATGACATAGTTATTACAATGTTGAGGTGGTTTATGAGGACATGTCTTGTGTCCTCATAATTTTAAACTGTTTAAAATCACACTTAACAGGGTTTTTTCACATTCATAATGGTAGGTCCATATAATAATTGTTTTAAAACAATTAAGCCCATGTAGTCCTCATAAATCACAAAATCCAACCTTTGTGTGTGTGTGTGTGTGTGTGTGTGTGTGTGTGTGTGTGTGTGTGTGTGTGTGTGTGTGTGTGTGTGTGTGTGTGTGTGTGTGTGTGTGTGGAGGGACACAAAGTTGTATAATGACATGGGTATGACTTAGTTGTACTCTATTAAGTTGGTTTATAAGGTCACACCTCGCGTCCCTCTAATTCAAAACACATAAAATCATATTCAAATCATATACAAAGTCCTTAATATAAAAATTGCCACAGGTTTCCTTTGGGGGTTGGGTTTAGGGGTAGGGGTGGGATAGGGCCATATCATAGGCGGTATTTACTTTATAAAATACATTATGCTTATAGAGTGTCCTTGTAAACCATGTATACAAGTGTGTGTGCAAAAGAAGAAATCATTTCCAGCAGATTTGGAATAAATAAGAAGTTGATAAATGATGAAAGAAGTTTCTTTTTTTTTGGTGAACTGGCACATCAAGCTCTTTCAATTCGAGATCTTGATGAAACGACATCCTCTTTCGATGGAGAGTTTTCATCAGACGTGTCTCTAAAGGAAATGGCTGCTGTATAAAAAAATCATTCGTGCCAGTGAAGAGAAGTGGCACAATGTATTACCACACAGCCTAAACAGGCATGCACCAGTCACCGCGCAGAAGGAAATCAAAAGAAACTACTCTGAAAACAAAAACCACAGACCTGCTGTCACATAAACCACACCTCGCCTCATTCGCTGTTGATGTACCATGGTAACGAGCACACACCTCTCCTGAAATGACTCCAATGCATTTGACCTCATATGCTTCAGTCGAAATGCAAATGCCAAATTTACTGCACTACAAATGAAACTGAACATGTATTAAAAGTAATCTTGGTCACACTAAACATAAAGGCGGGATCGTTCACCTAAAAATGAAAATGTCATATACTCATCCTCAAGTGGTTTCAAATTAGGCCTGTGTGCTATCCAATAGCATGCTAAACAATGTGATATTCTGTATGCAACGCAACATTTTTCAAAATGTTATAACCAATGTTTCGCATTATTTTAGAGAAAAGAAAGCATTGCTACAATTTCTGAAACTGAAGAGTTGTGTTTTACTGTAGTATGATGCAAATAAGACATTTTAAGGTGCAATTTGCTATTACTGCTATCAATAAACTCCTGATTTGCTGTTTATTAATAGTTTAAGAATAGAGATGTAAAATTAGACCATGCATTATATCATGTGGTTAATAAGTACTAATAAACAGCCAATATCTTTATAACAACCAGGTAATAAGCCACTATTTAATAGTAAGAATTGCTCGTACAGTCACTAAAATGAGTGCTAAATTTTACACCATGTTACTAGGGTGTTGTAGATGGTTGCTAGGGCATCCATTACAATTTAGTTTAAAGTGCAATTCTTGCTATTACTAAACCCTTACCTTAGACCAGGGGTGGCCAAATCTTTTCATTTGAAGGGCCAAAAACCAAATATCAAATATAAAGTTGCCATGGGTAGTTTTCTAATTTATTTCAGAATATTTCAAAATAAATAGAAAACACTACTTTAAATCATATTAACTAATGCTGTAGCACTTTTTTTTTAAATAATAACTTATTGCAATAAAAAACAGAAACAATTACATTTATAACACAGTGGAGTTCAATGCTGAATACACCAGTCAAGCAGAATCTGCCTTTGACTTGATTTGCTCACCAAAGTCTCTGCACTTTCAGGTGACAGTATGTACATTTAAACAGAATCTGATTAATTTACACCATTTAAATGAAAGATTTAATTTCAGTTAGCTTACAACTATAAAACAAACAAAGAAAAAAACAAAGGGTTGCATTAAATTTGAATGGACAATATCAAAACCATCCCCATCATTCTCAGATCATTCTCATTCCCCATCATTCTCATCACCCTTCTCAGATGGGATGGTAAGCCAAATCAAAGGTTACCATGGGCCAACTTTGCTGCTTATTAATAGTTTTAGAATATAGATGTAACATTAGATCATGCATTATATCATGCTTAATGAGTACTAATAATCAGCCAATATCTTAATAACATGCAGGTAATAAGCCACTATTTAATAATGGGAATTAGTCCTATGATAACTAAAGTGTTACCGTAATTTCTAATATGAGTGCTAAATTTTTCACTGCGTTGCTATGGTGTTGTAGATGGTTGCTAGAGCATCCATCAGTTTAAGGTCAAAATCTTGCTGTTTACTGGACCATTAACTTTGACATTTGCCTCAATAAACTCCTGATTTGCTGTTTATTAATAGTTTAAGAATAGAGATGTAAAATTAGACCATGCATTATATTATGTGCTTAATAAGTACTAATAAACAGCCAATATCTTTGTAACAACCAGGTAATAAGCCACTATTTAATAGTAAGAATTGCTCGTACGGTCACTAAAATGAGTGCTAAATTTTACACCATGTTGCTAGGGTGTTGTAGACGGTTGCTAGGGCATCTATTACAATTTAATTTAAAGTACAATTCTTGCTATTACTAAATTATTAACTTAGACCAGGGGTGGCCAAACTTTTTCTTATCCAGGGCTAAAGACCAAATATCATTAGGAGCCATGGGCCAAAAGTAAATATAGCAACCTCCAATAAATTAAAGTTGCCATGATTAATTTCCTAATTTATTTCAGAATATTTCAAAATAAATAGAAAACAGTACTTTAAATCATATTAACTAATGCTGTAGCACTTTTTCTAAATAATAACTTATTGCAATAAAAAACAAAAACAATTACATTTATAACACAGTGGAGATCAATGCTGAATACACCAGTCAAGCAGAATCTGCCTTTGACTTGATTTGCTCACCAAAGTCTCTGCATTGTCAGGTGACAGTATGTACATTTAACCAGAATCTGATTAATTTACACTTATTAATAGTTTTAGAATATAGATGTAACATTAGATCATGCATTATATCATGCTTAATGAGTACTAATAATCAGCCAATATCTTAATAACATGCAGGTAATAAGCCACTATTTAATAATGGGAATTAGTCCTATGATAACTAAAGTGTTACCGTAATTTCTAATATGAGTGCTAAATTTTTCACCGCGTTGCTATGGTGTTGTAGATGGTTGCTAGAGCATCCATCAGTTTAAGGTCAAAATCTTGCTGTTTACTGGACCATTAACTTTGACATTTGCCTCAATAAACTCCTGATTTGCTGTTTATTAATAGTTTTAGAATATAGATGTAAAATTAGATCATGCATTATATAATACCTAATGGGTACTAATAATCAGCCAATATCTTAATAATATGCAGGTAATAAGCCACTACTTAATAATGGGAATTAGTCCTATGGTAACTAAAGTGTTTTCGTAATTTCTAATATGAGTGCTAAATTTTGTATGTAGATGGTTGTTAGAGCATCCATCAGTTTAAGGTGCAAATCTTGCTATTACTGAACCATTAACTTTGACATTTGCCTCACTAAACTCCTGATTTGCTGTTTATTAATAGTTTGAGAATAGAGATGTAAAATAAGATTGCGCATTATATCACATGTACTATTAAACAGCCAAAATCTTAATAAAAGGCAGGTAATAAGCCACTATTTTATAGTAAGAATTGTTCGTACGGTCACTAAAATGTTACCATGATTTCTAAAATAAAAGATAAAATTTACACCATGTTGCTAGGGTGTTGTAGACGGTTGCTAGGGCATCCATCACACTTTAAGGTGCAATTCTTGCCATCATTATACCATTTTGCCTCAAACTGATTTGCTGCTTATTACTAGCTTTAGAATAGAGATGTAAAATAAGATCGTGCAGTATATGTGCTTAATAAGTACTGCACTGTAAAAAATGGAAATGACAAATTTTTATGTTGCTTTCACTTGTTTTAATAAGTTAATCAGGTTTCTAGTAATGTTTTTAAGTTACATTCAGTCAGTTTGATTGATGTAATTTGAGATGACTAGAAAAGTTCATTTGATTTAACTAAAAAAAAAAAAAAAGTTATGTCAGCAATATTTTTTACGGTGTAATAATCAGACAATACCTTAATAGCAGGCAGGTAATAAGCCATTAGTTAATGAGAATTTGGCCTAATTTCTAATATAAGTGCAAAATGTTACACCATGTTGCTAGGGTGTTGTAGAAGGTTGCTAGGTTATTGTTGTATTCTAAGGTGGCCTTAATACAGTATGTGGGTGGGTTAGTTTGGTAAGTTCCATCCAAAAATAGACATAATTTATTCACTACTTCAATGGTTTCCTGTACTAAAGCTGCAAATGCATGTCTGGCTCTTGAAATTTTGGCGGTAAAAAAAAAAGTGCCAGTTATCACGCATATGAAACTTCCTTCCTGGAGTCTTTGAATACTAAGTTCCCCTCTGCAGTTTAATTCATGCTTCTTGTTTCGTCCTGCAACGATTATAAGAGTATGTGGGCACTACCATGGTGATCAGAAATAAAAAATACTGCACTGCAGCCTGGTATTTTCTACAGGTTACACAGGAAATGCATTAGAGGCTTTGGATAGGTGAATGACCACTCACTTTTACATCTGAAGAATATTAACTATTTATGAAGAGTGTTTTTTTTCTGTGATTGTCATTTTTTTAAGAATAGGATTACTTTTAGCTGGTGCTATTAAAACTTAGGCTACTAGATTAGTTTAGGATACTGAAATGAAACCTCTATAGGGTTCATTTACACAGAATGAGTTTTTCATTCCAATAAGTTATTTTTGTATTCATTTTCAATGTATACACATGAGTTACACTCATATCTTGCATCTTTTTTGCATCATAAAATTTGCATAAAATAAAAACCTCTAAAGTTTGTCTGAGTGCTATCTCAGATTGTTATTCTTAAGGTGAATAATTAATCCATGCAAATTAATCCACTGAAAAAATTGGCTTGTTTTGCTAGTTTTCAATGAAAGTCTGCTCATTTCATTCCGTGTTTGGAGTGGCATTCCTTCTGTTGACGTCAACAACCTGAGGGTTTCTATAGCAACTGCATATTAATACCCTCTCTTACTGTTAAGTTTGAAATGATGTGCAAATGAAAGCCCCGCCCCTACTTAATATTCTGTTTCAGTGGGGTATATGCAAAGCTAGTGTTTTTCAGCCAATGATAAACTTCCGGTGAAAGCTTAATGTGGCTATTTTCAATTTCATAAGGTTCCTTTTACAGCACTGATGTTGTAATGCAATTACAATACATTAGGTTAAATGGACTTAAGCATTCATTTAGTTGTTCAAGCATAAAACGAGATGAAACGCCGTGTAACCGCGAGCGCAGAAACTTTATTAAAAATACTGGGCTAAAGTAAATTGTCATATTTTAAAGACATGGCGAGGGGAAATGGAATTTAATATAGTGCTTCTTGTCCAGTCTGAGACCCACTTTATATTGTATATCTATCAGAGAGTGAAAAATCACAGATTTTTAAAGAAATCAGACCTTAAACGTGGGAATTTTATAATGGAAAATTAAAATTAAGTTAAAATTAAGTCTGTGTGCATATAGCCCATTGGAAGTACATCAAAATAAGTCACAGCAACTTCCGGTTTACACAGACTTTAAAAGAATTTCAACTTATAACATGTAGTTCCGCTCATATAATGTCATTTTTAAAGCAGTGGACCAATCAAAAGAACTCGGAAGCGGGATTAGATTGGCAAGCTTTTGCTTAGAGTTGCAAGTTGGCCTGACAACTGTTTTATTTGATGTTAATATGATGACAGAGACTTTTAAGCTTCCTAAATGTTTTGTCTTATGTTTTTATATCCAAAGTGAATGGCCATTTAGTCATAAAACAGATAAATATCCTGACGTCAGCTATTTATTTTCTTAAAACTACCTTCATTTTAAGAAAAGCAACCTGCTATATACAGATACATTTTACCATATAAACAACTCATTTAATTATGTTAAGTGCTATATTATGATATGCAATACCTAAATATGAAAGTACAATGGGTTTCATGTTTCAAGTTTATTTTAAATGAATGAAATTAGATCACAATAAACATATTAAATTGCAAATGAACAAATTACATAGGTAGATAATCACATGTTGCTCACATGCTTTCTTGTGTAAATTATTGTGTTACTCTACATGTCTGGACATGACCTGGTTAAGTTTAAATGTAGTTAGATGATGCTTGAATTATTGCTTTTTCCATATACTCCTGCTCTGTCTGTTGTCGTAAGAGCAGTGCAAATCATTCCTAAATCAATTATTGAGCAGAAAATTTGACCAGCCTGATGCTGTTATTACTCTTCCATGAAAGCCCAAAGTCAAACATCTGCTTTCACTTAGTTATGAAATTAACACTCTCAAAGCACTCGCTGTACTCAACCAGCGGGCTGCCATCAAGCTATTTTTTAAGTCTACGTATTGTGAGATGACCAATTTTTATAGACTCACCCCTGTCCACTGTCGACACAGAGTAACAGCCATCATTCAATAAAAAGGGGCTCACGACAACACCAGAGAGTCCAAATATCGATCGTGCCCATCTTCCAAGGACAGGACATCTTTCAGAGAGGTGTCGGATTCTACCTGTTCCCACACACACCAGCTACTCTACTAGAGTGTCTGTCCAGCTCCTAGACAAACACACTAAACAATACATTAAGCATGGGCGGTCTGTGTGTTTTATTGCAATCTAGATCGTTCAATGCATCAGAAATAGTGATCTAGATCTTTCAATCTAGATTGTTCAAAGCATCAGAAACCATCATAACAGTTGATCTAGATCATCCAAAGCATCAGAAATAGTGATCTAGATCATTCAAAGCATCAGAAATAGTGATCTAGATCATTCAAAGCATCAGAAATAGTGATCTAGATCATTCAAAGCAACAGAAATATTGATCTAGATCCTTTAAAGCATCAGAAATAGTGATCTAGATCTTTCAATAGTGATCTGGATCATTCAAAGCATCAGAAATAGAGATCTAGATTGTTTAAAGCATCAGGAATAGATATCTAGACTGTTCAAAGCAACAAACATAGTGATCTAGATTGTTTAAAGCAACAGAAATGGTGATTTAGATTATTTAAATGGTGATTTAGATCATACAAAGCATCAGAAATAGTGATCTAGATGGTTCAAAGCATCAGTAATAGTGACCTAGATTATTCAAAGCATCAGAAATAGTGATCTAAATTGTTCAAAGCATCAGAAATAGTAATCTAGATTGTTCAAAGCATCAGAAGTGGTCTAGATCATTTAAAACATCAGAAATAGTGATCTTTCAAAGCATCAGAAACAGTGACCTAGATTGTTCAAAGCATCAGAAATAGTGATGTAGATCATTCAATAGTGATTGATCTTTCAATCTAGATTGTTCAAAGCATCAGAAACTACTATAGCAGCTGATCTAGATCATTCAAACCATCAGAAATAGTGATCTAGATCATTCAAAGCAACAAAATATTAATCTAGATCCTTTAAAGCATCAGAAATAGTGATCTAGATCTTTCAATAGTGATCTGGATCATTCAAAGCATCAGAAATAGAGATCCAGATTGTTTAAAGCATCAGAAAAAGAGAGCTAGACTGTTCAAAGCAACAAAAATAGTGATCTAGATTGTTTAAAGCAACAGAAATGGTCATTTAGATCATTTAATGGTAATTTAGATCATTCAAAGCATCAGTAATAGTGACCTAGATCATTCAAAGCATCAGAAATAGTGATCTAAATTGTTCAAAGCATCATAAATAGTAATCTAGATTGTTAAAAGCATCAGAAGTAGTGGTCTAGATCATTTAAAACATCAGAAATAGTGATCTTTCAAAGCATCAGAAACAGTGATCTAGATTGTTCAAAGCATCAGAAATAATAATCTAGATTGTTCAAAGCATCAGAAATAATGATCTAGATTGTTCAAAGCATCAGAAATAATTATCTAGATTGTTCAAAGCATCAGAAATAATTATCTAGATTGTTCAAAGCATCAGAAATAGTAATCTAGATCATTCAATAGTGATCTAAATCATTCAAAGCATCAGAAATAGTAATCTAGATCATTCAATAGTGATCTAAATCATTCAAAGCATCAGAAATAGTCATCTAGATTGTTCAAAGCATCAGAAATAATTATCTAGATTGTTCAAAGCATCAGAAATAGTAATCTAGATCATTCAATAGTGATCTAAATCATTCAAAGCATCAGAAATAGTCATCTAGATTGTTCAAAGCATCAGAAGTAGTGATCTAGATCATTTAAAACATCAGAAATGGTGATTTTTCAAAGCATCAGAAACAGTAACCTAGATTGTTCAAAGCATCAGAAATAATGATCTAGATTGTTCAAAGCAGAAATAATGATCTAGATTGTTCAAAGCATCAGAAATAATGATCTAGATCGTTCAAAGCAGAAATAATGATCTAGATTGTTCAAAGCATCAGAAATAATTATCTAGATTGTTCAAAGCATCAGAAATAGTGATCTAGATTGTTTAAAGCATCAGAAAAAGTGATCTAAATCATTCAATAGTGATCTAAATCATTCAAAGCATCAGAAGTACTGATCTAGATTGTTTAAAGCATCAGAAGTAGTGATCTAGATAATTTAAAACATCAGAAATAGTGATATTTCAAAGCATCAGAAATAGTGATCACTGATCTGGATCATTTAAAGCATCCGAAATAGAGATCTAGATTGTTCAAAGCATCAGAAATAGAGGCCTAGATCATTCAAAGCATCAGAAATAGTCATCTAGATCATTCAATAGTGATCTAAATCATTCAACGCATCAGAAATAGTGATCTAGATCATTTAAAGCATCGGAAAGTGGTCTAGATAATTCAAAGCATCAGAAATATCGATCTAAATCATTCAAAGCATCAGAAAGTGGTCTAAATTGTTCAAAGAATCAGAAATAATGATCTAGATCATTCAAAGCATCAGAAACAAAGATCTAGATCGCTAAAAGCATCGGAAACAGTGATCTAGATTGTTAAAAGCATCAGAAAGTGATCTAGATTGTTCAACGCATCAGAAAGAGTGATCTAGATCATTCAAAGCATCAGAAAGTGGTCTAGATTGTTCAAAGCATCAGAAATATCGATCTAAATCATTCAAAGCATCAGAAAGTGGTCTAAATTGTTCAAAGCATCAGAAATAGTGATCTAGATCATTCAAAGCATCAGAAACAGTGATCTAGATCGCTAAAAGCATCGGAAACAGTGATCTAGATTGTTAAAAGCATCAGAAAGTGATCTAGATTGTTCAACGCATCAGAAAGAGTGATCTAGATCATTCAAAGTATCAGAAATCGTGATCTATGAAATTTTCATCAATATTCTTAGCCACCTTTGGAAATAATATTTTGTCAATTGGCTACAGAATAAACCACTCTTGTCCAATGACTGGCTTAATTCATTTAATTTGCCAAGTTAAGCGATCAAAGTGCACTTTAAGCTGAATGACATGAAATACATGTGAACGAGTAAACAATTTTAATTTTAAGGTGAACTGTCCCTTTAAGCATGTGAATTTGGTGATAATACTGCAGCCGCCCAACAAAACAGGTGGATTATGGAAACATTTTTCTATCAGCATGAGCCCCTGCATCACAACGACATCATCACTCACTCCCAGAACACCAATCTTCACATCCTTGTTTTTCTTTTGGGTGGTTTAATATTTGTCCTCCTCCAAATGATAAAATGATAACAAAAACATTTTAAGCTTTCTCACCACATGAAAACATTACCCATAATTCTGGTAGACATCATATAAGCCACATTACATTTCAACGCATTTATATAACACCAAAAACAGCCTTATCATAATAAAGGCTGTAAATATCACTCAAGCAAGAAAGGCCAAACACTACTTTTCTCTCCATGGCAACAAAAGTCTTAGAAAAGGGCCTTTTGTCAAGGACGGCTTCCTGTGAGCAAAAACAACGATGACCTTCACAGGCTAAACTTATTTCAAACACAAATCTAATTCTCAATGAATTCCCCCTAAAGACTCATTCTTGCATTAATGTTATTAGCAACAAAACAACCTTGACTAATGTAACAATACAGCTTTTTGTAGTTAGATAACAGTTCTTCAACATGATTTTAATTCAATTACCAAGACAACACAAGTCCAAAAATACCTAAAAAGCATCATGACGATATCAGACTTTCTTAACTTTTACTGCTATTATAACAGTATATGATTTCATCATAATATTGGCCTAAGCTGCAAAAAGATTGTTGTATATACATTTTCATAGTAAATAAATGTTTTAAATTAAATGACAAAAGCTTTAAAAAGGCAACCCAGTGGCAGTGGTAGTGCTGTTGCCTCACAGCAAGAACGTCGCTGGGTCGCAGGTTCGAACCTCGGCTGGGCTGGGTCAGTTGGCGTTTCTGTGTGGAGTTTGCATGTTCTCCCTGGGTTCGCGTGGGTTTCCTCCGGGTGCTCCGGTTTCCCCCACAGTCCAAAGACATGCAGTGCAGGTGAATTGGGTAAGCTAAATTGTCCATAGTGTATGAGTGTGAATGTGTGTGTGGAAGATGTTAATATTAGTAAACAACAGAGTCTCATTTATAAGTTATTAACTCTTCAATTTATATTGCGATATAGGACTCTATTTGGATAGAAGATTTGGATCATTTTGGCCCAGTTTACACTGTCAGGTCTTGATGCACAATTTCGATTTGTTGCCTACATATATCTGATTTTTTTGCCTGTCCGTTTACACGTTCTTTTAATTGTGACCCATATCCGATTCATGTGTTAACACTTGTCATACAATTTACGATGTCGCGCATGCGTAAAGGCGGGTTCTAGCATCTGTGCCACACTAGCCACAATGGAAGAACTTGTCTTGCTTTTAGCTCTGCGAAATATGCGAAGTTAGCCACAATTTTAAAATGATTTTGAGGCGGAGGAGGAGGGAAAGGGCCGTCATCGCAGCTTGCGCCTATGGTTTATATATGGTGTCCTCCACTGACTCATCTCCTCACAGGGCAAGAAGGCAGGTAACTTCTGCCGTCGACCACTGACCACTTTCCTCCTCCATGTTTCCTCTGTTGTTGTTGTTTACAGCGTCGGCGTCTCCACACACGCTCTTCCTTCTACATCATTAAAGTACCTCAACAAATCCGATCTGCCTGTTTACATGATAGTTGCATTGTCACATATCCGATTTATATCTGATTTATTTCCACATATGAAGGAGGTCTGAAACTGATCTCTGAATATCCGAATGCATGCGTTTTTTTTTTGTGTTTACACAGTCATAGAACAGATCCGATCTTTGTCACATATGAGGAAGGAAAAAAAAAAAATAAAAAAAAATGGAATTGGGTCACATTTAACTGGAAGTGTAAATGGGGCCTTTGTAGGGTACTGTATCTGCATAAAATATATAAAATGTATGTATATATATATATATATATATATATATATATATATATATATATATATATATATATATATATATATATATATATATATATATATATATATATATATTTCA
The DNA here is from genome assembly GCA_903798195.1 of Danio kyathit. Classification (NCBI taxonomy): domain Eukaryota; kingdom Metazoa; phylum Chordata; class Actinopteri; order Cypriniformes; family Danionidae; genus Danio; species Danio kyathit. The sequence goes on from LR812535.1 coordinate 10,598,027, forward strand.
AAAATGCAATAAGTTACAGCACAGATATAATATCTCAAAAAATATATTAAAGAATCACGGTCACGATCACCAGTGATCTAACATTTGCAGATCGCTGGAGAACTACAATTCTGCCACTGAACCAAACAACAACTCCCAGAAGTCATTGCTCCAATCACTCCTGCCACAGCTGACAGTCATCTGGACACTGACACACAGCTGAAGTTCATCATTAAATGATTACATGGACTATAAATACACATCCCTGTTTCACAAACTGTTTGCTGAGTCTTGTTTCGGTTTAGAGCATCGTGTAAGCGTTATCCTTGTCTTGCCTTCCCATGTTTTTGACCTTTGCTTTGTTTTACTGTTTATGTTGTTTTGCCGCCTGACCTGACCATTTGCCTGCTTTTGACCAAGCTCTTGGATTTCCTGTATGCTCCCGTTTGCCCCTGTTTTGACCGTTGCTGCACATGGATCCTCACCTCTGTTGTCCCAGAGCAGTGGCGGACTTAGGCATGCATGGGCAATATGGGCGATCGCCCAGGGCAGCATCTTGCTGGGGGCGGCACGGGGAGACCGGTGCAAAAAAAAAAAAAAATGTGCCGCGTTAAAAGCTTTAAGATATGATTTACTTTATGCAAATCATTTAGAGTAATCCCAGAATAAAGATGTTAGGGGCCGTTAACATTTGCACTCTTTTCCATGCGCAAGTTTGTTACTCTATGTGCAACCGAAACAACACTGGTGAAACCAAACTGACGCATGTGCTCAGAGAACCATTCCCGCGCACCTCACGCAAGGTTCCTGCTGCTCCTGGTATGAATCCCGGTTGATAAAATATGCTTCACAGTTATATGGGGTAGTTCGCCCAGAGTGCCATTTAAACTAGAATCGCCACTGTCCCGGAGCCTTAAGTGACACAAATAAACAGCACTTTATAGTTTTTGGTGGAGTCTAACAGTACTGAGGTACAAAAATTCAATAATCACATTTAAAGAAACACTGTTTAGTCTTCATTGTATAAATTAATCTTTGTTAAAGCATCAAACCTAACAATTTCTTGCACCAAAATGGTTTACATTCACTTGAAATCTTAAAACATCTAAAGTCCTAAAAGCACATCCAAACAAAAATATTTCACACTATTAGATTAAAGTTAAACTTTGCAATGACTCCAAAACAATCACATGTTCTGAACTGTGCTTCCTGGTTAAATATAATCCCAAATTCCAGATCCTGCAATGTGGCTAAAATTGAGCGATTCCATGCAAATGTCAACCTTGCAATTAAAAAAAATGAAGTTTTCACCAAAATAGTAAAACCCTTTAGGTTTACAGTACTGTAAAAATACTCAAAAATTCATTTTCTTGTCGGCTTTGTCCCTTGCGGGGTCGCCACAGCGGAATGAACCGCCAACTTATCCAGCACGATTTTACGCAGCGGATGCCCTTCCAGCCGCAACCCATCTCTGGGAACTTCCACACACACATTCACACTCATACACTATGGACAATTTAGCTTACCCAATTCACCTGTACTGCATGTCTTTGGAATGTGGGGGAAACCGGAGCACCCGGAGGAAACCCACGCGAACCCAGGGAGAACATGCAAACTCCACACAGAAACGCCAACTGACCCAGCCCAGCCGAGGTTCGAACCTGCGACTCAGCGACGTTCTTGCTGTGAGGCAACAGCACTACCTACTGCGCCACTGGGTTGCCCGTCAGTGATTTCAAACACTTATATTTGATTTACTAAAGTCACACAAGTGGCAATTTCACATCGGTCACATCCATAACGGAGAGATATCACATCCATAACTAGGGCTGTGCAATAATTCGATGTCGATAATTATCACGATATATATTTTTTTCGATAAAAAGATAATGACATAATTGCTCAATAATGTTTATGCGTAAGGCTGCGCAGGCATTTTGCAGCTTGCACCTCTGGATGCCGCACGTAGTAGGCTACAATACTATGAATTAAGATTTTTCTTTTTTTTTCTTTCTTTTTCTTTTTTATTGTCAGATATCTAAAACATTTTACAAAATGTGTTAAATCAGCTGCACAAAGGGATTGGCATGCTGAAAAGCCTTTAAAATTGATGGATATAAAGATTTGACATTTATCGTGATAATTATCGATATCGACTGATATGAAAAAAATTATTGTGATCATTTTTTTGGCATATCGCCCAGCCCCATCCATAACACAAGCTTTTTCCTCATAAATGCAAAAATGTAAAATAAAATAAAATCAATCATGTTTGTTCTATAGAGAGCCAACTCTTATCCATTTTTTTCTTTTGGGTTGTGCAGTTTAATTCACAGAATTTCTGCAAAGTATGTTGTATACTGTAAACTCTCATAATTTTTTGGTCACATCCATAAGGCATTACGGCTCAGCAATTAATTGAAAATTCAGTTTCGATTTCGATTTTGGCTTCTAACGATTATTAAAAAAAAATTAATCGAGATAAAACGATTCTTGCATTATATATCGCCCATTTTCAGTTGTACACACTTTGTTGCTTTGCAAAGCTCAGTTTCACATGAAAATGTCTAAATGCATGTACTGTAATGTAACTTTTGCAGCACGGGATGCGCATCATTCATTGATGTACATTCGAATCATTCACGTTTTTAAAAGCGCGAAGGATATCGCATGCTGTTGTGTGTGTGCACGCTCAGCCTGAGCAGAGCACATACATCTAAAGTCATCTTAATGTGAGCGCTTTATGGTTAAATACATGATTATTCATATTAACCCTCATTTATGTAATAAACAAACAAGTTGAGGATCAAAAGACATGTGAAAGTAAAACCTTAAATCAGAACCGTACTGCTCTTAAAGTGACAGCGCACAATATTCCTGCTGCAGACTGTTTTTATCATTATTAATCAAACAACAAAAGGAGAAAAACTGTCACTGCTCTTGACTGAAGGGCGTTTGTAGCTATAATTCTTTTAAATAAATAGTTTTTTTTCTTACAGTAAAGATGCTTAAAGCACAGTTTGTTTCATATTTTTTATTCTATTGTATTTATTTCCCTTTTCTTATTTACAGGGAGAAAATATAACTGTATATATACACAGTTGAAGTCAGAATTATTAGCCCTCCTGAATTATTAGCGACCTTTTCCCTCCAATTTCTGTTTAACGGAAAGATTTTTTTAACCCATTTCTAAACATAATAGATTTAATAACTCATTTCTGATTTCTTTTATCTTAGCTATGATGAAAGTACATTACATTTTACTAGATATTTTTCAAGATACAAGCATTCAGCTTAAAGTGCAATTTAAAGGCTTAATAAAGGTAATTAGGCAAGTCATTAGTTTCTTTTGCAGACAATCAAAAATATATATTGCTTAAGGGGGCTAATAATAATGACCTTAAAATAGGTTTCAAAATATTTAAACCCGTTTTTATTCTAGCCAAAATAAAATTATAGGCTTAACTGGGTTAATTAGGTTAACTAGGCAGGTTAGGGTAATTAGGCAAGTTATTGTATAACGATTTATATATAAAAATATATAGCTTAAAAGGGCTAATAATTTTGACCCTAAAATGTTTTTTAAAAAATTAAAAACTGCTTTCATTCTAGCCAAAATAAAACAAATAAGACTTTGACCAGAAGAAAAAATGTTATAGGAAATACTGCGAAAAATTCCTTGCTCTGTTAAACTTCATTTGGGAAATATTTAATAAAAAAAAATTCAAAGGAGGGCGAATAATTTTGACTTCAACTGTATATCATTTTGAATAATCGTGATTACAATTACGACCAAAATATTCGTGATTAGGATTATTCCCATAATCGATCAGCCCTACAACGCATGTTTATTTTATTCATTTAACATAAAAAAACATTTACAAATTGATATTTTTCTGATCCCATAACTGTTGAAAATATAAGAGAGCTGTAGCATCGATGGATTATTCTTCGGTGTTTAGACTCTCAGCAGTGAATATTAAACCACACTGACCTGAACTGAACTGAACTAAACTGAACTGAACTTAAACTCCAAAAACTGAACTGACACTTTTAATTCACTATAATCTTCTATGTGAAGCTGCTTTGACACAATCTACATTGTAAAAGCACTATACAAATAAAGATGAATTGAATAAACAGATGTTTTAATATAATGTGAACATATACTTTCTCTGTGTGTTTATGTTTTAAGTTTTTACTGCAAATGTTACATCCATAACGCTGGAATTGCTCTATTGCAGATCGCACATTTCAATATCGATGTCTAAACAATATATTGTGCAACCCTACTATCAATATTGTGCATGTTCAATATTATCACGACATGTATTGAATGTCAGCATATGTCTAATCATGACACAAACAGATCCTCTGTCTCTACCTAAAGGCTGAGGAAAAGCTGACCTCTCCCTCAAGCACTGCAGCACAAAAACTAGTCAACTGCTAAAACAAGGCCATCAAAATGAAAGTGCATGATTCCCTCGGGACAGTTTGATAATGCACACAGATTTCTGTTTGCACCACTGGCATAAGGGGTAACATGAGCCGCATGATATGAGGTCAACATTAGTTTCTAAATAAATGGACGAACACGCTTAGCCATTATGTAAAGCATCACTATTGATTTCTCAAGTGGGTAAGTTCCTGTGCTGTCAAATCTGCTGCATTTGTGCAACAAGAGGCATCTGGCAAAACTCTTGGTGTGAATGCACTGAATCAGCAGTATTCCTCCTGACTCACAGAGCTAGAGGACGGTCACGGGGGGGGGTGAGGGAACAGAAATGCAGCATCACTTACCTTGCAGCTTTTGCATCAAATTCATAATGTCCTTGCTGGACCGTCCGAAAGGGCTGAGGGAAGCCATGGCTCCTCTCTACAGTCCTGTGCTCCTCTGACAGCGGATCAGTCATGCAGTCGGCACTGTAGACAGCAGATACTGCACTACTTTCTTAAGGGGGCATCCCCATCTGCCCCTCCTACAACGCTCTCTCTCTCTCTCTCTCTCTCTCTCTCTCTCTCTCTCTCTCTCTCTCTCTCTCTCTTCCTCTCTTTCTGATGCAGGAACTCCAATAACTTGATGCTATCCAATAGAAAAGCAGGTTTCATTTAGGAGTTCGACCAACCAGAAGTATTCTTTTATCTGCAGTCAGCAAACAGAGAAGGAGAAGTAAGAGCATGGGTGTTAGAACAGAATAGACACACACACACATACACACACACAAATATCTAGATAAGATATAATCTATAATATCTATCTAGGTAAACCAACAGTTTATAAAAAAAATGACAAAAAGTCAAGACAACAAATACTTTTATGTTGCTTTAACTTATTTGAATAAGTTAATCAGGTTTCAACTATTTTTTTAAGTTATATGAAGGTTAACTTAAAATTTTAAGTCAGTTTGATTGGTGTAATTTGAGATGACAAGAAAAGTACTAAACATTTATTTATTCATTCATTCATTCATTCATTTTCTTTTCAGCTTAGTCCCTTTATTAATCTGGGGTTGCCACACCAGAATGAACCGCCAACTTATCCAGCATATGCACCAGCTACGGACAATTTAGCTTACCCAATTCACCTATACCACATATCTTGGACTTGTGGGGGAAACCAGAGCACCCGGAGAAAACCCACGCCAACACGGGGAGAACATGCAAACTTCACATAGAAATGCCAAATGACCCAGCCAAGGCTCAAACCAGCTTGCTGTGAGGTGATCGTGAGGTGATCGTGCTACCCACTGCGCCACCGTGACGCCCTATTAAACATTTAAGGTAGCAATTATTGTTTTACAGTGCATATTAGGGCTGCACAATATATAATTTCAGCATCGATATCACAATGTCTGCAATAGTCACATCTCAGGGATCTGCAATGTAGTCAGGATTTGAGTTGACCAGACATTACAGTTAACAACATAGTGGAGTGTTACATGTGGCGTCCTGCCCGTAATTATTATTTTCAATTGATCTTGTTTGTCTTCGTCCCTTTTCAATTTGTTAATTTGGTGACGTCAGGCTTTTGAAATGGACGGAAGCGGACTTCTGTCTCTTGCTCATTCCTCTACACCACCACAGTTTCTGACGGCTTTATTGTTGTGTTCTCCTTAATACTTTCCTTTTGATGTTTGTTTGGAGTGGGGGGTCCCAACCTGCTTTAGGTGTGTTTGCCATTTTGGATTGTTTTGCTGATTACATTATGTTAATAAATAATTTAGTTGGAGCAAATTGGACGTTGTTGATTTATGTTACTTTGTCTTAGGATTACGAGTCATATTTAAGTAGGGAGCGTAACATGGAGTAACTTTATATTTTAACCTTCGAGTGAACGTTTTTGTTTTTTTTTTACTTTTACTTTCTTTATTGTCCACAAGTGGAAATTTATCTTTGGCTTCACCACACAACCACATAAGGGTTCACATTACACACATCACAGAAAAAACAGGCAACACAATAACATTCAATGTCATCACATAGAGTTAAAGTCAGAATTATTATTAGCCCCACTGAATTATTAGCCCAACTGTTTATTTTGTTCCCCAATTTCTGTTTATTGGAGAGAAGATTCTCAACACATTTCTAAACATAATAGTTTTAAATAATAACTCATTTCTAATAACTGAATTATTTTATCTTTGCCATGATGACAGTAAATAATATTTTACTAGATATTTTTCAAGACACTTCTATACAGCTTAAAGTGACATTTAAAGGCTTAACTGGGTTAATTACTAAATAACTTGCCTAATTACCCTAACCTGCCTAGTTAACCTAATTAACCTAGTTAAGCCTTTTAAATGTCACTTTAAGCTTAATAGAAGTGTCTTGAAAAATATCTAGTAAATATTATTTACTGTCATCATGGCAAAGATACAATAAATCAGTTATTAGAGATGAGTTATTAAAAACTTCAACTGTATATGACATACAGTAGTCAACAATTGAAGTGGATTCAAATGAAAAGTTTTTCAAAACTGTCCTAAGATAAGAATGGGTGTCGTTCAATACTTTTTGGACAACTTTGATGAAAAGTTGATCACAGATTGTAAAAAAAAAGATCCACTTCAAATAAACATTAATGTATATTTTATATATGTGAAATCCAAATATGGACTTGAATGAGTCATATACTGTATGTAATTTACATTGCCCTACATCACACATTTACATAGGGCTAACTGGTCAACATACAAACTAAAGCCAAAATCAATAAAGTTCCACATTTTACACAGTATCCACACACAGATAAATATGCACGATTGCACACAAACCAAGCCTCTTCCTGGGTAAGGTTGATTAATAAAGTCTGATAAGAATAATAATAGCCAATGAGCTTATTGACTGATTGATTACTATTATTTAATACAAGAAAACAACTTATTTGAGCTGAACGGTAATTAAAACTCCTTTAACGTTATGCACATAACATATATGAATTGCATCACTAATTTGCATGCATATTAATCAGCCAAAGTTTTGCACGTATCCAAGCGAGGACAACAGAAACTCAACAACACACAAGATCAATATCTGCTGTCTAATGCGTGCTTGCAGATTACAAAGTAAATGCAATTACGCAAATTTCCCTGAAAACCACCTCTGATGCATACTAATAGATATATATTTTTCCTGTATAGTAGCGAATATGCAGTGCGTGTCTTACCGTGAGCAGATGACGCTTCCTTTCCCTCTTTCTCATGTGATAGTGAAACTCTTGTTAGACCGGTTGTCATGGAGACCTTAAAACAAGGTTTCAAAGCCCTGTTATTTCATGTGATCTTTACCGCCACCTATTGGTTTAAAGAGAACAACAAGAACCAGTGGGCGTTTACACACAAGTACAGGGCAACAAAACAAAAAGGCAGAAACACAGAAGATAGATAGATAGATAGATAGATAGATAGATAGATAGATAGATAGATAGATAGATAGATAGATAGATAGATAGATAGATAGATAGATAGATAGATAGATAGATAGATAGATAGATAGATAGATAGATAGATAGATAGATAGATAGATAGATAGATAGATAGATAGACAAAAAATAACAGACATACTCACTGGCCTCTTTATTAGGTACACCTTACTAGTACCGGGTTGAACCCCCTTTTGCCTCAAGAACTGCCTTAATCCTTCGTGGCATAGATTCAACAAGGTAATGGAAATATTCCTCAGAGATTTTGGTCCATATTGACATACTTATGGGCCCAAAGTGTGCCAAGAAAATATTCCCCACACCATTACACCATCACCACCAACCTGAACTGTTGATACAAGGCAGGATGGATCCATACTTTCATGTTGTTGATGCCAAATTCTGACCCTACCATCCGAATGTTGCACCAGAAATCGAGACTCATCAGACCAGGCAACGTTTTTCCAATCTTCTATTGTCCAATTTTGGTGAGCCTGTGCAAATTGTAGCCTCAGTTTCCTGTTCTTAGCTGACAGGAGTGGCACATGGTGTGATCTTCTGCTGCTGTAGCCCATCCGCCTCAAGGTTGGACGTGTTGTGCACTCAGAGATGCTCTTCTGCATACCTCGGTTGTAACGAGTGGTTATTTGAGTTATTGTTGCCTTCTATCAGCTTGAACCAGTCTGGCCATTCTCCTGTGACCTCTGGCATCAACAAGGCAATTTGCCCACAGAACTACAGCTCACTGGATATTTACTCTTTTTCTAACCATTCTCTGTAAACCCTAGAGATGGTTGTGCATGAAATCCCAGTAGATCAGCAGTTTCTGAAATGCTCAGACCAGCCCGTCTGGCACCAACAACCATGCCATGTTCAAAGTCTCTTAAATCTCCTTTCTTCCTCATTCTGATGCTCAGTTTGAACTGAAGCAGATTGTCTTCATCATGTCTACATGCCTAAATGCATTAAGTTGCTGCCATGTGATTGGCTGATTAGAAATTTGCGTTAACGAGCAGTTGGACAGGTGTACCTAATAAAGTGACCGGTGACTAGGGACAGACAGACAGACAGACAGACAGGAAGATAGATAGATAGATAGATAGATAGATAGATAGATAGATAGATAGATAGATAGATAGATAGATAGATAGATAGATAGATAGATAGATAGATAGATAGATAGATAGATAGATAGATAGATAGATAGATAGATAGATAGATAGATAGATAGATAGATAGATAGATAGATAGATAGATAGATACTGGTTCTTTGTTATATCAAGTTCATTATTATTAACATCAAAGTTACCGTGGCTCAACAGTGACATCTGCTGGCCATTCCTGTTTTTGTAATAAACTCAGAGCATGGATCTATTCTTTAGTTTCACCCCAACATTTGCCAGAACACCATTTTCAGCAAAATGTAGTTATTTTTATTTAAGGTGGGTATTTGTACGTGTTATTTGTTTCTCTGTTCACAGTGATATGCCAAAAGACACAGATGCAAATGCACTGAGGAAATCCCCTCTCTGAACTTATCACCTATATGGGCGTTTCCATTTTCTTGTGGGAACTGTGTCAAATCAAAACTAACTTAAAAGATGCTTTGTTAAATTTTTCCTCTAACCTAATTATCTTCCTTTTTCCTCACTCAATCTCAAAAACCAATCTGACAAAAGAAGAACATTGAAAGTGCTAAAAGGTCTAACAGTGTTAAGTTGGTCTATTATAATATAGTGAGGTGAAGAAGCCATTGTATTGTATCCACTGAAACGAAGGAAATGATGTAATAGGAAACAGCCCTGTTCCTCTGGATTTCTGTCCCATACAGATAAGCAGAGCACTTGCTAATTTTACAAGCAAAGAGGCAGGAAGAATGACGACAAAGTTTCCCTTTATGCAAACAAAACGAAAAAAGGTGCCAGATTCCCTGAGAAATCCAGTGAACAACTGCTGTGGGCTTGGATTGAGCGTCTGACTGCATGTTGACATGCATCTGCACACCAGTATGGCTTCAAATGAAACAAATGCGCTGCAGGAAATGCTTAACGGTATTGATTCTGGTAAGAATCGCCATGCATTTGTTTTACTATCATTTATATTTGACATAATTTTCAATCAATACAAACCATGTGTCAGAATAAGAATATTTTAAGATTTATTTTGTATTTGTATTGTACCCAAAATGGTTCATATGCTTGTAAATGTGATTCACATTGTACTTTAACTTATTAATTTAATGCTGAAATTACATTAAAAAGCTCGTTCTTTCTTATATAATCAAAAGAATAGCCATGCATTTGTTTTGCTACATAATTTTTAGCTACATCATTTTCTATCAACACAAACCGTGTGTCACTATAAAGATATTTCAAGATAGTTTTCTGTTATTTTGCATTTGTATAGTACAAAATTCTTGAGTTTTTTGGTGGACAACTTAATTGTTTTATGTTCAATATTTTTCTTTTGTTTTATATAATCAAAAGAATTGCAATGCATTTGTTTTGCTACATCATTTTCTTTCAATACAAACCGTGTGTAATTCATTAATTCATTCATTTTCCTTTTTCGGCTTAGTCCCTTTATTAATCAGGGGTCATCACAGCGGAATGAACCGCCAACTTATCCAGCACGTTTTTACACAGCGCCCTTCCAGCCGCAACCCATCTCTGTGTGTAATTATAAGGATAATTTAAGATAGTTTTCTGTTATTTTGCATTTGTATTGTGCCCCAAAAAATTGTATTTGCTTGTTAACGTGATTCATATTATAGTTTAACTACACTCAAAATAATATTTTAGTTTTGTTTTAACTACTTATTTAAAAGGAGTTCAAACAACATATTATTGAGGGGTTTTTTTTGGGACAGCTGAATTGTTTTATGTTCAATCAACTCAAATTTGTTTTTCGATTTGGGTTGGGATGACATGAAGGGATTGTGTGGAACCCAGCATTTTTTACAGTGTAATTAATTCAATGCTGAAATTAACCTCAAAAGATTATGTTTGCTGCTCGTTCAAACTACTTATTTAAAATGACCCGAAACAACACAATTCTTGAGTTTTTTGATGGGGCAACTTAATTGTTTTATGTTCAATCTACTTGAATTTGTAAAAACTAATAAGTCAACGGGCGATGCAGTGGCCCAGTAGGTAGTGCTGTCACCTCACAGCAAGAAGGTTGCTAGTTCGAGCCTTGGCTGGGTCAGTTGGCGTTTTTGTGTGGAGTTTGCATGTTCTCCCTGCGTTCGCGTGGGTTTCCTCCGGGTGCTCCGGTTTCCCCCACAGTCCAAAGACATGTGGTACATGTGAATTGGGTAAACAAAATTGTATGAGTGTGTGTGAGTGTGTATGGATGTTTCCCAGAGATGGGTTGCGGCTGGAAGGGCATCCGCTGCGTAAAACATGTGCTGGATAAGTTTGCGGTTCATTCCGCTGTGGTGACCCCGGATTAATAAAGGGGACTAAGCCGAAAAGAAAATGAATGAATGAATAATAAGTCAACTTAATTCCTTGATGAATTGATTGTGTGGAACCCAGCATTTTCACAATGTAGACGAAAAGTTCCAAAACAGTCTTGTTTTTCAACTATTCAGAATGCTGCAGAATTGTTTTATGTTCAATCCACTTAAATTACAAAAACTAATAGGTAAACTTAATCCCTTTATGTTGCCCCAACACAAATTGATTGTGTGGAGCCCAGCATTTTTTACAGTGTAGATAAAAACTTCCAGAACAGTACATTTATTCAACTATTCAGAATGCTTTCTTAATTTATATAATGATAAGAATACTCATGCATTTGTTTTGCTATCATTTAGCTATATAATTTACAATCAATACAAACTGTGTGTCACTATGAAAAAGATTCACACATTCCACACAATCCCTTCATGTAATCCCAACACAAATCGAATAACAAATTTGAGTTGATTGAACATAAAACATTTCCCAGAGATGGGTTGTGGCTGGAAGGGCATCCGCTGCGTAAAAACGTGCTGGATAAGTTGGCAGTTCATTCCGCTGTGGCGACCCCGGATTAATATAGGGACTAAGCCGAAAAGAAAATGAATGAATGAATGAATGAATGAACATAAAACAATTCAGCTGTCCCAAAAAAACCATCAATAATGTGTTGTTTAAACTCATTTTAAATAAGAAGTTAGAACAAAAAGCGAAAATATTGTTTTGAGTGTTCATTCATTCATTCATTTTATTTTCTTGTCGGCTTAGTCCCTTTATTAATCTGGGGTCGCCACAGCGGAATGAACCGCCAACTTATCCAGCATATGTTTTACACAGCGGATGCCATTTTGAGGGTTGTTAAACTATAATATGAATCACATTTACAAGCAAATGAACAATTTTTGGGCACAATACAAATGCAAAATAACAGAAAACCGGCATTTTTTACAGTGTAATTAATTCAATGCTGAAATTAACCTCAAAAGATTATGTTTGCTGTTTGTTCAAACTATACTTATTTAAAATGAGCTGAAACAACACAATTCTTGAGTTTACTGGGGACAACTTAATTGTTTTATGTTCAATCCACTTAGATTTGTAAAAAACTAAGAAGTTACCTTAATTTCTTCATGTTGCCCCAATAGAAATTGACTTGTTTTTTTACAGTGTAGATGAAAAATTCCAAAACAGTACATTTATTCAACTTTTCAGAATTTTATAGTCAAAGGAACTTCCATGCATTTTTTTTTTGCTCTCATAGCTACATAATTTTCTATCAACACAAACCGTGACACTATAAAAATATTTTAAGATCGTTTTCTGTTATTTTGCATTTGTATTGTGCCCAGAAATTATTCATTTGCTTGTATGTGATTTACATTATAGTTTAACTACTTAATTCAATGCTGAAATTAGATGAAAACTTCCAAAACACAAAATTTATTCAACTATTTAGTATGCTTTGTTTTCTATATAACTAAAATGAATGACCTTTCCATCCAGAGGAGCTCATCCTGGCGTTCTGCTTGTCGATATTGATCGGTCTGCTTATCGGGATCTTGATTTTCCTCCTCCTCACATGGATGTCAAGAACCAGAGTTTCGGTCAGGATCACCAGACATCAAACCCAGTCTTCAGAATCGAAAGGCTGCCACCTCAAACACTACAAGAGTCACGGCTTTGACAAAAACAGTGAATATGCTGGAAGGGCTGCTTTAAACCTGCACAGGCAAACCTCTGTAGACCCCAATGAGCTGCTGGGAAGAAGCCCCAGCTTTCAGAACTCCACTTTTCGGCCTCCTGTAAAAAAGACTAAGAAGACAAGCGATGAAATGGAGGATGATAATCAAGCTGCTTTACTTCCTAACATCACAGATCCATTTAGTATGGAGCCAGCAGAGTCCTTCTGGCTGGGGAAAGGCAGTCTAAGAGGTTTTCTACCCAGACAGACTCCGCCACCTGCATATGACAGTGTTATTCACATCTTTCAGGAGACATGTACCTGACTGCATTGTGATTTATGAACCTACGACGGATTGTACATAAATCACAAAACATGGATTAACCACAACAAAAGGGGAGAAAATCCAATGAAAGTGTTGAGGGATCTGACTTATGTACTTATTTGAATTACTAACTCTTTGCTATGAGGTGCCATTTGTTAAAGGTATAGACCATTTTGAGGGATGGAAACAATAACAATGGTCCTAATGTATTTCCTGTTTTAGGTCTTTCATTTTCAAAGCTCCTGAGAATCCAAAAAGCTCCACATGTTGATATTTTTTTAATGACCGCCATGTTAACACTATGACTGAATCGGCTCTTGTTTTAGTTCTGAAAAAGTTTTAAGACAAGCAGGAACTGTTCATGGACCAATGATAACACCATATTAAAATGGTCTATTCACCCAAAAATGAAAATGTACTCATTGCTTACCCCACACCAAGTGGTTACATACTTTAATGAGCTTCTTTGTTCTGTTAAACACTAAATAATATATTTGAGGAAAGCTGAAAACCTGTAGCCATTGGCTTCCATAGAAGGAAAAACAAATACTATGGAAGTCAATAGCTACAGATTTGCAGATTTCTTCAAAATCTCTTCATTTGTGTTCAACAGAGGAAAAAAAGTCTCAAAATTTCAGTTTTGGGTGGACTATCCCTTTAACATTAATGTATGAATGAGAAATGCATTAAAGTATTTATTTACCTTTGTTAATTTTTGTAAATATTGTTTTCTGAGATCCATTAAATCAGAAGTGTCCAAACTCAATTCCTGGAGGGCCGCAGCCCTACAGAGTTTAGTTCCAGCCCTGCTTCAACAAACCTCTTTAGGCATTGAACAAGCCTAAAGCACACAATTATTTCAATCAGGTGTGTTTAAGTAGGGTTGGAACTTGAGCCGCTGTCACACTGGACTTTTCACCCCATAGACTTCCATTCATATGCACACGAATGCGTCAGTTTTGCAGTTCGCTGCATTGCAAAGTTCAAGCTTGGTGATCTCTGAGCTGCGAAATCGCATCACATGACTGCATGAGACTAATCAAAGATCAAAGCATGATCTTTCTGGACAGAAATTTTAAATATGGACCAATCACTTGCTTTTTTAAATGTCTAACCATCTTGTTTTATCCCGCCCCTTTTGCTGCGCCGTACAACAGAATTTCGCTTACTTAAATTCTAGTGTGACTGCGGCATAAACTGTGCAGAGCTCTGGCCCCTGACAGCTGTGCATTAAATAGTATTAACAGAAACAACTTTTTAATTTATGATTAAATGTTGAAATTGGTGACACGGAGCCGCAGTCTTACAGCAAGAAGGTCTGGAAGGGCATCCACTGCGTAAAACATATGGTGGATAAGTTGGCGGTTCATTCCGCTGTGGCGACCCCAGATTAATAAAGAGACTAAGCCAAAAAGAAAATAAATGAATGAATAAATGTTGAAATTAACATTAACACTTAACACGGAGAGTCTGAAAAACCCTTTTGTAAGAGCAACTACTTTCTTCCGCCATTCATACACATCTGCAGCTGACATCAGAACAGCAGAAACCGTTGCTACTTCACAAAGGTCACTTCAGAGCTAGTGTTTGAATGATTCTCAAGCGTAATGTGTAAAGTGATTATAAAACAGGTGATTTTGCTCACATTTTAAGATTATAAGGCTGAACAGCATGAAATGCCATCAGTCTACAGAGATTTCCCAGTATTTCTCTGTTCGGGAAATCGGGAGATCATAATTAACCCCGAAAAAGTCAGAGCAAAGCAAACACTACCAGATTTCTATAGTATAAAAACAGCACTACAAAATACAAAAAAGAGATTTAGAATGTCATTTACCTGTTCTGTAATGATTTGTTCAGCTGTAGTTTGAAACGTACGCTGAAAAAAATTCAGCTTTTCCCCCCTAAGGACTTCTTATGCAGTCTCTGTCGCCATCTTGTGGCCGAACGTCAACCGTCTTTGCTCTGCTCAGTATAACAGACTCACCGCTACGCTGACTCTCAGAAATTATGAATATTTAAAAAGGGCACTATCCTTATAAATAAACTACATAAAAAAGCCTCAATAGTACATTATGCTGTCCAACAGCTGTAATATTTGTCAAACTGTAGTCCTCTGCTTGCCACTCCTGTGGGTGGAGTAATACACAAGGGTGAAGTGGCTGTACGAGTCATGATATTACTTTAATATCTCATGGCTATCAGCCAATCATATTCTAGAACCAGACAGAACTGTTGTATGTGTGTGTGTTAATTAATTAATGCTAATTAAATAAGGTTAACAAAAGGAACCTTATTGTGAAGACTTAAAATGTTGAATTTATTGTAGTTATTTTTATTGTAGTTAGTTTGCATTACTCAAAATAAACCTGGGCTTTAATAATAACAGTTGTTTTAGTTCATCTGAGGATTTTTGGTATGAACTTAAGAACATTATAAACATTTGTTATGAACTTAAGTAGTTAAAATGCGAAGTATAACAATAAAAGAAGGCTGATGTTGAAAAAAAGAACAATAAGTGTTACATTAAGTACTCAATTTTGTTCAATGTGACAGATAGCTTACTAAGTGTACGTGTGTACTTTAAATTACTTTTAACCATGGTTACGAATCAGGTCTGTAGCCAGAGGGGGTTCAGGTGGTTCGAAAGACCCACCTCTCACTGACAAAGGTCCAGAATTTGTCCCATACATGTGCTAATTTTTCCTATTTTGACTGGTATGCCATGATAAACAGCAAAAAACACCTATGAAAATAACCCATCGAAGAAGACTTTAAGACCAAGAGAAATCATGCGTTGGCTGTTATTTCGGTGTGACTTCCCGTTCTGAAGTCCCAAATGCTGACTGAGGAAAGTTGAATGTGCTGGCCAATTTGTTATTTGCCTAATAAATGACAATAGGCTAGTTTTTAATTTAAAACTTTAACAAATTCCTATTTTTTTCTAATGATTTATGTATGATGTAATAACTTTGTATTGAAAAAAATACTATTTTTTTTTTATGTTTCTTTATTCTAAATCTTGTGACGTGTGGTTATGATGACCATGATGAAAACGTGTGGCTATGATCACCATCTAACAAGCTAATCCAGCAAAAACAGTGCTTGAAATGTCACTAAAATGCAGTATTTAAACTTTATAATTAAATAGAAAATGAGGCGTATAACAGCAAAAAGGTCCACTTTTTGAGAAAAAACGAACCAACCTTTTCATCAGGCTGGATACGGTCCTGCAAATTATTGCACAATATATCATATTTATAAGCCACAATATGTACGTGGTACCTGAAAATCATGACAATTTTATGGTAAGTGAAGGAATATATGCTTATTTTAAATATAGCAAACCATGCAAACTAGGAAGGGCAGAAAGTACAGCATGAGCGCCTCTTGGGAATCTTTTCAATATGGTATTGTTCTGTTTGCCTTTCCTGAGATGAAAGTAAAATATCTCTCTTGAGTCCTCAGCCTTGCTGCAGTCTGTCTGGGCAAAGGAAATAAGTGCTGGTAAAAATTCCTTTTCTGCAAACAGAAAACAACATGATTGCATGAATGGTCAATAATACCAAAAATAACTACAAAGCACAACACACGAATGTTTAGAAAAAACTTCAACTCCAGTTATTTTTAGTGATAGCAAAAGACCAAACTTACCTTGAGCTTTGAGGTAACTATAGAAACAGCAAACGTTAAGTTGCATTTATAATAGGCATTCAGACTATTTATATTCTGACATTTAGCTATATAAATACACGTTTATGTATCTAGACTGTGAAATAATAGTCTGAATGTCTATTCTAGTTATCTTATAAGGACAAAAAGGGACGCTTTATGCATTGTATCCCAAAACAAACAAACAAACAAACAGAATATACAGTATATTCAAGACCACAATCCTCTAGCTATTTGTTACACACCATAGATATTTACATTAGATGTCGCCTACGCTGTTGTTGTCTATTGATAGGAATGCATCAATAGAGTCGCCATTTTAGTACAGGGTAGCGCTCCTTCGAAATGAATGCGGGACCAAGGTGCAGTGGAGGACTGGTCATTCAGAGCCATAGATATATACACATATATACATATATCTATGATCGGGAGTTTTCCCAGTGGTCAGTATGTAAATATTTTTTTTTAATTAGGAAAATTATAATTTTACATCACTTTTCTACATCGATGGATGAGTGAGCGCACAGGCATTGCCGACAAAGAGCATGTGTTTGTGTGCATGGAAATGTATTATACTCCCTCCCTGTTAAATTTGATCAAATCCGTGTCCTGAAACACATCCCCTCTCCTTCTTTCACTTATAATGCTAACAGAGGGAGCGATTCGTTTGTGAATGAACCCCCGTTATGAACGACTCGTTCACTTAGCAGACAATAATACAAGTTTCTGGCACCGCAGCAACTTGTCATATTTAATTTACATTATTTGCTTATTTTTTTCAACAAAACTAGCATAAGCCTAGTATTTAGTGCGAGTTTAGGTGCTACTTTGCCTTATGGTCAGTGCAGTTAGAGACTGTATTATCATCAATAACGTTACTTGTTTAGCACAAAAGTTCATAACATATAAAAACGTAAAAAACAAAATCTTACCTATGAAATGTTCTGCCTTTGCTCGTTACTTCACCCGTACACAGCGCTAAAGTCCAGCATCTTCACATTGGCTTTGGTCTTGACTAGTGCGGTTAAATGACATTTGTCCTGGGAGCACTGTACAAATGTGGCGGCGCTATTGACGCATGCTCAGGGTCTGTATGCGATATCTAGTGTATATATCTATGGTTAGACACTTTCTGAGTTGCTAACTACATACTAACATTATTCTGACTATTTCTTCTTAAGAAAATAGTGTAAAAATAATATAGTTTACCATTCGGCTAGCAACTTATATAGTTTACTAAGTTCTAACGTCTTCTAACTGAATTCGTTTAATTTGAAAAACATGACTGGAGCGTTCGCGCCTTAAGTGATTGAATATAAAATGAGCCAATAGAATTTGAGCTCGGGTTGTGAAGCGTCCTTTTATTGGTTGGGCAACTGAATCGATACGCCCCTTCCAACAAACAAATCTGAGCATGGATTTTTAACCTGATTATCTCATTATTAGAGCATTTAGGATGTCGGTTTAATAGAAATCACAACGAACTTTTGATCAAAAATAAAATTCACTGGGAAAAAAAATCTAAATTTATAATTTTCGTAAAAAGGCTTATGTCGTAACCGAGTCGTTTGAGTGAACGAAATTATTCATTCACAACTCCAACAACTGCCGCCATCTTGTGGTGTAAAACGATTCAGTTTCGATTGGTGAACGTTGTTACCCCTTTTATAAGATTTTTAAAGTGCTTTAAAGAAAATGACAATGAAAGCAGTGCCAAAGAGATATAAAATGATAAAATGAACTAAATCAACTTAAATAAAAGCTACACAATCTCTTATGGCAGCTAAAATGAACGTCTAACAATGAATAATCTAACAAATTGGTATTGTACTGTAACGTTATTTGAAATTATTTTTCAGTGAATCTAATTTCATTATTGCTTCAACGTAATCCGCATGACAAAATAAGAATGAACGTTAATGATTTATACCAGTCTGGTATGCCTCTGCACAGCATTTTGTGTGTATACTATCTGTATGTAGTTGACAGTCACGTGATCAACAGCACCATTCCGTCAGAGCGCGGGTTGCCTTCGATCGCCAAAAAATCCCTCCTTGAAGGTTTACTTTGCGCCACAGCACAGCATCCCTCTGCGTGCCTTTAATGTTCAGCGGGGGTAAAAATCCACCATGAGAATCTGGCAACCATTTAGACGCATTGAGAGCGAGTTGCTAGAGGTGAGTTTGCTGCTAGAAATGAATGCAGAATTTGTATGTTATTACTCGACCGAGTTCTTTAATTCGTAGCTCACGCTGTTCTCATCCGATTTCGTTGGAACGTCACAACAATAGTCAATGCTGTATTCGTGATGGTTGTGCAGTTATATCACGAGTGTAGGTGGCAACCATAGTTGATGGATTTATTCATTATTATTAACCGCATCTAGTTGAATTTCATTTACTACCTGACACGATTCTTATATTAGTATATTTATGAAATGGAGTCTTTTTAGGATCTGGCATCCCTGTATACCTATTTTATTTTTTAAATATTGATTGTACTGTACTTTAACACAAGATATTTCATATATATTCTATCAATATAATGCTCTGTTGAGAACTATTTCTGTCAGAGATGAGATTTAATGCAGTGATGAAGAAGTCTCAGGCTGGGTGTCATTAAAATTCAGCCATCATCACATCCCTGTTGCCATGACGCCTGCGAGCTGCCTCATCCTTGTGCTGATTTTTTTTCCTCCTGTATCTCTTTTGCTCGTTTGCATGCCTTTTTTGGACATATGCTTCGATGCACAATTCCTCTAGCGTTCATCTGTGTATAAAGCATGAATTGCAGGGGTCTTTGAACGTCCTGTGACGTCACGGGGGGAATCAATGTCAACTCAAGAGTGGGTGCAGACAGAGAAATGAAATGTCTTTAAATGATTCTGCATGCAGAGCTCGCCTCAAAGGGGGCTTTGTAAAAGACATACGACTGTTTCAGTGCTACATTTTAATCTCACACATTTATATGTGTGTTTCTCTCTTTTTTTTAATAGAAATGCTTGGACTACTGAAGGCTGGTTTTGTATGGTGAGGGAAAACTGCAGCGGGCCTTGACATTTGATTATTTTGTTGAATATAAATAGGATAGGCTGTATTCCTCGTGCTGTGCTGTGGTCACAGACTATAATGGCCTGATTTTAGACACACTCTTTCTCAAGACACATCTGCAGTCAAGCATTGCTCGGGTTTTACTGCACATTTTTTGAATAAGCAAGCAGAATGGAGCACTCCTTCAAAGACGGGATTCGGACTAATAATGTCCAGGGACTATGAAGAGGTGAGTGTTTTCAGAAATTATACGTTGTGTAAATGCTCTCCTGATATGCATAAAAATAAATATACATTTACTACTGATTATTTTAGAGATAACGTAGATAAGGATAGATTCGGTTTGTTTTTCTAGTCTGAAAAGTCATAATCCATCTAAGAGTCATATCTTTTTGTAATTATCGTATGACTATTTTATACGCATTTATACAGCTCATGATATGTGTTGTATTTGTCATATAACTTGTATTTATATGTAATGTTTATAATATATGTGCCACTAGCATCAGTAAGTCAATATTAATAATTTGTAAGAATTATGGGCGTCATGGTGGCGCAGTGGGTAGTACGATTGCCTCACAGCAAGAATATCGCTGGTTCGAGCCCCGGCTGGGTCAGTTGGCATTTCTGTGTGGAGTTTGCATTTTCTCCCCGTGTTCGTGTGGGTTTCCCTCAGGGTGCTCCGGTTTCTCCCACAGCCCAAAGACATGCGGTATAGGTGAATTGAATAAGCTAAATTAGCCGTGTATGAGTGTGTATGGGTGTTTCCCAGTGTTGGGTTGCGGCTGGAAGGGCATCTTTCATTCATTCATTTTCTTGTCGGCTTAGTCCCTTTATTAATCCGGGGTCGCCACAGCGGAATGAACCGCCAACTTATCCAGCACGATTTTACACAGCGGATGCCCTTCCAACCCATCTCTGGGAAACATCCATTCACTCATTCACACTCATACACTACGGACAATTTTAGCTTACCCAATTCACCTATACCACATGTCTTTGAACTGTGGGGAGCACCCAGAGGAAACCCACGTGAACGCAGGGAGAACATGCAAACTCCACACAGAAATGCCAACTGACCCAGCTGAGGTTCGAACCTGCGACCCAGCAACCTTCTTGCTGTGAGGCGACAGCACTACCTACTGCGCCACAGCGTCGCCCTGGAAGGGCATCTGCTGTGTAAAACATATGCTGGATAAGTTGGCGGTTCATTCCGCTGTGGCAACCCCTGATGAATAAAGGGACTAAGCTGAAAAGAAAATGAATGAATGAATGAATGTAAGAATTATTATTTCATACAAGTTGGTAATTTTTAAATTGATATACATGTCTTAATTTTTCTTTTGCATTTTTAAGTTGATAGAAAATAGTCATCCTTAAGTGAACTGCAGTGAATCCAGATAGAATAGAAAATTAATTAATATATTTATGTTTGAGCGTTTCCCAATACTGGGTTGCGGCTGGAAGGGCATCCGCTGCGTAAAACATATGCTGGATATGTTGGCGGTTCATTCCGCTGTGGCGACCCTGGATGAATAAAGGGACTAAGCCGAAAAGAAAATGAATGAATGAATGTTTGAGCGTCACGGTGGCGCAGTGTGTAGCACGATCGCCTCACAGCAAGAAGGCCACTGGTTCAAGCCCCGGCTGGGTCAGTTGGCATTTCTGTGTGGAGTTTGCATGTTCTCCTTGTGTTCGCGTGGGTTTCCTCCGGGTGCTCCGGTTTCCCTCACAGTCCAAAGACATGTGCTGTAGGTGAATTGAATAAGCTAAATTGGCTGTAGTGTATGTGTGTGAATGAGTGTGTGGGTGTTTCCCAGTGTTGGGTTGCAGCTGGAAGGGCATCCGCTGCGTAAAACATGCTGGATGGTGGTTCATTCCACTGTGGCAACCCTAATTAATAAAGGGACTAAGCCGAAAAGAAAATGAATGAATATTTATGTTTGATGACTGTTTTAATGTTTTAGTAGCAACGCATATCTGCTGTAGTGTTTATTAATAGTTTAAATCTGTTAAATTATATATATATATATATATATATATATATATGTATATATATATATATATATATATATATATATATATATATATATATATATATATATATATATATATATATATATATATTATTATTATTATTATTATTATTATTTTTATTTTTTTTCATTATAATCATTTTAAATGTAAAGTTTTATTAATATTGGAGTCATTTTCTTCTTACTGTTTGAGTAGTTTTTTTAACTTTTATTTTAGCTTGTTATTTTAGCTTAAATGATGATTAGAACCGTTTCCTTGGAAAAGCTATGAAATATTTAAAATTTTAACATTTGTTTTATTTTAAAAAACAAAAAAACGATGTGTTTTTGCTTTTAGTTGTAGTTTTGCATAACTATTATCACACTGTAAAATTTAACTTACAAGTTTATTTTTATAAATGTTATATTTTGCATAATTACACAATCATTTTATGTGAATATTTTTTAACACATTTTTTTCATTCATTCATTCATTTTCTTTTCGGCTTAGTCCCTTTATTAATCTGGTGTCGCCACAGCGGAATGTACTGCCAACTTATCCAGCATTTGTTTTTTCGCAGTGGACGCCCTTCCAGCCACAACCCATCTCTGGGAAACATCCATACACACTCATTCACACTCATACACTACGGTCAATTTAGCCTACCCAATTCACCTGTACCGCATGTCTTTGGACTGTGGGGGAAACCGGAGCACCCGGAGGAAACCCACGCAAACCCAGGGAGAACATGCAAACTCCACACAGAAACGCCAACTGACCCAGCCGAGGCTCGAACCAGCAACCTTCTTGCTGTGAGGCGACAGCACTACCTACTGCGCCACTGCGTCGCCTCACATTTTTTTATTAAACAATTTTTTTACCTGCCCTGCCTGAACACCAATCTTTGCACATTTTCTAATATAGTTTAGTATTACTGACTGTTAAAGGGGCAGTTCACCCAAAAACAAAAAATATGGTTATCGTTTACTCTCCCTTAACTTGATCCAAACCTGTTTGAGGCCCTGTTTACACTAATACGTTTTAGTTTTAAAACGCAAAAGTTTTGCTACGGTTACGCCATCCATCCACACTACACCGGAGTTTTCGAGCGCTGAAAATGGAGCGTTTTGTAAACGCTGAAGAGGCCATTTTCATTTTAAAATGCTGCTGATCCATGCCAGTGTTGATGGTGGAAAACGGAGACACCTAAAAATGGAGGCGTGGCTGCAGACATTCGCTTATCTGATTGGGGCTTTTTTCTCAATATTAAGTAGCCTACACACAGTTCAGTCTTGTATCTTCTCCTTGTAAGTTCTGACTTCATAAGTTTGATATGGAAAACAAACTCCTGAGGACACGTCGGGTAAATCTTCAAAGTGAACAGTGTACTTTATAACCTCATTCACATCATCCTGGCTATGTTGTTTCACTTTCTTAGCAATAAAATGAAAACATGAAATGAGGAACTGCCTATTTTAATCTTGATATTAGCAACTTAACAGACACCAAAAATGTTGAGGCGTCGTGGTGTAGCTACATATTTATATGAGCGTTATTTTCACTGTGTGCATATTTCTAACAAAACTAAGCCTATAACATTACTACCTCCTTTCATTTTCATTGAAAATACGAAACATACCCTCTCTTTTGCTGAATATCAGTTTTAATAATCAATAATGGCCATTATAAAAGTACAACGTACAATCAGTTCATACATTATAGCAAGCAATCAAATGTGCAGAATCAGTGTACACGGTTACATAAATGAATATATTAACTTATCTTTGTGCTCAGCCAAAACACGTTACCTGAGAACAAGTAATAGATTCAAAAGACCAAAGTCGGGAAATATGTAGTTAGATATAGACAACAAGATGAAATAAATATCACGTTTAACAAATATAGTGAGATTAGATCCAGTGGTAGATCCTTGATGAACAGTCCGACGTGCACAGCTCTCATCACTGCAGTGCATGCCAGAGTGTGTGTGTGTGTAGTCACGTGATGTGCGTTTTCAGCAGTGTAGTGTGGGCGGAGAGTTGTTCAGAAACGCTAGGTGAAACGCCAGTGTGGACGCGGATCGCTTTCATTCAAAAATCCCGTTTTAAAACTAAAACGTATTAGTGTAAATGGGGCCTGAGTTTCTTTCATCTGTTGAACACAAAGGAAAATATTTTAAAGAATGTTGGAAACCTGTAACCATTGACCATAGTATTTATTTGTCCTACTATGGAAGTCAATAGTTACAGGATTTCAGCTTTCTTCAAAATATCATCTTTTGTCTGAGATGAAAGAAACTCAAACAGGTTTCGGAACAAGTGAAAGGAAAGTAAATAGTGAGTAAATGTTCATTTTTGCCCGAACTATCCCTTTAACAGTTTTTGTTAAAGGTCCTGTGAAGTGCTTTGAAATGTGCATTTCTTATTCAATGTTTGGCGTAATCTCAACCAAAGCACGCAACATAGAGCAGCTCCTCCCCTTAAAAAAAAACAGCCAGTCGGCGCCAATAGCCTAGTGGTTAGTGCGTCGACACATAGCACCGAGGTGCTCACGGCGACCCGAGTTCGATTCCTGGCTCGAGGTCTTTTGCCGATCCTTCCCCTATCTCTGCTCCCCACACTTTCCTGCCTGTAATATCTCTACTGTCCAATCCCAATAAAGGTGAAAACCCCTAAAAAAATAAATAAAAATAGCCAATAACGTTTAGTTTTTATCGCAGCTCTGCCGGTGAGAGTGGTTGAGTTCAAGCGCATCAAATGAAAAGCAAGCCTTGAAGGTGGCAGGGCATGTCAGATACTACAGAACATTTGATTGGTCAGAAGATTTGATGAGAGTCTAAAGTATGAGGTCACATGAAAATAATCAACTGCAAGCTTTGGATGTTTATATCAGTTTTATATTGTCTAAATGCAAAGTTTGTCACAGTTTTGGAGCACACTAGCTTATTGACCGTACAGTATATCTTTACGTACGAGCAGGCGCAGCCATTGGAATCCTTTTGGTTCGAGACTTCCGGCCTCATTCACTTCCATTGATTTTTAGACGTGAAAAAATGCTCGCTATGCTGCTTGATGTTGCAATTTGATATTTCCGTATTACATTATAAATCTTTTTATGTATAGTCATGAACACACTTGGCGCTGTTGACTCACAGCAAGAACGTCGCTGGTTCGAGGCATTTCTGTGTGGAGTTTGCAAGTTCTCCCCGCGTTGCTGTTGCCTCCGGGTGCTCCGGTTTCCCCCACAGTCCAAAGACATGCAATATAGGTGAATTGGGTAAGCTAAATGAGTAAAACATATGCTGGATAAGTTGGGGGTTCATTCCGCTGTGGCGACCCCTGATTAATAAAGGGACTAAGCCGAAAATAAAATGAATGAATGAATGAACACACTTGTTTGTAGAGCAAGTAGTTTAAGCGTGTTCTACTATTTATCATACCTAGTCATTTCTCCCATAGTCGACTGAATCAGACTGAATAATTGCAGAATAAAGTCGATAGATATTCTTAAAACTAACAGACTGAAACCAACATCTTAATTTTTTAATTATTATTTTTAGAGGTTTTTTTTTTTTTACCTGTTATTGGGATAGGATAGTGGAGGACAGACAGGAAAGCATTGGGAGCGGAGAGAGGGGAAGGATCGGTATAGAACCTCGAGCAGGGAATCGAACTCAAGTCACCGTGATGCTATATGTTAGCGAACTTAACCACTAGGCTGTTGGCGCCGACCAACATCTCAATTTTTTTATTTTCATTTCCCGGGACCTTTAAAGTACAAATGAAATCAAAACTAACCATTTGATTTTGTTAGCTCACATTGCTAGTTTTGTGGTGAACAGTTCATCTGTGCATGTCATTAAGAAAAACAAATAGTTTGCCCTTGTAATCTTTAATTGAAAAACTTCCTGTTTGTTTTCAGTTTTGAGGTGCATCCCAAATCGCATACTTATGCACTATTCTATGCCATTTTGTAGTATAAATAGTGTAAGAATTGCATTTACACTGAAAACTCTAAAAATAATAAGTGCACTGTAATTACCCGGATGATGCAGTCATTCAGCCGGTAAAATGAAGTGTGGGATGATGGACACTTCACGCACTCAACGGCCGCAGCTTTGCTCACGTAGCCGAAGGGTCGGAGCTATCGGGCACACATGTTGGATAACTTTATTTATTTTGGATGGTGAAAGCAAAATTCTCCTACGAGAGTGATTATAGCGCCTCCCGATGGAGAATGCGGTTATACTCATGGCAGGTATTATTTAATAGTTTGGTCATTTATTTCACTCATTTGGCAACCGTCAAACGACATCAGGGAAACGGTTAGTAAAAAACATTAGTGTTCCAATTGGGACAACACTACATACATATACTAAATTGTTGAGTGTGTAAGTGCATAAGTACATAGTGCATAAGGGCATAGTGTGCCATTTGGGACGCAGCTAAATTCTCAGATTACGTATGCGTGAGGTATTGGGCGGGGCTAACACACTTAATCACACCCCCTCCAACTGACAATTTTAACAACAAACAGAAATGGTGAGGAGGAGGAGGTGTCTGTTAGGTTGTAATAACTCTCCCCGAACCCTTTTCCCAATCTTTCTAAATGAAATGCCTACTTAGCTACATCCAATCAGCTCGCAGTAGAAAAAACAAGCCACGCCAACGGTTTTCTCATTTACAGTTTTTCTCCATTGGTTTGGCTCATTTCTTGAAACTGGAATTACATTCTCAAAACAACATGGACAAACCTCCAAACCAATTGGCAATTGTTCACAACAGAATTGATTTTTCTCATTTATTTAATCAAATTGCAAATGTCTTAGTACATCTAGCCTACATTTAGCACAATTTCCAAGTGAACAGATCTAGTTGATCTAAACTGATTGTTGATTCTCAGTTCAATGGTTGTTCGCTCCAAAATGTGTCAGCTTGATTTCATTGTATAAGTCATCACATGCACAATAGTCTGTTCAATTGTCAAAATTAGTCAAGAACATAATACCATGAATATCATATGTGAATCTGTGGAATATTGAATACATTTATTACAGCAACTGACAGTCAGGTAAAACTAGAACTTGACTAACAAAGGAGAAATTTCACACATCTCAGATGACCAGTCAAGCACTGTAGGCTGCATATCATTTTCATTGTTTTTTGTTTGTGTGTTTATATTACAGTATATTATGCTGTACATTTTTTATTATGATGTATGTTAAATACTTTATGTGTGTGATTTGATAATAGTTACAATTTCATCGGCAGTATGACTGCAATGTACAGTATGATGTCAAACCTTGGAGGCTACTCTTAACCTAAAGTCCCAACACTATCACACGGCAATTTGTAACTTTTTGATTTAGTGGCTTATTCGAATGAATTTGTATGATCTCATTCATACAATTTAGTATGATTTGCTTATCCCCCAATGATGGTTAGGTTTAGGGGTGTGGTTGGGTGCCACGCTTCCTTTTTAAAATTGTACATTTTCGTACGACTGAACACGTACGAATGAGCCACTGAGCTGACAAAACGTAAAATAGTTACTTTCCTTGTGAGATCAGACTAAAAATCCTTATTTCTTATAATTTTTAAAATCTTATCAATTTATTTTATTTAGTTTTTTACACAATTGCATTCTGTCAAAAGACAAAAAAAAAAAAACAGTTCAGTTACCATTTTCAAAAACTGGGCTAAGACTGAAAGGTGGACATGAGGGATATTTCAGTGGTCCTCTGTCATAGTGACAAAACATCTAACCATTTTGACTTGCAGTGCTTACGCAATGCCAAAGAGACAAAGGATTTTGGGGGCACTGACTGTTTAAATGAGAAGGAAATTTAGTTTTGACATCTGAATGAACAGTTTTGGGAAAGATATGAGCTTTTGCAAGTGAGCTATAGTGTTGTGCTAAACTGTAAGACTGTTTTGCAAAACAATCTTAGAGTATTGAGAATGTAATTCCTGTTTCAAGAACTGAGCCAAACCAATGGAGAAAAACTGTAATATCTAGCTTCTCCACACAACATGAAAAAAAAAAACAGTTGCAACTTCTGGTCCATCCGGACTTTAAATATTCCTTTATGTCTCCATCTTTACCCACAGTCTGGTCAGTCTGTAGGGATGTTGGCTGCGGTGGAGCATGGTCCGGTCCTCTGCAGTGACTCCAACATCCTCTGCCTCTCATGGAAAGGACGGGTTCCTAAAAGTGAGAAGGAGAAGCCGGTGTGCAGGAGACGCTACTATGAGGAAGGCTGGCTCGCCACCGGGAACGCCAGAGGTGTTGTGGGAGTGACCTTCACGTCCAGTCACTGTAGAAGAGACAGAAACACCCCGCAGAGAATCAACTTTAATTTACGGGGTCACAACAGCGAGGTGGGAGTTTTCGTCCTCTTGACATTTTTGTTTAGCTGATGTTTAGTTACATTTGCCATCCTGTTCATAAGTAACATGCACAACTACAAAACTCCATTGGTTTTTGTACAGGTCGTGCTTGTTAGGTGGAATGAACCGTTTCAGAAGCTGGCAACGTGTGATATGGAGGGAGGGATATTTGTGTGGATCCAGTATGAAGGAAGATGGTCTGTAGAACTGGTCAATGACAGAGGTGCTCAGGTAACTTACTATTTAAAGCTTTTTTTATATTTATCTATGCTGAATGAGCGTCAAAGATTGATCAACTTGCCAATGTGTTCGATCTGAATTGTATTAATATGCTTATGCTTTGAAAAATATATGTAAATACAGTATTGTATAACTTGTCATCAAGATGTAGTTATTCAAAATGACTCATTGAGCACGTTTACATGGACATTAATCAAATTATTTGCCTGAATAATCTGAATAAGACAATAATATGATTAAGGTGTTTACATGAATTGCTTTTTGAATGTTCCTTTCATGATCCCGTTTTACATGTTATAGCACATAATTCAATTAACGTCACCATAGCGTCACCACGCTATCCACATTTCCTCCGGAGTTTCATGTAATTTCGGGTGTTTCAATTTTAATTTGTTGAATTTAACTGCAGTTTAACCAACACAGGCTCGTTCTGAAAACGTAGTCCCATGGACGTTTCTGTAAACTATGAACTATATAGCCGGAGGTACGTATGCCTTCATTTCATTTTTTTAAACGAACGCTACGGGGCGGTATGACGCCGTTCCTTTTCACGCTTACTGCCGCAACCAGTTTGTCTCGTGTCAGTCGGCGGACTTGAGACGCAGAGAAGAGTTGACCACGACGATGACGGGGTTCAAGTCCGGGGAAGAGCAGTTCCAGAAATCAGGTAAGACAAAAACAGAATCCAAAAATAAAATGAAGAAGTGAACAACAGGGTGAGAATGCGGTAAAGTCCGAAAACGTAGTAAAAATCAGACAAGGGCTTTTCTTGTTCTGGACGGCTTTTGTAAATCGTTGGTTAAGTTTAGGGAAGTAAGTGGGTGGGTCAATTGATAAAATTGGTTGGGTTTAGGGAAGAAGGAGGCTGGGTCAGTCGATTGGTTGGCCGGCCAGTCAGTCAGTCATTCAGTCAGTCAGACAGACAGTCAGTCAGTCGAGGCGGCCTCTGGTGGCAGGCGCGAAAGGCACTCGCGAGAGAAATTTGAGATATGAAAAAGCACACACAGTGGCCTCTCGTGGATTTGCAAAAACAAAAACTGCAAAAATACGTCTCCCCGGGACGTATTTCGCGGTCTCCAGAAACGTCCATGGGGCTACGTTTTCAGAATGAGCCTGGGTTGCGTTTAACACATTTACTTTCATTCAGGAACATTTCATATATGCCCCCGCAACAAGCTAAGGTATTGGATGCAAGTATGAACTGCTGGAAGAGTTTTGTTTAAATAGAATTTGATGTTTTATTGGTAAAAACCTCCGCATTTCACGATGCAGGTGTCTGTGGTCCTTCACTGACTCGGTAGACACAGAGAATAGTGTCACAGAGACGTGTGTGTACAGACTATCCTATTGCAAAATGCAGTGAAAATCTTACACGACAGTAATAGATTGATGCCGGTGTTTACATGTCTGTACTGCACTAGTACTGTGACTAATAATGCGACTAATATCGGCATAGGCCGACGCAGTGGCGCAGTAGGTAGTGCTGTCGCCTCACAGCAAGAATGTCGCTGGGTTGCAGGTTCGAACCTCGCCTGGGCTGGGTCAGTTGGCGTTTCTGTGTGGAGTTTGCATGTTCTCCCTGCGTTCGTGTGGGTTTCCTCCGGGTGCTCCGGTTTCCCTCACAGTCCAAAGACATGCGGTACAGGTGAATTGGGTAAACTAAATTGTCCGTAGTGTATGAGTGTGAATGAGTGTGTGGATGTTTCCCAGAGATGGGTTGCGGCTGGAAGGGCATCCGCTGCGTAAAATCGTGCTGGATAAGTTGGCGGTTCATTCAGCTGTGGTGACCTCGGATTAATAAAGGGACTAAGCCGACAAAAAAATTAATGAATGAATATCGGCATACTCCACTTGTCTTAATTCGATTTCTGTTTAGTTCAATTATAATTTTAATCGGATTAAATTAATCAAAAATTGCTATTTACATGGTCAACTCTTAATCAGATTATTGTCTTAATTGTATTAAAATCTGATTATTGGTGTCCATGTAAACGTACTCAATATGATAAAACTGTTTACTTACTCTGAGTCATACTGACATAGACTTCTATATCAGCATCAGTTTTGGTTACTACCAAAAGTTAACCCTTTAGTTAACCCTTTAATTAGCAGTTCGTTTACATAATGTTGTTTTTATAAGTAAAAACTGCAGTATAGTATCTAATATTTTATATTTTTTTATACTTTAAAGGGTAAGCACTTTCTTCGGGAGTGTTGCAGTTTTAGATAAGTTAGTGATCAGAAACAACATTTATTTGGATACAAAATTTCCTTTTAAGTACACAAAAAACTCCACTTACACACGTACGATGTATCAGTGTATTAATTCAAAACATGCTGTGATTCATATTAACACACCCACATAATTGGCGTTACATAATTTTTATTAAAAGTGCTGTATGTACATTTTTGACTCTTCTAAAGCATAAAAATACCATAATATGTGTGCAGATATTTAAGAAACATGTTAAGTGAACATTCTTGTTTATCTGAAAAACAATGCTGAAGTCAGATATTTTGCTTTTCCGTGCCAGA
The DNA here is from genome assembly GCA_903798195.1 of Danio kyathit. Lineage (NCBI taxonomy): Eukaryota > Metazoa > Chordata > Actinopteri > Cypriniformes > Danionidae > Danio > Danio kyathit. The sequence goes on from LR812535.1 coordinate 10,629,302, forward strand.
ACATCTGTCTTTGTTTTGGTACTTTTAACCCGCCCACTGCCAGTTTAGCCAATTATATTTCAGCACCCGGGGTTGCCATGATGGAAAACAGCATATTTCATTCATTCATTCAGAAAGGCTCTCAAAGTATGCGCCCGCGACCAAAATGCGACCTCTGGTGGACAGTAGCACATGAGTTCCACGTGAGGTTATTAATTAGCACATAAATATAAATATTACGAGCGTAAACATTAGGTGAGCAGGTTACATTGTAACTTTGTGTCCTAACAACATACTACATGAGAACATTTGCAGTGATAAGCAATTTGTCTGCAGTTCTAAAGTTCAATTTCAAACGGTTTAGTTTATTTTTAAGATCTGAGGTGAACTATCTGCTGCTGCTTTCAGTATATGGCAATAAATGTCATGTAAAATGTCTTTCAAACTCACATTGTCATCATTTAACACTGAATAAAGCACATGAGGTGTACCTGAGGTGTCACCTGTTGTTCAGCTGTAAGAAATGAAAGCCGTTTCTAATATATCAATTTGAGGTGTTGATTAGAACAAAAATTCATTTTAATATGAAAATATTTCTTCTATGGCATGCCATTGCTTTTATATAGAACACAGTTTAAATCAGCCTTTGAGCTTGATCATTAGACTCACTCCTGATGGTCAATCTAGCAACCTGCGCTTGCATTTGTTTTGATCCAGGAATGCAATACCTAGTTCAACCACTGGGTGTCAAACTTACATACTGCACCTTTAATTTGGCCTGCAGTCCTTGAAAGAGAAGAAAACAGCAAATAAAAAATAAAAATCCTCAAACTTTTTTATTTATTTTGAAGCCAAAAAAAAAAAAAACAGAAGCCTGTTAACAAAGAATAATTGATCGTTTGATCAAATGGCACTGGGATGAAATACTGAATTGAATTGGTTGCAGTGTTTGGCATTTTTAGTTCTAAAGGTCCTGAGAGGAACTATTTTTGTACCCTATGAAAAATAGATTTACAACACGGGTGAAATAAAATAAAAATACAGAATTAATTTTATCTTATAGTCATGAAAACCAAAGCAGTAAGGGTTCAAATGTCTATAAGGATGCACCAGGGTCAGGGGCGTAGCAACCGGGGGGGATATGTCCCCCTCACTTTTAGAGACTGACCATTTAGAAACAGGTGATTAAGAATGTAAACTTTTGAATTTCATACAGCTGTCCCCTCAAGTTGAGTTGACAGCTGTCAAACTCAAACTAATTACAAAGATTATTTTGCAATTTAATCAAATTCTGGTAAGAAAGTAATAAACAAATGATGATTTGTCTTCTAGGTGAGTGACTTCACCTGGTCCCATGATGGCACACAGGCTTTAATCGCCTACAGAGATGGTTTTGTCCTGGTGGGCTCAGTCAGCGGTCAGAGACACTGGTCATCTGAGATCAATCTGGAGAGTCAGATCACCTGTGGAATCTGGACCCCCGATGACCAGCAGGTAACGTTTTCGGTGTGGCTTCTTAAAAAAGGAGGGATGGCAAAGTTATTTGTCCCCCAAATTAAATTAAAATTGTTTTAAAAAAATTCCCAGGTGATGTTTAACAGAACAAGGACATTTTCACAGTATTTCTTATTATACATTTCTTCTATTTCTTTTAGTAGGATTTTTTTAAAGGTTGACATTATTTGCCTCCTTAGGAAATTATATTTTAGTAGGCCCGATAACCCAGTGGTGAAAGCGTCGACATCGCTCTGGGCGTCCCAAGTTCGAATCCTGGCTCATGGACGTTTCCCAATCCTCTCTTTCTCTCATTTCACTTCTTGTCATCTCACTGTTCCATCAAATATAGGCAAAAAGGCCCAAATAAATCTGAAAAAATAAATAAATTATATTTTGGTCTGCATGATAGCCCAGTGGTTTGAGCATTGACATATAGTCAATGCTCTGGCCGTTCTGAGTTTGAATCCCACCTCCTCATCCTGTCCCCCTCTGTTCCACTTCACTTCCTACTGAATCCTCACTCATCCTACTGTCCTATTAAATATAGGCAAAATGGAAACAAATAACTCTTAAAAGAAATTATATTTTGGTCTGCTTGTATTTTGGATAGCCACAGCCATATCACCTTGTAGCCCAAGACTGGTTACTCACTGAAGCTAAGCAGGGCTGAGCCTGGTCAGTACCTGGATGGGAGACCACATGACAAAACTAGGTTGTTGGAAGTGGGGTTAGTGGGGCCAGCAGGGGGCGCTCAACCTGCGGTCTGTGTGAATTCTAATGCCCCAGTATAGTGATGGGGACACTATACTGTCAGTGAACGCCGTCTTTCGGATGAGACGTTAAACTGAGGTCCTGACTCTCTGTGGTCATTAAAAATCCCATGGCACTTCTCGTAAAGAGTAGGGGTATAACCCTAGTGTCCTGGCCAAATTCCCTCCATCAGCCTTTACCGATTATGGCTTCCCGATCCTCCATATCTATATCACTGTCTCTCCACTCTACCTATAGCTGGTGTGTGGGGAGCGCACTGGCGCCGTTGTCCTGTGGCTGCCGTTGCGTCATCCAAGTGGACGCTGCACACTGGTGGTGCGCCTACCATGATTACGAAGCACTTTGAGTGTATGGCCTATATACATACACATTACATTACATAGTGGTTAGAGCATGGACAGTGCTCTGGGCGTCCTGAGTGTTCTGACGATCTGTGCTACCTCATCAGAATGTGCTACCGGTAGTAAAGGGTTAGCACATCTTGTCAGCTTCAAATGTCTATCAGAATGAACTACCTCATTAAATAAGGATGTAAAAACAGGGGTAGCACATATCGTCAGCTTCTAATATCTATCGAAATTAACTACTACTGTATTGAACAATGTAGAAAAAGGCGTAGCAGCTTTAAATGTCTATCAGAGTGAACTACTGCCTTAATTTTTTTTATTTCATTAGTTTTATATTTAATTTGTTTATTATGGCTCATTTCACTGAGTGGTACAGTTCGGTACGGGTCACCTTTATCAGGTTTGCGTTTCCACTACTAAGGGTACCCTTTTGGTGGGCGTGGTGTACAGCAGAAAGTTTAAGTCGACGTTATTTTTGCTTGAGGAAATGTCTACAGTAAAGCTGTACAGGTCATTCACATATCATATGAGAAGCACTTCTCACAAAACAGATGCTTTAAAAACATAAATACTTCTGTATAAATGTTTATTACTAACCTTTCTATGAACATGATTTGATTATAACTGCAGATCAATGACAGTGTGAAATAGCCTACTGTAACGTCTGCAGTTATATAAAATAAATACATAAACGAACATATATGAACACATACAGACCCTTACAGTCTCCGATATGTTACCATTTACAGAAAAAACTACACACAGCAAACATTTAGTCCTTATTTGAGTTCAAAAACAACACGCAATATAGCCCGGTGAGAGCAAACCTCTCATCTGTGTAGCCTCTGTTAGAGAGTAATTCTGTCATTCCGAGTTCATAATAGTCCAAAAGGTGATTATAAACATGACAGTTTGTTCATGATTCAGGTTGCTGAAACAATTTTCACCTGTGTTTTGTTGGGCTTCTCCTTTTTTCACGCTTCACTCTCGCGTTTGTCCTTTTCTTTCTGAATGGATCAGATGACACTTCAAACATTGAAGTGTTGAAGACACTTCAATAATCACACACACGTTATTATCATCAGCTCAAGAAGTTCGTTATATCAATAATAGACGCGATCGCGAGCTCCCTGGAGAAAGCGAAAACCGCTCGCACTTTTAGACGGCCTCGTAAAGCAACAACAGGACACGGCAGATTTTGCTCTTCTTGGCTTTGTGCCTGTTCATCAAGACAACGACAAGGTTTCGTTTGTGTCATCCATGGCTCGTTATTTTATGCATATAGTATTTCCATGTAATGTCTCGGCTTAAAAAACATGGTGGTTCCTTTGTTTTCATTCTGGCTAGCTCCACGAGATCGTGACGCATCTCTGTAACCAATCAGCGTTCAGCTGCGCCTGTAGCTCCACCTTTTGGTACCCTTTCTCGTGTTTGGTACCCTTTAGAAAGGGTGCCGAAAAAGTGGTACGGTATGGTTCGGTTCGGTACGCTTTTTGACAGTGGAAACGGACATAAAAGCGTACTGAACCGTACCATACCACTCAGTGGAAACGGGCCATTAGAGTGGTAGTTCATCGTCAGAACACCGGCTCCTGGGATTTTTCCAATCCTGTCCCTCCCTCTCTCCCAGTACAGACAAGTACAAACATAGTGCAGACATAAATATAAAAAAAGAACATGAATAAATAACAATAGCATTTAATTTTCTTTTTCTGTATACAGAGTTTAATGTGCATATGAGGTAATTAAAGGTGGTTCAGGTGGAAAATGGCCTGGGGAAAAAACAGTTTTTGTGGCTGACTGTTTTTGTGCACAGTGCAAACACCTTTAAATGTCACTTTAAGCTGAATACTAGTATCTTGCAAAATAACTAGTGAAATATTATGTACTGCCCTCATGGCTAAGACAAAAGAAATCAGTTATTAGAAATGAGTTATTACAACTACTTAAAAAAAACTTCTACATTAAACAGCACTTTTTATAAATTTCAATATATTTAAAAAAGACTTAAAGTTTCACAGGAAGGCTAATAATTTTGTCTTCAAGCAGTATTTATTGTCAGCAGGCTGTTAGCGAGGGATGAAATGACTTGGACTGCTGCCTGCTTTTCCCTAATTTGGCGTTTGCATTCATTTAATCTCCCTAGGTGCTTTTTGGAACGGCAGACGGGCAAGTGATAGTGATGGACTGCCATGGCCGTATGCTTGCCCATGTTCTGCTGCATGAGTCAGATGGCATTGTCAGCATGTCCTGGAACTGCCCGAACTTCCTGGTGGAGGACAGCACCGAGAGCGACACAGACTCTGATGACCAGACGCCAGCTCACGGTACACTCAATAAACTCAAATGTCTTTATATAGTGCTTCTCAGTCACAGCACATCAACGTTCCAAGCGGATTTACATTTACATTTAGCAGACACTTTTGTCCAAAGCGACTTACAATTGAGGAGGCATTCAGTGATTCAACAAGAAGAGGCAATACACACAAGAAGTGCCTATTATACACAGGAAATGTTTGTGCTCAGAGAACTCAGAGAGAGAGAGAGACAGAATAGTGTTTCTGATAAACCCACTGACCTGTGTGAAGCACACTTTATAAATGCACAGGGTTTTTTTTGTTGTTGTGCTGATTGTAAGAAAGTGTCTGGTGCAAATGTGCAAAACTGGCTCTGGTTTAAGTGTCATATTGATGAAAGAGTGTGTTTTTTACCGGTGGTTTGTCAAACCCACTTATTTTGGGGTTGTTGTGTGGTGAGGTTTTTTCACAGGGGTTCAGGGGATTGCAGCTTTGCAGAAATCCTAACAATGTATTCAATTTCTTTAAGCCCTAAAGTCAGGTCTAAGATGAAGAAGGGCTTTAAATCTTTAATTGTTTTCCATACATTAGATTTACAGAAAACACACTCTAAAATGTCATTCATTGTAACAATAGAATATGTGCTTAAAATTCAGTGGCTCAATGGTTAGCACTGTCACCTCACAGCAAGAAGGTCGCTGGTTCGAGTCCAGGCTGGGCCAGTTGGCATTTCTGTGTGGAGTTTGCATGTTCTCTCTGTGTTAACGTGGGTTTCCTGCGGGTGCTCCTCCGGTTTCCCCCACAGTCCAAACATGTGCACTATAGGTGAATTGGATGTACTACATTGGCCATACTGTATGAGTGTGTGTGTGTGTGTGTGTGTGTGTGTGTGTGTGTGTGTGTGTGTGTGTGTGTGTGTGTGTGTGTGTGTGTGTGTGTGTGTGTGTGTGTGTGAAGTGTATGGGTGTTTCCCAGTACTGGGTTGCAGCTGGAAGGGCATCTGCTACGTAAAACATATGCTGGAATAGTTGGCGGTTCATCTCTTCACAGAACACAACATTTACTTAATATTCTAAAGATTTTTAGCATGAAGTAAAAATTTATTATACAATGTATTTTTGGATTTTCCCCACAAATATAACTGTATAACATAAGACTGGTTTTGTGATCCAGGGTCATATTTTCAGTGAAAGATCACTGCAAAAAATGCTTTTATTACATAGAGTTTTTGTCTTATTTCAAGTCCAAATATCTAAAAAGTCTTAAATCAAGAAGCATTTACTAGAAAAGTTTAAAAAAAAAAAAAATTCAGAAAAAATAAGTCAAAATTAAGTGTAAGTTTTTTCTTAAAACAAGCCAAACAATCAAATCAAACTATTTATTTCAAAGGGAAAACAAGATTTTTTTTCTTAACCCATTTGCAGATTATTTTGCTAGTCTTTTGACTTATTATTTTGGAAAACAAGACAGTTTTTTTAAACATAGGCTCATTCTGAAAACGTAGCCCTATATACATTTCTGGAGATCTCGCATTATGTAGCCAGAGCTACTTATGGCTGCATTTCGTTTTTAAAACGAACGCTCAGGTATGACATCGTTCCTTTTGTTGCTTACCAGCTGACTGCTTACCTCTGTATGGACGGCTTTCCCGCTGTGACCAGTTTGTCCAGTAGCTCGCCATGTGTGTCAGTGGACTTGAGATGCAGAGAGGAATTGATCATGACGACGGGGTTTGAGTCCAGCGAAGAACGGTTCCAGAAAGCAGGCAAGACAAAACCAGAAGCCAAAAAATAAAACAAGCAATTAAATAACAGGGTGAGAATTTGGTAAAATCTGAAAACGTGGTAAAAATCAGGCGAGGGCTTTACATTTTCTGGATTGCTTTTTAAAACTGTCAGTTGTGTTTAGGGAAGTGGGTCAATCGGTGCTTTTGAAAACACTATTGATTGGGTTTAGGGAATGAAGAGGGAGGGTAAGTCGATCGGTCAGTGAGTCAGACAGTCGACAGCAGCCTCTGGTGAATTTACGCGATAACAGCAGGCACGAATGGCAAAAGCGTACACAGTGGCCTCTGGTGGACACAAAAACTGCAAAAAAGTGTAGCTCCTTGGATTTGGCGCTCTCCAGAAATATATATAGCGGTACAAATTCAGAATGAGCTTGTTTTTTTTTTTTTGCTTGTCTAGAAAATATTTCGACTAGAAACAAGACAAAAACTCTTAAGTAAGAAAATAATTTTTCCCAATTACCACAATCCATTAATAAATCCATATAAAGCCATTCTTTGAATCTCTATTTTTAGCCTCGCACAAAACATTATAAGGATATTTGCAATGCTGCGATGTGTATTTCTCTTTTATGGCATTAACTGTAATACCATCATTTTTGTTTTGTTTTGAAGTTCAAAATCTGAAACCACTGCTCACCGTCAGCTTCATATCAGGAGATATCAGTTTGATGAACAACTACGATGACCTTTCACCTAACATTATTCGCTCAGGACTGAAAGGTAAAACACTGCTGTTTTTGGAATAAGTTAAACTTATTTTGTTATTACAGCCACTCAATTATCATTAACAGGAAAGCAGTTATTTTCCAAATTATATGCACAAATCAATTGCATGCTTTTGGTTTCTCTAAATCCATAAATCATCATTTTAAAGTACGGTTACAATTTCCTGCACATAATATAATACAGTAAAAATAACTTTGACTTGTTCATTAAAGCAATGTAATTGCACAGATCGAATGTTGCTCTATTCTGACTGTTACTATGAGCTGTCATGTGTGTGTTTTCAGATGTGGAGGTGCAGTGGTGCTCTCAGGGAGATCTGCTGGCAGTGGCCGGGATGGAGAGACATGGGCTGCCCACTGACTCTTTAATGAGGAACGCCCTTGTCAAGTTTTACAATGTCCAAGGAGAACATATATACACTTTAGAAACTCCAGCCCAAGTGAGCTGTGACTTCTCTCATCAGACCAGTCACCGTTTTTAACAAATCAAGTATATTTAGGTTACCAAAATTTTGAATAATTAAAGAAAATTTTAATTTAAATTATGTCATCGTTTACTTATCCTCCACTTGTTCCAAACCTGTTTGAGTTTCTTTCTTATGTTGAAAACAAAAGAAGATATTTTGAAGAATGTTGAAAACCGCCATTCATTCATTCATTTTATTTTCAGCTTAGTCCCTTTATTAATCTGGGGTCGCTACAGCGGAATGAACCGCCAACTTATCCAGCATATGTTTTAAGCAGGCGATGCCCTTCCAGCTGCAACCCATTTTTGGGAAACATCCATACACACTCATTCACACTCATACACTACAGACAATTTAGCTTACCCAATTCACCTGTACCGCATGTCTTTGGACTGTGGGGGAAACCGGAGCACCCAGAGGAAACCCACACGAACGCAGGGAGAACATACAAACTCCACACAGAAACACCAACTGACCCAGCTGAGGCTCGAACCAGCGACCTTCTTGCTGTGAAGCGACAGCACTACCTACCGCGCAACCGAGTCGTCCCGATAGCCATTGACTTCCATATTATTTTATTTCTGCTGTGGCCTTCCAACATTCTTCTAAATACCTTTTGTGCATTCAACAGAACAAAAGAAACTCATAAAGGTTTGACCGCACAGGGTGAGTAAAATAATTACATTTTCTGGGTGAATAATCCTTTTAAGATTTTCTTTTTTATGTTTTTATCGAATTACCAAGAATGCTTTAAAAATGGTAATTTGTGCAACACTGAATTTTAAAATGGTATTTTTTAATGCAATTTATTCATATCATGGTAAATTACTCCAGTCTTCTGCGTAACATGAGCCTCCAAAAATCAGTTATTATTGGTACTTAATTATTAATAGGGCCAGACAGAATCTGCAGACATTTTTTGCTATTTCTGTGAAGAATTTTGTAAATAATCTGCGGATTTATGCGAATTATTTTAATTATTCATTTATGAATGATACATTTTTAACTTTTATTTAATGTTTACAATGCAAATCCAATTAGATCCCCTTATTTGGTAAACAAAGCAAGTCTCTCATATAATATATCTACTAAAAGACCGAACATACTGTAGTACTTTACAAACTGTATTGTAAATAATGCATATGAACATTTTCATATTACTATTATTATATCACAATAATATTAGTGAAATGAATTAAAAAACTGAATAAATTTAAATGTACACACATTTACACAAGTAAATACATAGACTAAATGATGGGCTAAAAATCTGCGGAAATCCAAAGTGCAGATTCTGTGTGGGCCTAATTATTAATAATGTCCCTTTTTGTTATGATAAAAATGCCATTCAAAACTTTGGGATAAACAAAAGAAAAAGAAATTATTAATTATTCAGCAATGCATTAAATTAATTAAGGAGAATTATCGACTTATTAAAAAAATATGCTCTAAAAATTTTATATTTGGTGGCGCAGTAGGTAGTGCTGTCGCCTCACAACAAGAAGGTCGCTGGTTCGAGCCTCGGCTGGGTCAGTTGGCATTTCTGTGTGGATTTTGCATGTTCTTCCTGCGTTCGTGTGGGTTTCCTCCGGGTGCTTCAGTTTCCCCACAGTGCAAAAACATTTGGTACAGGTGAATTGGGTAGGCTAAATTTTCTGTAGTGTATGAGTGTGAATGAGTGTGTGTGGATGTTTCCCAGAGATGGGTTGCGGCTGGAAGGGGCATCCGCTGCGTAAAACATGTGCTGGATAAGTTGGTCGTTCATTCCGCTGTGGCAACCACAGATTAATAAAGGGACTAAGCCGAAAAGAAAATGAATGAATAAATGAATGAATTTTATATTTCAAAAATATGTATTTTTCAAAGAATCCTGACTAATATTTCATTCACACCAAATTGGCATATTCTAATGATTTCTGAAGACTGTAGGAAATGGTATGTATTTGTAATTAATTACAGACTGATATTTGCATTTAGCTTTGTTCTTCTCACAGAATATACAATTGAAGTCAAAAATATTCACCCTCCTGTGATTTTTTTTCTTTTCTTTTTCAAGTGTTTTCCAAATTATATTTAACAGAGCAAGGAATTTTTTACACACTGTAAAACTCAACAGTCAACTGAACTCAGTGTTGAACTTAATGAGTTAATTAAATATCTCATTACTTCAACTTAAATTGAGTAAGTTCACATAACTCGTAGCTACGTAATAACATAGATTTGTTTTTACTCAAATGTTTTGTAGCAATGGGTTTCCTCAAATGGTTTGAGTTGCCTTTATTTATTGGGTTTTACAGTACTCAGTTAGTTTGAGTTCTCTTCATTTATTGGGTTTTACTGTGCTCAAATTGCTTCATTTACTCAAATAGATTAAGTTCACAGTACTCATTAGGATTAGTTTTTGAACTTAAATGGTTTGTTGCAATCAGTTTCCTCAAATGGTTTGAGTTACCTTAACTTATTGGGATTCACAGTGCAGTATTTCCTATAATATTTTTTCTTCTGGAGAAAGTCTCCTTTGTTTTATTTCAGCTACAATAAAAGCAGTTTTACATTTTTTAAAGCCATTTTAAGGTCAATATTATTAGCCCCCTGAAGCACTTTTTTTCCGAACAAACCACCGTTATACAATGACTTGCCTAATTATCTTAACTTACTTAATGAACCTAGTTAAGCCTTTAAATCTTGAAAATATCTAGTAAAACATAATGGCAAAGATAAAATAAATCAGTTATTAGAAATTAGTAATTTAAACTATTATCAATCAATCAATCAAGCCTTCATTTGTCACATACACTTTCATGTAGTGAAATTGGACCCCCCCCTCTCCCGAGCCCAAACTTGTCGTCCAGAAGATGGTGTCAATTGCGTTCAGAGACCAGTTGATCAAATCCATAATTTCCTATTTGTTTGGGTAGCAGGGCACGGAGAGCCTCAGAGATAGAATAAGACGAGACAAGAGGAGTCAGCCAGGAGAGATATGGGACGGAGAGGAAAAAAGTGCGACCGCCTTCGCCGAGAGCCAAAGAGAAAATTATGTTTAGAAATCAGTTGAAAAAAACTCTTCTTTTCCGTAAAAAAACAGAAATTGGGGAAAAACATACAGGAGGACTAATAATTCTGACTTTAACTATACATACCACCCATAAATCATATCCTATATAAAATCATATCCTCAACTTAAGCTATAAATCTTTTACTTTTAGAGGCCCATCACCACTATTTGCTGGGGTCACAGGGACTCGCGGTTGTTTCTGGCGTGTGGACCAGCCCTGTATGTGGTGCGTGTGGAGCACCGTGTGGCCAGCCTGCAGCTCCTGTGCCAGCAGGGCATTGCCAGCGCTCTAAAAGAGGAGAGAGATGTGGGAAAACTGAACATGCCTTCACTTCTCTGCTCCTACGTGACCACTGCATTCATTCCAACTATCAAGGTACAGAAAAAGCAAGTGAAGTCCTGTTTAATGTATGCAGATATATGCATCAATGTATGATCTTTTTTATCTCTCAAGCCCCCCATTCCTGATCCGAACAACATTAGAGACTTTGTGAGCTATCCCACAGCAGGGAATGAACGATTGCACTGCACTATGAAGCGTTCAGAGGAAAACCCTGAGGCTGGAGGCCCCTGTTATACCCTCTATCTGGAACACCTCGGCGGTCTGGTGCCTATTCTCAAGGGCCGTCGCATCAGCAAACTGCGACCTGAGTTTGTCATTATGGACCCAAAAATGGATGGCAAAGCAGGTACAAGTATATGCACTATTACTGATAGGCTTTATTGCACTTTAAAGGCACAGTATGTAATTTTAGCCACTAGAGGGAACATATTCACAACAAACAATGGCGTATTTTGATGACGCTGTGACTGAGTGTGGAATCATGGGAGTTCTGGTTTTCATTACATCCTATGGGACTCATGCAGAAATCATATTGATGGATGAGCTATAGTATTCAACAATTATTATCATGGTAGTATGAAGCAGAGTAAGGCTTAAAGCTGTGGAAGAGAAACGAGAGAAACACTGAAGCAATTGCTGATGAGAGGCAAGCGTGACACAGCATAAAAACAGCAGAACTTTTATTATGCCAAGGTCCAGCACTTCTGGTTCTTCTGCTTGTAATCACGTGGAAAAGAAGCAGCACTGTTTTATCAGACTAAATATATTTTAGGCTTCTGTTATAATGCTGCTCTGTACAGTGTAAAACAATACACAACATATTAAAGTGTCTTGAGTGTTTCCTGGAAATTGAGGATGTGTGATGTCATTAGCATGAACACACAGCATCAATCCATCTTACTAGTTAAAATTGCTAATTTCTCTGAATTTTAACATAAAACATTTGGGAAAATGTAAGTTCATAAGTTAAATTTTTTTTTTTTTAATATATTTTAATGAAAACTTTGTACATATTGTGCCTTTAAGCATACAGTAGGTACATGTTTATGGAAGACATCTTAAATTTGATGTTATCTTGTGTTTCAGATGAGGTCTGTGTAAATGGCATGATCTCCTATATGACTGACAGCTGTAACTGCTCAGACTCTAGTGATATTGAGCTGAGTGATGAGTGGGTTGGACGAAAGTCGCCCAAACTTTCCAGAGGAAACAGGTCTCCTAAGCTTCCTAGGTACTCTAAACATATAAGGTACTGTTGAATATAACATTCATACTACATTACAGGGTGCCTGAAACTTAACAGAAATATTTGTTTCATCACAACCTTGCAAAAATACAATACAGCAAATCTCTGAAAATAAAAAAGGTTTTAGTCTTGACTAAACAAATGCATATACCTAATTGTTTTTGATAAATTTGTTTTTAATTCCTAGAATTAATATGGAATCAAGGAAGTCTCCAAAACTTGCCCAAACATCTCAAGAAATGTCTAGGTCTCCTAGATTACCAAAGAAGCCTCCACTTCGCTCTCCGAGTCTCACTCGAAGAGAATTTCCAGTTGATGGCTTTAGTGAGGTACATTATGTTTTAAATGAATCTTCTTGACTAAAATGGATATGGAACGTGTTTGTATTGCCCCTGTGAACAAGATAACTGAAACAGTATTTGTCACATTTCTAGACCATGGCCTCAGCAGACACCTCATTTTCTTTAATCTCCTGCTTTGCAGAATACTGTTTATAGCTAACATTAATGTGCTTTGCAGCATAATTACTTGGCCCAGGTCACGTCTAACATCTGGGGAACAAAGTTTAAAATAGTGGGTCTTGCCTCCTTTTTGCCAGCTAACCTGGGAGCAGGTAAATGGTTATGTTTTGTATTAAAAATTATTCAAAAAAACAAATGTTTTTTAAACCTGTTTTGACATTGTTGCATGATGTGTCAGTTATTTATAAAACTAGTTTGCTGCACCTGCAACCTCGTCAGATGACCATCTATTTGCCTGAAGTGCGTAAAATTTCCCTGGACTTCATGAGCCTGCCAGTTTTCAATCCCAATGTGTTCAGTGAGGATGAAGATGATTTACCTGGTAAGACTTTTCTGTGCAACTAAAACAAGAAATCAAAGACACGTAAAGAATTAATCTCAAGATGCATATGATTATTTCTAGTTATGGGACCTTCTGGAGTGTCAGCCGACAATCCTTCTTGCACAGTTAATATCCCCATTGCCCCAATTCACAGCCCTGCTCAAGCCATGTCACCTACTCAGAGCATAGGCCTTGTCCAGTCTCTACTAGCCAATCAAAACATACAGCTTGATGTTCTTACTAATCCCACTGCAACTGCAGCGGCGGCAACTGCAGCAGCGGCGGCAGCAGCAGCAGCAGCAACAGCAGCAGCAGCAACAGCGGCGGCGGCTAATGCAACAGTATCTGAGCACAGTCAGGACACTGTTACTGCACAGTACACTGTGCCAAACAGATACTCCAACCCTGGACAGGTGATATTCAGTGGACTGGAAATGAATAACATTTTGAGTGGAACTCTTCCTCCCCCTCCACATCATCTGCCACAACCACCCCACCAACAACGTCAGCAACAACAAGACCATCAACAGTCAAAGCATCAACAGCAATTACAACCACAACAGCATCATCTGAAATTGCAGCATCAGTCACAGCAGCTGCATCAACAGTCACTGCAACAGCAACACATGCAACATCAGCAGCAATTGCAAACACCGCAACATCAACAACTCCAACAGCAGCATCAACAACAGCTGCAACAACAGCATCAACAGCAACTGCAACAGCAGCATCAACAGCAACTGCAACAACAGCATCAACAACAACTGCAACAACAGCATCAACAACAACAACTACAACAGCAGCATCAACAACAACAACTACAACAGCAGCATCAACAGCAACTGCAACTGCAACAACAGCATCAACAATTACAACAGCAACATCAACAGCATCAACAACTACAACAACAACATCAACAACTGCAACAGCAGCATCAACAACAGTTGCAACAACACCAACAGCAGTTGCATCAGCAGCAAATGCAACAACATCAACTGCAACACCAACAACAACAAATTCATCAACAACAGTTTCAACAACAGCAGCAGCAGCTGCAGATCCAACATGAGCAAATGCAGCAGCAGCAACAACAGATGCAACAGCAGCAGCAACAAATTCGACAGCAAATTCTGGAGATGAGGCAGCAGCAGCAACAGCTTCAGCAGCAACATCAACAAATACAGATGCAGCATCAACAAATGCAAAGACAACATCAACAAATGCAGCAGCAGCTTAAAATGCAGATGTCCCTCCAACCTTCACCTTCAGGCTATGCTACTCTATCCCTCCATCAGTTACAGCTGATGCCTCAAATTCCTCATCCAGACCAGCCACCAGATAGAGGAGGAGAAGTCCTTCCTCTAAAAGTTCCTTCACGACCACAGTCATTCATTGAAATGGACACTCTTGAGATCCAGTTGCGCAAGATAAACCCTCCTCCACCTTATCCCGGTACAGTGGTATCAGCTGCAGCTGCTATTCCCACTACAGCCCCTCCTGGTCTTCTTGTTAGCAATGAGAATGGCACTACACTGTCAACAGATACATGTTTAACTAAGGACGAATTCTCTCTTCACCCAATTAGCCTACAGTACCCAACTCCATTGGGTTATGAAAGAATCACCACATTTGACAGCAGTGGAAATGTTGAAGAGGTGTGTCGTCCAAGAAGACGCCTGTTAAGAAACCAAAATACTTATGGGATGCAGGGAATGGGCAGCTCTGCTACACTGAAAGTAACTTCATCTGAAAACAAGAAGGTCCAGTTGCCATACAGCTCAGCAACTCTTAGTCGCCTCTCAGTGCCTAGATATTCCATACCAAGTGGAGACCCACCACCATATCCAGACACATCTAACCAGGTGAACACAATCAGAAGTCCTACGCAAAGAATTGACAGCAGTTTAATTCATGCCACTTTGCGTCGAGATAGAAGGGAACCATCTCTGAAGGTTTCTCAAATGGTGGATGCAGTGAGGACACTACCAACAAAATCCAAAATGAACGGCTCCCTCACGCTGTCTTATCAGCCGAGAATACCCTCCGCTTTGTACACATGCACTCAGTGTAGCAGTAACAGCAGCAGCACTAGTGTAAGTGTCACTGGTGGTGGCACCAACAGCAGTGGAATTGCTGGAGGAACAGTTGTGAGGCAAGACTTCCCACCGGGCAAAGGAGCCCAACACAGCACGATAATTGTGCACTCCAAAAGTGCCTCGCCATTAGCATCCCAGTCCTCCTATAACCTCCTAAGTCCCACTGACAACAGTAGAGACAGAACTGTCTATGTGAATTCTGCTTTTACAGAAGATGAGACAGTAAGTCAGCAGTGTCATCTTGAAAAATCAATGCGCCATTTAACCCTAGGGGATGTCAACTTGACAGTCAAGCGACCTCCGCCTTATCAATGGGACTCTCCTGCAGCAGAACAACTCTGGATACCTCAAGAGCAAAATTTATTGCCTGGACCTCCACCTCATAAGCCACCACCATTTATACTTAGCCAGCCACAGCACTTAGACATGACCCGGCTACCTTTTGTTCTTTCAGCTAAGCATACCCCCAGTCCCAATTCTATGACTCTCCCATCACCCTATCAGTTATCTCTTTCACCCTACCCTTCAGTTGTGGGGCATGGTGGACCTCCACTTCAGCCTTTGCAGAGTCCTGCACAAACTTGTGGCCCCAATGACATGGTGGCATCAAGCCCTTTCAGCCAACCAGACTCAACTTTAGTCCTGCCCCCTGGTTATCCCTCTAATTTGACCAATCTAGGTTGTTGTACTCTGCCACCAATGTACCCAGGGACTAGTTCCTGCAACAACCTCCAGTTGCATCCTATGAGCTTGCATCCTTGGAGCACTTACAGCACTTGTCCTCCCATGCCAGACCATTCTGCCACACTCCCCAGTAAGACCCATCAGACCCTAGAGAAACCAGTTCTCTCTCCGCCTCCACCACCTCCACCTCCGCCACCACCTCCTCCTCCACCTCCTCTCCCTCCTCCTCCTCCACCTGTCGAACACTTGAACCACCAGAGCACCTCAGAAGTGGTTGCTGAATCTGGGGAAAGCTTTCAGGATCAATCCTCTCTCAACGAGAGTCCACAGGGAGCAGAGAGGTTCAGCAAAAAGGGGCGTAAGAGGCTTGACAGTAGGGCAGAAGAGGCCAATATGTCTGGAGTCTCTGAAGGTAAATCCAAAAAAGAGAGTCGCACACTCTCTGACTTTAATTCCCTGATCTCTAGCCCAAGACTCGGCAGCAGGGAAAAAAAGAAGCCTAAAGGGCAGAAGGAGCCACTGAACAAGGCCAAGAAACTGAGCAGGACATCCAATGAGTTCCAGGACAGCTCAGAGAGTGAGCCTGAGCTGTTCATTAGTGGTGATGAATTAATGAACCAAAGTCAGAGCAACAAGAAAGGTTGGAAGAGCAAGCGGAATTTGCGTACAGCAAACGAGCTTGAGGAAATCAAGTGCCGCAAAGCTAACGAGAGAGAGGATCGTAGTCTTGGTAGCCAAGGCTTTGTTTATGTCATGGCCAACAAGCAGCCATTGTGGAATGAAGCCACCCAGGTTTACCAGCTAGACTTTGGAGGACGGGTAACGCAAGAATCAGCCAAAAACTTTCAGATTGAGCTTGATGGACGTCAGGTAAACAATTTTATTAATTGATTTATTTTGGGGTTGGGGTGTTGGAAATAACTTTGAAAAAAGTGTTTTCTAATCTGTGACACAAAGATAATTCTGTTGTTAATTACTCACCCTCAAGTTGTTTCAATCTACTGCGACCTTTGTTCATCTTTGGAACTTAGGGTGCTTTCACACTAGCACTTTTGGTCCGCACCCGGGTTCGTTTGACGTCATAGTAGGGTACGTTTAGCTAGTGTGAACGTGTCTTCTGAACTCGGGTGCGCACCCGTGAACCGTACCCGAGTCCGCCTGAAAGAGGTGGTCTGGGGTACGGTTCATGCGAACTCTGGTACAGTTCACTTCTGGTATGAATGCAATCGTACCAAATAGCGGAAGTGAACCGGCAACTGTACAACAAACTATCGTTTTCATAACGTTCATTAGTGTGTGTGTGTGTGTGTGTGTGTGTGTGTGTGTGTGTGTGTGTGTGTGTGTGTGTGTGTGTGTGTGTGTGTATGTGCGCCACGTATTGTACCTTTAGCGGGACTGAGCCAAGCACAGTGATACACATTGATGTCTGCTTGTCTCCTCTAGAAACAGCTTCTGCAGACACTGTGTGATGTTCTGAATGTTTATAATATTTTTGCAGCAGACAGACGCGAGTCGCTTTCTGTATGTCCAAAACTTATGATTCAGTAAAAGCAAATCGACCGCGATGTGCGGAAGTCTCCATTTTGGCGCTTTGCTTTCGTGACTGTCACCTAGCAACAGCCGTAAACAAAACAGCAGCTCTATGACGCAAGCGTACCGGGGTTCAGAAGGAAAAAAGACAGTGTGAACACAAACCAACCAAGAAGGTGGCAAGGGGGGACAATCGAACTTGGGTACGGTCCAGGCAATTGAACCAAGTGTGAAAGCACCCTTAAACTGATATATTTTAGATGAAATCCAAGAGCTCTCTCATCCTCCATATACAGCAATGTTCAAAGTCCAGAAAAGAAACTAAAACAAAACAGTCCATGTGGCCCTCATATTTGCATGGGTTTGCCCCGGGTGCACCGGTTTCTTCCGCAATTCAAAGACATGTGAAATAGGTGAATAGTGAATTATTGTGTGTGTAAATAAGAGAACGTATGGGTGTTTACCAGTACTGGGTTGTGGTTGGAAGGGCATCCACCGCATAAAACATTTGGCAGAGAAATTGGTGATTCATTCCACTGTGGCGACTCCTGATAAATCAGTGACTAAGCTGAAGGATAGTGAGCAAGTCCATGTTGCTTCAGTGGTTCAACGGTAATCATTCGAAACTCTTAAGAAACCGTTGGGGCCCCCAAAAAACTATAAATTACTTTGTCAGTGTTTCCCAATCCGGTTCCTGGAGGCACACCAACAGTACATATTTTGGATGTCTCCCTTTTCTGATCCATTCATTTCAGGTTTTGGAGTCTCTTCTAATATTTTGATAATTTGATTGAGGTGTGTTTGAATAGGAAGAGGTTGAAAATGTGTACTGTTGGTGTGCCTTTAGAAACAAGGTTGGGAAACATTGGCTATTTCATACAATTTTGAGCTGATGGGCAATGTTGCTTGCATGTTGCACTGCCAAAAAGTGTGCTTGTGGTGCACAAAATTGTATGTAAATGTATGTATGTATGTAAATTGTATGTAAATTTGTATGATTACACTTTGTCCACTGAAGTCACATGGAATGTTTTGACAATGTTTCTGATTCCTTTTATGAACCTCAGGACCCTTGCTGTTTGTGGAGGATGAGAGATCTTAGATTTCATGTAAAATATCTTAATTTGTGTTCCAAAGATGAACGAACAACATGGGGGAGAGTAATTATTAACAGATTTTAAATTTTTGTGTGAACTAACCCTTTAACAAACATGCTCCATTTATCTTAATCAATTGCTTTTTCACCTAACCCTTAATTCTCTATTACAGGTAATGCAGTTTGGCAGAATTGACGGCAATGCATACATCCTGGATTTTCAGTATCCATTCTCAGCAGTACAGGCATTTGCCGTAGCCTTGGCCAATGTCACTCAGAGACTTAAATAGAAATCTTGTCCATGAGAACAGATGGGCTGAAAAAGAGATTATTGTTAATCGCAGTTTGTGAGAAATGCTACACTCTCTGCTGCCATAACGTCTGTGCAATGCCGGTTATTAGCCGAGAGATCTGGTCACTCTCAGGCAGAGCAAGTCGCACACTGGTGGTCCGACAATAGATTTAGTGCTTTAAAGTACCCTTTTGTTAACAGAGGTACACACTGATTTCTGAAGGGTGGTACACATCTGAGAGAAAACAAGTATTTGTGTATTGATGGAATATTATTTAACTTACTTATATTGTTTTTTCATGTATTTCCTTGGTATATAATGGTGTGATTTAAATGTAAAGGTAATTACTAAAAACTGAGATGGATGTTAGGTTTTGTTTTTTTCTCTTGATAACTCGCCTCCTTTATTTTGTTTTTGAGATTTATATGTGCCAAATTTACATTTCCTATTTATAATCCTTAGAAAATGGATTTTTGACTATTGTTTGTGGTGAGTAACTCAATGCAATCTATAGAAAGGAAAAACATCAACTTATGTTTGAATATTTTCATCCCATGACTCACTTCCATGAAGTGAAACCAGAGATAATATATTCCAGTTAATTTTTCCAAATTGTGCCACAATAATGAATGCATTTTTATGGTTTAAGAATCAATTTAACGTTTTTCTTCACAAAATGTCTTAGTTATATTGCATTATTTGCACACTGTGTTATTGCAGTATCTTGGTATTGTCCTATTTGAATGATTTTTGCTTTTTAATCTTAACAGAAATCAAAGTTTTTTAATTACTTTCAGATATATTATATTGTCATGTAAATGACATGACAAAAAAGTGCTGTAGTTAGATGTACTGAAAATGTACTCATATCATCCATGACACTTTAGCACGAAATATATAGTATGCATTAAGCATTTAGCCAAAAATGTCTTATATTAATATATAAATCAGATTTAACACACTGTATATTATGCAATGAATGGAATCCAATTGAAAGCTGATATGATATGTTGATTTCTGCATTCCTTTGTTAAATGGTCAACCCTAATTACATAGTTTGATTCATATAACGGGGCATATTTTATTATATTTAGTCATACTGGTTACATATTTATTTTTCGGTATTGATATTTAATAATCCGCATCAATATTTGATATTTGTTGCAATGAATCATCAATTTAATTTGTCTGTTGTTGCTTACTTTCCAACGTTTTCCAGTAGTTTCATCAGTTTTAAGCCAAACAGTGGTTCAGAGTCGGGTAGTGTTGATATGGTTGATGTTTTAAGCACTTCTTGATTATTCTTGATGTTGTATGCTTTGATGATTTGCAGTTGCAGTTATTTCTAGCCACTTTGTACTGGGTTATTCAGGCCCAGTTTAAATTATGTGGAATGTGAGGCTTTAACTGTGCTTTATTGCTTAATTATTCTGATGTACATTTACAAAATGTAATTCAAGGGTGTCTTGGAAAAGCATTAGAATGTCTGTGCCGAGTAGGTTTTAAGTCACTAAATAAAATCAAATTAGTTTGATGAAATCTGTGTGTATTATTGTTGTTGATGATAACTGCGACACAGTGGCTCAGTGGTTAGCACTGTCGCCTCACAGCAAGAAGGTTGCTGGTTCAAGTCCCGGATGTGTCAGTTGGCATGTGGAGTTTGCATGTTCTTTTCGTGTTGGCGCAGAGTTTTCTCTGGTTTCCCCCACAGTCCAAAGTCATGCACTATAGGTAAATTGAATAAACTCAATTGGCCATACTGTAGTGTATGTGTGGGAATGAGTGTGTATGGATGTTTCCTAGTACTGGGTTGCAGCTGGAAGGGCATCCACTGTGTAAAACATGCTGGATAAGTTGGCGGTTCCTTCCGCTGTGGCGACCCCTGATGAATAAAGGGACTAAACCGAAGGAAAATGAATGAATGATAACTAATATCCCACTTTCAGATTTGTATTAACACTTTCAACATTGCTGAGAACTTCACAATTCACTTCCAGTCAAACAATGTTTTTTCTTTCTTTCTTGATGTATTAATGAAGCACATTAATGAAGCAAAGTTATTTAATGGTCGACATTATTTAATAAGATTGCGGTTTTGCACATAATCTAGCACTGATCTCTAGATGACGCCGTGGAAATGTGGTCAGCGAACTCGTTCATATTAATGAACCGAATCAGTAAACGACTCGCTCATTGTTCACATCATTTTGAACTTATTTGTAGCAACAACAAAAAAACCCGATTAATTTTATTATCTAAGATATTATACCATTATTGCTTTTATTATTATGTTTATTGTTCGAACGCGTCAAAATGAAAGAATAATTCACCTTAAAAAACAGTTTTATCTTCAACTTAAATACTTGACAAAAAACTTCTGTTAATTCACCTCTTACAATATAAAGCCCTATTCTGTATGTTATTTGATAAAGAATGCTGTCAGTTGTTTCTAATATTTGTTAACGATGTTCCTCACCTCACATTCCTGAAAAACAAATGAGTGAGTGAGTTGGTTCGGTTGAATCATTGTAATGAATCAATTCAAAAGAACGATTCTTTTGAGATTCGAACATCACGGTTGAGTTTTCCAGCTGAGTTTGAACACGCGGTAAGAGTTTACACGGTCTCAGAGCGACAATGGAAAATCATGAAGACAGAGGTATGTAAAGACATTTATTTAAATGTTGCTATCTGCATTTAGCATTTAGCCGCTTTTTGGCTCTTGAAATCTCTTGGTGAGTTTGCTTGTGACAACATATAATGTATTGGAGGTAACTTGCTTGGAGGTAAGTTGGTTTTATATTCGCACATTCAGACTTTCTCCTTAATAATATAATTTTAGAAAAGTATTGTCTGCAAATTTTAAATAGTGAAACAATATTAGCAGCCAATGACTATCAAAGTACAACATTCTCTGTCAATTATATAAGTTAGTGCTAATGTTGTTTTAAAGTCAGATTTCCATGGGATTTCAGACCGAATATTCTAAGTAACTTGGTAAACAATATACGTTAGGGACCCTGTCAAAACATGTTACTGAACGAATGTGGTAATATATAACCAACTTTACCTTAATAAGTTACCTTACACTCGAACAGTTTACACTGTTTACTGACCAACAAATGTATGTGAACTTCATGTAGGTGATTCTTCGCCATCACAGACTACAGGCGCTAAAATGTCCAGACAACAAATACTGACAGTTATTGCAATGGCCTCAATAAACTTCGGTTCAATGATTTGCTATTCCATTCTGGGACCATTTTTCCCAAATGAGGTAAATGTATGATATTTCGTATGGCTATACTACTTTGACAGTAAATGCATTAGTCTGTTCAAAGTTCTTAAACCTTATTAGAGTAAAATATTCTTGCATTTTCATATGATCTTATCACTTTATTTTTCTAGGCAAAGAAGAAAGGTGTCAGTCAAGCTATGATTGGTTTAATATTCGGCATTTATGCATTATGCACTTTGGTGGGCTCTTTGATACTTGGTAAATATGTAAGTTAATCAGTATTTGAGAAGATAAAAATGCTCAGCTTTCCATAATATATTGTACGCTTTATCAACACTTGACCTTTGTTTCAGATTGTCCAGATAGGAGCCAAGTTTATGATTGTGGCAGGGCTTTTCTTGTCGAGTGGGTGTACTGTACTCTTCGGGTTAGTGAATTTCTGTTGTGTATTAGCTTTTAGGGTTGTTTATGTGCTAAATTACGGCTAAACGTTAATACAAGTTTATTTTTGGTGGATGAGACTACTAGGGCTGCACGATATTGGAAAAATCTGACATTCCGAAATTTAATTTTGCTGCCATTTATATTGCGATATGAATACAATTCCGGCAGATGACTTGAATAGCTTTATTGGGAATAAAATCATGAACTTTGATTGAAATAATCTTGTAGTAGGGCTGGGCAATTTGGCCTAAATTCAAAATCTCGATTAATTGAAAATTTTACCTCGATTATGATTAATGAACAATTCTTTTATTTCTTTAATTTTTTTGCCCTCTCCGTGCCGCCCACACTCGTAAACGCTACCAAGCTGACCAATCACAGAGCTTCTGCTATCCGCCGTCACAACGTCTAGTTACAATTTTTGAGAAGTTCGCGTCGGCATCAGTCACGGCGAGGGATATGCAACCACGTGAAGGCTGCGATCGACACAGAAGTGTACACAGAGCGGGGTCACGTGACTCCACACGCAGTTGGGAAAGAAATTTAAGAAGTTGACCTGGAAAAATTTGATCGATTATAGGTTCTGAATGTTTATTTCAATTACTTTTCGATTAATCGCCCAGCTCTATCTTGTAGAGGATTGAATCAAAGAAATTGCAGGAATAAATAAATAAGACGGAGTATAGAGAAGTGAAATAAGTAGTCAGATCTTCAGGTACAGTAATACGATACAATATTATCATGATATTTTACCCCCGATTAATTATAGATCACGATATCAGCGATATATCACAAGAAAACCATCCACAATATGTCATGATCTTTATAAATAAAGAAGGGAAAATGCATCAAAAAGTTATAAGATGTATTTATTTTATTAACAGCACAAATATTTCTTAGAATTGCAACATTGATACAGTATATGTTCATTCCGCCATTATGAGAAGCACCACCTCATGGATATCGATATATTGTCCTGCCCCTATTATTGCATAATCAAATTTAATGTTAAATGTAAACATTGTACATTCTTCATTGCTGATCAACAATAATAATCCCAACTAGGGATGCAACAATTAACCGGTTTCACTATTAACCACGATTTAATTCGTCACGGTTAATTAATCGTAAAGGCTTCTCAACACGTGTTTCTGCACCGAAGAAAACTGCAGCAACTAAAAAAGTTATGCCAACTGTTCCGAGCTTGTACGCCAGGACTATTAACCACGCACATTTGATTAACTATGACTAAGGCTATTAACTAAGGCGAGTTCGTGCAAGTTTGTTATTTCCAATGGAAGGCCGCGCACATGACTCAACACCCTCATGCTTTCCAGACGCACCTAGTTGAGATGACAGGGAGCTTTTGGAACTGTGGAAAAATGCAAACGGCTGAAGTTTGAGGAAGACACGATGAAAAGTACACAGGTTTGCAAACCCGCATAAAGTTACAAATAATGGCGCTGATGAGAGCGATCATGTGGTGAATGTTTATCCGCCAACCGAGATCAATCGAGTGTTTTGGGAGAGAGTGCTGAAAGACTTCGTGTGGATCAGCTGTTTAATGGACCGAATCTCAATTCTTTGCATTCAATTCAACTTTTTTTTGTCAATTCATCTTTATTTCTATAGCACTTTTACAATGTAGATTGTGTCAAAGCAGCTTCACATAGAAGATTATAGTAAATTGAAACCGTGTCAGTCCAGTTTTTAGAGTTGAAGTTGAGTTTAGTTCAGTTCAGTGTGGTTTAATTTTCACTGCTGAAAGTCCAAACACTGAAGAGCAAATCCATCGATGCTCAGCTCCACAAATCACGAACCATGCAAGCCAGCGGCAAGTTCACTGCATGTTCAGCGCAAATGGCTGCTAAATGTAAAATCTTAACACTGTATACACTGCATAGCCAAAGAAGCTCGCTTTTTGCTAAGTTTAAACTGAAACTGCGGCTCAAGAACGGTATTGCGCAAGTGGTCATCGCGAGAATTCTGTTCTGTCCCGCTCATATATTGGGTCGGCTGACTCCTGCTCGCCTGCTTTTTTCCTCAAACAAAAAATGTAAATCGGAAAAATTTAAATGTGAAAGTTTTAAAGAGTCATAGAAGTGAGACTTTTCTTCCTTTTTTGGTCTGTTTATTTTTCGTTCGTTCACTTTGCAGCTTTCAGAAGTGAATTGAATGATTTATTCTAATCTCTCGTTTGTTTTGTAGCAGAAATATTGTGTGTTTATTAAATTGACGTGTATAAAAAAACTATAGTACAAAATCTATATTTCGTACTGTAATGCTTAATTTTTGTTTGATGCATACCATAGATTTATTTTTGGTGGGTGCTCCTAAATTTTTATGGTGCTCCTAAATTTTGAAGTTGGGAGCGCCGGTTCTACCAAGTAAAAAAGTTAATTTCAAGCCCTGCAGTTGACAAATACTATTTTTTTATTTATTCTTATTTTTATTTATTTATTCATTGTTCTGTCATTTATTTTCTGTGTAAAATTATTGCTTGTGTTTAAATGTCAAAAAATTATTTCACTTATGTTTAAGCACAAAGTGAAAAATGGACTATTGTTTGTTTTTTATGAATATTTTGTGCTGTATTAATTGGTTACTGAGGAACAATATATAACACTATAAAGTATAAGGAGTTTTCATGTGATTTTCTAAACTAGTAATGTTTTAAAACTAATGAATGCATAATCGTAATACCATTAAACCATGATTATTCCTCAGACTATAATCGTACAACCAAAATCTATAATCGTTGCATCCCTAATCCCAACGATACATTGCAGATACTGCAATGTGACTATTGTGAAAGCACACATTGTGATATCATTGCAGAAACGATATATTGTGCAGCCCTAGATAAGACCATGGATGAGAAATATTGGTGACTTTATTAAACGTATGGGAGAGTTGTTTTAGTGTTTCATCATGAAATCATTTGTTTTGCAGGTTTCTTGACAGAGTGTCTGACGGGACAGTATTCGTTGCTCTCTGTTTTGTCACACGCTCCATTAATGCAGTTGGATTTTCCGCCGCCATTACATCATCTTTTGCTGTTTCAGCAAAGGTTTTCCCCGACAACATAGCAACTGTTTTGGTGAGCTGTGGTCAGTTGTTGTTTTTCAGTGCAGTAATGCTGTTTTGGAGTAAACTGACAAAGGAAGCCCTATTACACATCACAAAAGATGCGCTGTCTCTCAAGAGAATCGTCTTTAGATTCAGTTATTCAGTCTGTCTGGATATTTAGTTTCTCACGGTTGAGGCAAATGCACTGTGATGGAATTGTTGTTAAGTTTTAATAAGAGATGCACATATTTATCGGCCGCTGATATTTGTTGGCCAATTTTTAAGCTATCTCCAATAATGTGAAAAGGGCAGATACTGATGGTTTATTAATTACATGGAGACAATGAGTTGCACATATTTTGAATAATCCTCAGATCATAATAATTAAATACATGAAAATATAACTACAAATTAGGGCTGCACGATATTGGAAAAATTGGACATTGTGATATTTTGTTTTTCTGCGATATGAGTACAATTTCACCAGATGGCTTGAATAGCTGTATTTGAGAAGAAATCATTCATTTAGATTGATTGGGGTGATTTTTGTAAGGGTGTAAATCACTTATAAAAACAAAAACAAATTGCATGCAAGAATAATTACAGTAGAGCGAAGAAAAAAAGTAAAATAAAAAGCGTTTTATGCTTTTCTGGAGAGTCAAACAATATTCAGGTACAGAAATCGAATAAGAAAATAGTATAGTCTTTGTTGTATTAATAATTCAGTAAAAATTTTTGTCATTAAAGTTACAAATATACTTTTTTGTGCCTGAATGCTTTAAACTCTCATCAAATGTCTTTCAAATACATGCACTGTTAAAAATCCTGGTTGCCTTAAATTTTTAAGCTGAATCAAATTAACCTTATGAGTCCATTGAACTTATATTATGTTAAACTGACTTAAAACAGCTTGCATAACTTATAAATTAAGTTAGAACATGATTAACTTAGTTTATTAAGTTACAATGACCTAAAAACATATGCTGTCAGGACTAATTGATCATATATTTTTTTACAGTGTGCTGATGATAACGTTTCACTCTGTTATGGTTATATTTTGCAATGACTCCAAAAATCTACAGTAGGTTGTTGTCGGAAGTGGTGTTAGTGAGGCCAGCAGGGGGCGCTCAACCTGTGGTCTGTGTGAGTCCTAATGCCCCAGTAAAAGTGAAGGGGACACTATACTGTCAGTGAGCGCAGTCTTTCGGATGAGACGTTAAACTGAAGTCCTGACTCTCTGTGGCCTAAAAAAATCCCATGGCACTTCTCGTAAAACCTTTTTCTTTTTGCATAAATCGTATAAATACAGTAATTAAATACAATTCTGTAGCTCCTGGTCAACTATAATTTAGACTCAAAATTGCACATCTCGCAATGTGACTATTGCAATGCTGAAACAATATATTGTCTAGCCCTACTACTTGTGTATTCCTAGTTTTAATACTTCCATTGATGCTAAAACGTTAGCATAGTGCTCTTTTAGATATTACTTTTCATATTGCGAGAAATACTATAAAAGGTTTGTAAAGTTTCAAAGGGGTGGCACTGTGGCGCAGTGGGTATCGCTGTTGGCTCACAGCAAGAAGGTCGTCGGTTCGAGCCCCAGACTCTGGAGTTTGCATGTTCTCCCTGTGTTCACGTGGGTTTCCTCTGGGCGCTTTAGGTGAATTGGGTAAGCTAAATTGTCCGTAGTGTATGTGTGTATGTCCTGGTCCTCCAGGTTGGGGGTTGAGCATTGGGCTAATGACCCACCTCATAAAAATTAGATGTTATGAAACACCAACATAGTGTGGCTAAATATCAACTTCGATATATAAACGGCCCTGGGAGTAAGTAAAGTTTCAAAGATCGATGTGCTAATTATACTATTAAATGGAGATTTCCAAAAGAAAAAGAAAAAACGATCTGAAAATGTCTAAAACAAGTTGTCAGTAATTCCTCTCATCCCTTGCACAAACATTCATAGGTTTATAGCATATTGGCATAATACAAGTGTATGGCCTTCATTGGCTGTCCAATCAATGTCTACTTTGACTCTCAAACACTGTAATTGTTGGTGTGGATAAGTTTATTTTGCCATTTTGTGTACTGGCAATCCACTTAGCATGCACTTTAATTGAAGACCTGGATGGAACTGATATGGTAAAATGTCACAATCATCATCATCATTATTGTTCATATCGCCAAGTGCTGAAAAAGCCTCCAGAGCAGATATGGTAACTGGCATTTGTTTACCAATCACAACAGACTTGGCCAATCATCTGACCAATCAGAGCAAAGTAGGAACGGCGAGATTTAGAAAGACAAGATTCTTGAACCTATTGATTCAAATACTGAAAGAAAAGATGCTATAATGCAGGTTTTCTCAACCATGTTCCTAGAGGACCACCAACACTGCATGTTTTGGATGTCTCCTTTGTCACACCCATTACAGGTCTTTCAGTCTCTGCTAATGAGCTGATGATCTGAATTCGGTGTGTTTTTTCAAGGAAACAAGGAAAATGTGCAGAGCTGGTGGTCCTCCAGGAACATGGTTGAGAAACACTGCTATAATTTATATTCTTAAAAAACTAATGTTTTGTACTATTTTGGATGGATGTGATGTTGTGTTTTTACAGGGCTTTATGGAGATTTTTACAGGACTTGGCCTGATACTGGGGCCTCCATTGGGTGGTTGGCTATATCAGGCGTTTGGATATGAAATCCCATTCGTTTTCACAGGATGTCTTCTGTTTGCGACAGTTCCTCTCAATATGTGGATTTTGCCAAGCTTTGGTGAGTGGATTTCATAGTGGCCAAATATAACATTTTAAGCCTATTGCATTTTGCAAATAGGGTTCGTCTCAATTAGCACTCTGTTCAGTAGTCAGTGCATAGATCAGGGCGTCAGCCAAGTGCTCTCTCAAAAAAATTCTTCCAGTGCACTGAATCTTTTGCACCCTGAAAAGTCATTAATATGCACTTTGCGCCCTTAAAGGTGCTGTATGTAGGGTTTTGACTCTACTAAATCTTAAAAATATCATAATATGTTTGCAGATATTTAAGAAACATGCTAAGTGAACATTCTTGTTTATCTGAAAAACAATATTGAAGTCTGATATTCTGCTTTGAAAATGTGAGTTATGTGCTGGAAGGTTGTCTTTGTTTTGGTTCTTTTAACCCACCCACTGCCACTTTAGCCAATTATATTTCAGCACCCCGGGTTGCTTTTATGGAAAACATAGTATTTCATTCATTCAGTGAGAAAGGCTCTCAAAGGATGCGTCCGTGACCGAAATGCGACCTCCGGTGGACAGTAGCAGCCTCCAAAATGAGACGCAGATTCCAAATGATGTGTTTATTAATTAGCAAATAATATAAATATTACAAACATAAACGTTAGGTGAGCAGGTTACATTGTAACCCCATGTCCTAACAACACACTACGTGACGATATTTGCAGTGATAAGCAATTTGGCTTTTTGCACCAGACGAAACACGACAGAAATTTAAATACAGCCATTCAGAAGCACAGAATACTACACTTACTACACTCTAGCAAAATAGTAAGGTTTACTGTCTAATTGATACATATTAAACCTCTTTAACATTATTAAATGTACATGCTGAATCACTGATATTTGTTGGCTTCAGTCACAGTTCTGAAGTTCAATTTCAAACGTTTTATTTTATTTTCAAGATCTGAGGTGAACTATCTGCTGCTGCTTTCAGTAGTATGGCAATAAATGTCACATAAAATGGCTTTCAAACTCACATTATTAGCATTTAACACTGAATAAAGCACATGAGGTGTACCTGAGGTGTCGTTCACCTGTGAGAAATTGAAGCCCTTTGTAAATCAGAAATTTCAGGTGTTGGTTAGGACAAAAACTCCTTTTAGTGTGGAAAACTTTTCCTCTATTACGTGCCCTTGCTTTTAGTTAAAAAGCGTTTCAAATCAGCCTTAAATCAGCCTTTAGGCTCGATAGTCACTCACGTCAATCTGGCAACCTGCGCTTGCGTGGACTCGTCAGAGGAGGAGCCGAGTGAAAATGTGTTTTGATCCAGGAGTGCAATACCTAGTTCAACCACTGGGTGTCAAACTTACATACTGCACTTTTAACAGAAGTTTGGAAGTGCAAAATATGAATCACATGACCCACATCATCAAACATAATAACAAATGAGAGATGTTTTTTTCAAAAGAATCGGTTATTTATTTATTTTTAACATGAACAAACGTAGCTAGATAGGGTAGGAAAACTCTAGCAAACATTTTAATTGTTTAATGGTTAAAATATTGCTGGTATATCATACAATCAAATGATTTAGCTATAATGTACTTTTAAAAAATTTGTAACATTAATATATATATGAATTATTAGTTCTGTTTAGAGCTGCACAATTAATCGTAAAAAGATGGCGATCTCGATTCGACCCCCTAGACGATCTTAATCCAGCATTTATACGATTCTGCCAATCATATTTTCAAGTTCAGGAGAGAAGCAAAGACGGCTGCACAAATCTTCACGTTGTTTTAAATACAATGTTCAGCAACGTGGACACCTCCAAATGGTGTTGAAAGAGTCATATACTGTATCTATAAGGTATAATTCAACCAAAAATGTCATTTCTGTCTTCATGTAATGATGTATTCGTGGCTGCGAAATCACAAGTGACGTGAGCTGACCGTGAGCTGTAACCACAGAGAGGGCGGGCACGCGCCTGTGAATGAAGCCTACTTCAGTGAACAGAACCTGCATAGGCTGTGAATAACAGCCAATAAAGTTGTAAATAACATTCAGTTTGTGGCACAGAGCGATCGTTTGGGAGCCGCGCGGGAAGTATGAACCGCACTTGGCAGTAAAAATGAAACCGAAAGCGCGCGCACATCATTTAAATAATCATATCCCATTTTAGAGTTATGATTACAACAAGCATTTAATATGTTTTCTTTCACAGCGAACACAGAGTGCTGTGCATGAGAATAAATGTTTAACAGTGTCAGTATAACTACTCTAGCCTATATTATGGTGAATATAGTGCAAGACGGGAATCTGAAAATGTCTCATTTTACCAGTAGGAAAAAATGGTCAATGACAGATTGCAAGCATATGTCTCAAACACAATAATTCAACATCAGAATTATGAATAGTTGTATTCTGAATTAACAATAATAATAGTTTACTCATATTAACCTTTATTTTACATCTACAGAATCGTGAGAAAATCGTGATCTTTATTTTAAGCAAAAAGATCGCGATTCTCATTTTAGCCAGAATCCTGCAGCTCTAGTTCTGTTGTTCATAAATTCCAATTACTTGATGATATACAACGAGGACATTCTCATATCACATGCAATGTGTCCCAATGTTTAGTGAAAAAAGCTCATCAGTGCCCACAAAGTATAGTTTATAATATTATAGAGATATTAAGTTATATTATATAGGGGTAGTTCATCCAAAAATGAAAATTCTGTCATCATTTATTCACTCTTCACTTGATCAAACCCTATTTGAGTTTCTTTCTTATCTTGAGTGCAAATTAAGATATTTTGAAGAATGTTGGTAGCTGCACCCATTGAATTCTATAGTATGTTTTCCCTACGCAGTGGGTTCCAGCAATCCACATACTTCAAAATATCTTCTTCCCACCAAGCAATTTTGAATTTAGACGTCTAATAGACATCTAAATGTAGATGGCTTGCCTAAAGCAAGGATAAATTTGGGCTGTCAATGAAAATCTAATAGATATCTAAGAATAGAACAAAACTAGACTAGTCATCACTAGTCTAGTTTTGGGCTTTTCTTAGATGTCTATTAGATGTTCACTGACAGCTCAAATTTAGCCTTGTTTTAGCCAAGCTGTCTATGTTTAGACATCTATTAGACTTCTTTTAAAATCAAAAAAATGTTTGCTAGGTCATAATGGTTTAAGAGCACATCAGGGAGAATAAATAATGAGGTAATTTTTTCTTTTTGGGTGAACAATCCATTTAAGTTTTGTCATTAGGTTGTGATTGCTATGTGTCTACTTATATTATTGTTTTGTCCTCCAGCCATAGAGATAAATGTGTCTGTTTGTCTCATTTTTATACTGTTATAGATGCTGTTCCTTCCCAGAATTCCTTCCTCAGATTGTGTACCAGAATAAAGATCCTCCTCATCTGCTTTGTGGTGTTCACATTGAGTTCAGGACTTGGCTTCCTGGATGCAACGCTGTCTATATTTGCCATTGAAAAGGTTCATATGTTTTATTTATGCAGTATTATATAAACTCAACCTGGAAAAATATTCCAATATTTTTGCTCAAATCTTTGCACATGTTGTGTGAACAGCTGAAGCTCACCGCTGGTTCAGTGGGGCTCCTCATGATTGGACTGTCTCTGCCGTATGGGGCGGCGTCACCTATCTTTGGTGTGATCAGTGATAAATATCCTGTAAGTCAACAATAATTATCTATTCATCAATCTATCTCTCCATCCATCCAGTCTTTCTATCCTTTGTTCTATTGTTCTATCGTTCGTTCTATTATCTATCGCTCTATTGTTCTATCTATCAACCTATCTATTGTTCTATCTACTGTTCTATCGTTATATCTACTGTTCGTTCTATCGTTCATTTTATTGTGCCATCTATTGTTTGTTCAATCGTTCTACCTATCGTTCGTTCAGTCATTTTACTCATTCATTCAGTTTCTTTTCGGCTTATTCCCTTTATTAATCAGGGGTCACCACAGCGGAATGAACCGCCCACTTATCCAGCATATGCTTTTTTAGCGACCTTCTTGCTGAGGCAACAGCACTACCTACTGCGCCACCTCATCACCCCAGTCATTCTATTGTTCTATCATTATATCGTTCTATCATTCCTTCTATCATTCGTTCTGTTGTTCGTTATATTGTTTGTTCTATCGCTCTGTTGCTCTATCAACCATTCTGTTTTACTATTTATTGTTTGTTCTATCATTCGTTCTATTGTTCTATAATTTGTTTTATCGTTCTATCTATCATTCTATTGTTCTATCTACCCTTCTCACTCTTATCATCCTATCTACCGTTCTTTTGTTCTATCTACTGTTCTATCTATCGTTAGTTCTATTGTTTTATCTACTGTTCTATATATCATTCTATCTATCTATTGTTCTATCAACCTGTCATTCTGTTGTTCTATCTATCATTCTTTCATTCTATTATTCTGTTATTATATCTATCTTTCCATCATTATATTGTTCTATTTATCGTTCTATTGTTCTACCTATTGTTCTATCTACTGTTCTATCGTTCTATAATTCTATCAATCATTATGTGGTTCTGTCTACATTCTATCTATCTATCTATCTATCTATCTATCTATCTATCTATCTATCTATCTATCTATCTATCTATCTATCTATCTATCTATCTATCTATCTATCTATCTATCTATCTATCTATCTATCTATCTATCTATCTATCTATCTATCTATCTATCTATATCTATCATCCATCTATCCATCCATCCATCCATCCATTGTTCTATTTGTCTATCATTCTATCATCCTATTGTTCTATAATTTTTTTTTATCGTTCTATCTATCATTCTATTGTTCTATCTACCGTTTTATCACTCTATCATCCTATCTACCGTTCTTTTGTTCTATCTTTTGTTCCATCTTCTGTTCTATCTATCGTTAGTTCTATTGTTCTATCTACCCTTCTATTGTTCTATCTATCTATCATCCATCCATCGTTCTATCTGTCTATTGTTCTATCTATCATTCTATCTAGCATTCTATTTATTGTTCTATCTACCATTTGTTCGATCTTTAAATTTTGAAGATATTAGATTTTTTATGGCATGTTTTGTGTATGATTTTAAATAGATTTTGTTTGTTAAATATAAGTGTAAAAATAAAATCTAATTTAATTTTTGGAGAAAAAATATAAGCTGCGCAGTGTTTCCCACAGACTTGCACTCTATGTTATACATGTACGTTGAATTGTTACATATAAGTTAAATACATATAAGCTGATTGTAAATGCAGTTTGACTCTCTGTCAGCACTGAACTCTCAAATGGTACTGTATCAGGCATGATAGAAAATACTGAAAGAAAAAAACATTAAAACTTTTCTGAAGCCAGTCAGATACATTCATATTAAAACACCAGCATATTTTGATTTTTAAATATGCAGTGCTCATGTTTATTAAATGAAGTCAAACCCTTTTGGAAAGTCTGTTTGTAGCGGTTAGATTTTATATTATGTATACAAATAATTTATAGTTTTGGAAGCACTGCTGTGGCTGTAAAAAAAAAATGATTCTCTGTTCAGTCATTTAGGAAGTGGATGATGGTGATTGGAGGAATGGCCACAGCGGTGAGCTTCTGTTTCCTCGGCCCACTTCCTTTTTTCCATATAAGAAGGTAAAACATTACTTCGCAATTTTCTGAATGTGATGGGTCATATCATGCTTTTTTATCAAGCTATTTCTGCCTTTATTTTGATAGAACAGTATAGATATTGACAGAAAGTGAAGTTGGAGCGTTGAAATTTGGCAGTAAAATTGTATTGACCGCAAATGTGGAGTAGAGAGGCGTCATTTTACTAGCATTTTCATGCCAGAAGCACTATTGCAAGCAGCAGCAGCAACAAGTGTAATTCATAGAATTGTCCCTTTCAGTGTGTTATTTTAGTGGACATTAATTTTCCGGTGAGCATGTGTGGTTCATGCATAAATAACTATACTGGTACATGACTGGAATATTGAGCTATTCTGAATTTTAACCATGGCACGTCAACCAAGCTAGTTGACCCTATGCTCCAATGCATTTGAATAGCAGAACTTTCTGTGTCCAGTGTGAAAGCCACTTAACATTATGCAGTGACCACAGCTGGATTTAACACTACTGTGCAGTGCTGTGCAGCATAGCCATTTTTGGCTCGTATATTTGCCTGTTTTTTTCTTTAACCTGAAAAGCCAAAAACATAATTTCAACCTATAATTTTCCAAGAATTCAGTGCATCCCTAATCATTATATCATGTTGTAAACGCCTCTTTTTAAGTGGAAGCAAAAACGTGTATTTGTTTTTGTCTCTTTAAATGCAAATGAGCTACTGTTCCCCGCCCCTTTCCATAAAAGGGCAGAGCCTTTACAGTTTGTTATTCTGATACTCCAGCTACAACAAACAATGCATCGCCATGTGTTTTAAAGTACTGTCAGTTTAAATTCATGAAAAACGCTTTCTAAGCGAACAGACACTGTAAAAATGTAATAATGTTGATTATATCTGTGAATGTAAACAGTTGGGAAAGAAATTTTGCACACACCCTGGGTGAGTGGGGTTGACAAACCACCTATAGTATACACTCCTTCCTAGGGCTGGGCCAATAAACAATATTATATCGAATCGCGATCAAATTTATGTCAATAACAATGATAAGCTCTGGACTTTTTTACTCTATATTGATCTAAGAGCCAATCGCAGAGCGGAAATGTGCAACAATGAGAGTCTTAAGTGTGTTGATAATAAAGATGTACCGAATTTTTGGCCATTGAAAATTTATCATTGTTGGGGTACTCTTTTAAATCTAGAACCATTAACAACTTTTATCGAAATATATATTGTTTAATATGGTAAATAACTATCGAGATTGCATTTCTGCCATATCGCCCAGCCCTACTCCTTCCTCTTTTATGCACCAGGCACTGCATTAGAAACACTTCCATGTTTGTGTTTGTACAGATAGCTCTTTTATAAATTTATGTACTTTTTTGCTACAGCCACATAGTCTATATCGAAAGTCTTTAATTATTTATACTTGCTCTTTAGTTTCTGTTGTATAACTTTTATTTTGGGTGGCATGGTGGCTCAGTGGTTAGCACTGTTGCCTCACAGCAAGAAGGTCACTTGTTTGAGTCCCGGCTGGGCCAGTTGTCATTTCTGTATGGAGATTGCATGTTCTCCCTGTGTTGGCGTGGGTTTCTTCCGGGTGCTCCGGTTTCCCCCACAGTCCAAAGACATGTGTGAGAATGTGAGAGTGTGTGGGTGTTTCCCAGTGCTGGGTTGCCGCTGGAAGAGCATCCCCTGCGTAAAACATATGCTGGAATAGTTGGCGGTTCATTCCTCTGTGGTGACATTTGAAATAGAGACTAAGCTGAAGGAAAATGACTGAATGAATGAACTTCTATTTCTCCATAATTTAGATTCCATTGTTTTTGTAATTGTTGTTATTATTTTAAGCTTTCGAGTGGTTGTGTAGGCATTTCACTGCATATCATACTGGTTATGCCTCTGTATGTGACAAATATTTAAATTTCAGTATTTTAGATCTGTAACAGAGCATCTCTTGGATGAACAAATTTGCTCAAAATAACGCAAAAACAACCAATTTTCACTTTTTAGTGCAATATATGTGTCCTAATAGTGTTTATAGCAGCGTGGGACACACATATGACTGTCAACAGCTCAAAAAATGTGTTTTGGTGTTTCGTGACCCTTTAAAACAACAACACTACTAACATCACCAGATCTGACCTCTTTAAGTGGAAATTATTTAAATTGGGAATTAGGTAACTTTTTTTTTTTTGTGCTCCGGCCATTTTCAACTTAAACAGTTAGCACATCAGTTGCTATGATAGTATCTGTTTTCTTATGGTCATAAACATAACAGGACCTTTAATGTTTTTGTTTTTTGTAACCAATAAAGCCACTAAATTGTAAATACGTTTATAGAAATATTTTTATTTCTCATTTGTACAGTTTAAAAAGTCAATAGTGCACATAATTCACTTAATCTAAATGTGTATGTGCAGTTTTATTGTTCACTTTATTTTCCACTTATTTAAATGTCATTCTCTGTTCTTGATATGTATGTATGTACTGTATGTATCCTGAGCTCCAGAAAAAAAAACCCTTGTCAAAATCCTTGTCAAAAAACACTTGGCAAATAAAGCTCGATCTGATTCAGAGTTATGCATTTAGTGCATAACTCGTGCTGGAATGACCTGCTTTAAACTTTGCAGATGTTGTTCATGCTCAAGCCTCAACATTATGCCCTAAAGGACTCTAAAAGTATAAAAAGCATAATGTGACTCCTTTAAAGAGTCATATGACCCCGCCTACAGCCCTCCACCCCCATATATTCTGTAATATACTGGGGGGGGGGAAAGCAGGCATATTCATATTGATATTCACAGTAGGATGTTGTGTTTATTGTATACAGTGGTTATTGGTTATGGTATTGTGTTATATAGTATTTTTCATTCATTTTCCTTTGGCTTAGTCCCTTAATTCATCAGGGGTCGCCACAGCGGAATGAACCACCAACTTATCCAGCATATGTTTTACACTGCGAATGCCCTTCCAGCTGCAACCCAGTACTGGGAAACACCCATACACACTCATTCACACAAATACACTATGGCCAGTTTAGTTTATTCAATTCACCTATAGCACATGTCTTTGGACTGTGGGGGAAACCGGAGCACCCGGAGGAAACCCTCGCCAACACGGGGAGAACATGCAAACTCCATACAGAAACGCCAACTGATCCAGCCGGCACTTGAACCAGCGACCTTCTTGCTGTGAGGCGACAGTGCTAACCACTGAGCCATCGTGTCGCCTATAGTGTTTTTATACTATATTATATTTTATACTACACTTTCAGTATATTTTTTGTGTTCTATAACAGAAAAAAAGAAACTTGATTTGTGATGAATGAGCAAATGATCACAGAATTGTCATTTTTGGGTGAACTATCCCTTTAATTCCTCAGCATTTGCTTTTTGTTAAAGCACAAATGCCTCAGCAACACTTGTGTGTGTTTTTTTCAGTCAGCTCTGGCTCACCGTCCTCATGCTGGTGATTGTGGGCTTTTCTCTGTGTATGACCTGCATCCCCACCTTCGCTGAGATGATCGCTTGTGCACAGTGAGGCAAATACACCATCATACAAATCCACACACACACACACAGCGCGAGGCCTTATTTTTTTACGTTAAGCCATTTAAGAGGTTATTGTGACTTTAATTCTCCCAGCTATGTCACTCTAGATTCCTGGAATGGTTTGAATAAGTGCAGTTAACCCTTAAAGTGATGAAAATACTACAATACAAACTGTTATATATATATTAAAAACATGTTTTGTTGCAGTGAATATGGCTTCGAGGAGAGCTTGGGTACGCTTGGATTGGTGTCAGGATTGTTTTCTGCTGTCTGGTCTGCTGGGTGTGTATTGAATTTATTTGTTTAAGAATATTTGTTGTAATCAAGTGACTGATTAATCACTTTCATATTTAAGGATGTTTTTCGGGCCGACAATTGGAGGATACATCACAGAAGCACTGAATTTTGAATGGAGCGCCGGGGTTCAAGGCGCACTCGCTTTTCTTGCTGTAAGAACAAGTCTTGTGCAAATAAAATTTTATTTTTATAATACACTAGTATTATTTTAAAGAGGTGGTTCACTACGATATCATATTTTAAACTTTAGTTGATGTGTAATGTAGCTGTGTGAACATAAACAACATCTCTGAACTTTGAGCATCTTACATTCAATGCAAAGGGAGACATTGGCTTTTACAGAGTTAGATTAGCAAAGCCTACAGCGAACGAAGTTTGGGGACTACAAAAAAAATAAGTCCGGGTTAATGAAGTCATAAACCCTTTAGGTTTATTCACCTCACGCACACACCCTGTGCAACGAAGGGGCGTGGCCAGAGACGCTGTAATGTTTAAGCAGTGAAAGCTAAAATGCCGTCCAAACGCTGCTATTTCCACAGAGCTTCTTCTGTTTCTGTATTTGGGCTTCCAAAGGACACGACACAAAGAGAGAAGTGCTTACAGTTTAATTTAAATTATGTTCAGGAGAATTATAAAAACATATATAGCTCTAGCATTTGACAAAGGAGAGCTTCCAGAATCTCTGCCAGTTTAGTGCTGGCTTCAACTAAAAACTCCTCAATGAAGGAGCAGCTCCAACCGTAATAGCAGAAGCTGTGGATTGTGAGCCACAACCTGTAAGTGCTTTTATTTGTTAAAATTGATCTATTAGATGCACAGTTATTAGTGTTAACGGTATGTTGTAGCAAGGACTTAAACAAGGATGTAAACGACGGGAAATGCTGTTTGGCACCGCTAACAATTTAGCTACATATTTATCAGTCAAACTGCTGTAAACACCCACAATCTTCAGCAGCGCTGCAGTGTCTCTCTATGCGGACGGATTCCCTGCATTCTACATCTCAAATAACCAATTTATACTCAAATGATATGTGAACGATTTATATTACTTACACATGCTTATAACTCGAATGTATGTGAAAGACACTTGTCAGATTTTATTTTCGAGAGCAGGCGTGAGGTTCAGCTGTGTCCTCTGTGTCATTTTCTGTCTGATTCAGGCTCAAACTGATACGACTAACAGCTACTCTGACTGATAGTATTTAAACAGCAGAGGCAAAGCACGTGCTAGAAGCGTAAACTTTTTCCTGGTGATGTAAAGCCGATCCACGAATGACAGCACATTATGTTAGCTGACCAATCAGAGCCTCTTGAGTGCGGGCTTTCGGAGGAACTAGGAAATACGACATTCGTTTTCATGTTAGCTGAGTAGCTGTGTATAATCAAAGTACGTTATATGAATGAGCACACACTGCTTTGCATCTTATAAACACAACCAAGCCTTAAAAATACACTCTGGACCACCCCTTTAATAGATCATAAACTGATTAGTTGGTGATTTTTTTTTTTTTGTTGTTGTTGTTGTTGATAAATATGAATTTATTGGCTCATTTTTTTTTTTACTTTAGGCTTTACTACAAGTTATATATTTCACAATAGAGGACGTACAAAAAAAGTAAGTGTTGTTTTACTTCATTACTAAAATCCTTTTATGATTGTATTGACTATAGAATTTTATTTTTCCATTTCATTTTAAATGCAAAGTTTAAGTTATTTAGTTGCATGTTATTGTTGTGTGTGTGTGTGTGTGTGTGTGTGTGTGTGAGCAATAGCACTTGAGTAGCAGTGCGATATGGCTGTATATTAGCACTGGTGGGAGGTGTACGTTGGCTCAAGGCTATATAATATACAGTGTTCCCTCACAATAACGTGGTTCACCTTTCGCTTTATTTTGTGCAATTTGACATGCTTTTTTTACAGCGCATTGTGTTCTGCGTCCTGATTGGCTGTAGATCATTGTCAATCAATCTCCTCCGTGTCTCCTGTACAGTACAGAATGCGTTCAGCTTGCCAAATTAACATAAATCTTTGGTCCCTAGCAGTGTGTTCCAACAAGGATGCAAAAAGGGTTGTAACTGTCCAAAGCAAGAGCATCGTAAAGGGGGTCGCACACCGGATGTGCCGCACCACACAGCGCCATGCATTTTAGAATTGTAAACATAGGTTTATATCAGGGTACGCACACTGGCGCCGCAAGTCAGCGGCTGTCTGCATCGCCCAGCTACGACTCAGGACACTGTTCATATTTCTGCCACGCCATCTGAATAATTTCATTTTAAATAACATGCGAATGTGCGCGTCCGTTGTGTGTTACTTCCAACTGTCATGTGCACGGCGCATCCGGTGTGCGACCCCCCTTAAGGATGGAGTGGATCATTGACTGCAAATGAACATTACGCTGGAGGTCAACATTATTTGCATAAAAGCTTTATGAACCCTTTGCTGACAGCGATGACAACAGGTTGATCTTTGGTTTCATTCTATAATACTGAACTTATTTTTCTACGAAGGTTTGAACTTTGGGAGTATTTAAACAAGAGAGAAAAATGTAAAAAAATGTTAATGCCTGACTGAGAAAAGTGTATAAAGTGTGTAGTGAGGGGTTTTACAGCCTTAAAACATTTATAATAATTGTAAAAAGCAAAGCTGACTACTTTATGGATTTTACCTATTGTGGGTTATTTTAGGAATGTAACTCCTACGAATAACGAGGGACCACTGTACAGCCATATCGCACTGCCTCGAGTGTGATATTGCGTTTATACAACATTTTGATGGCATAATCGTGTATATAAAAAATGTAATCAAACACGGAGAGTCTAAAAACCCTTTTGTACAAGGAACTACTTTCTTCTGCCGTTCATACACATCTGCAGCTGACATCAGAACAGCAGAAACCATTGCTACTTCACAAACATCACTTTATAGCTAGTATTTGAATGATTCTCTAGCATAATGTCTAAAGTAATGACAAAACAGGAGATTTTGCTGACATTTTAAGATTATAAGGCTGAACAGCATAAAAATGACTGCAGAGATTTCCCAGTATTTCCCTGTTGCAATCTGGATTTCACAATAATTAATCCTGAAAAAGCCAAAGCAAACACTACCAGATAATAATACTTTTACAACATCATTGATTAAAGAAATGATATATACTCTACATGTATGCATGGACGTGTCCACATAATTTATGTGTCTGTTTACATTAATTACATTAGATGACATTAATGCCTTGGCAACTTGCTATAATAAATTCTTTTTAATTTACATTACTTTAAATGCTAATGCTTTTTGTTTGTTTGTTTCAGGTCTAAAAAGGCCAACCAGAACGAAATGTCAGGAGAAAAATCTCCTCTTCTCCCCAAGACAGATGGTCTCAGAGCTGACGAAAGCTGAAATAAACCAGCGCAAGCTTTTAAACAGAAGAACACACTTCATCATATTGCTGCTAAACACAGGTGATGTGGAAGATGACAAACATGAAGGTCAATTCAACCAAAAGCATCTCATGTTTTATTTTAAGATGGACTTTTTACGCAGTATATGATAAAAGTCCTGTAAGCAGATTGCACTTAGAGATGAAACGATATGTCTTTATCTATTTACACCAGAGCTGAGATGTGCCTGGTGATTTACCCAATTTATAAAAAAATAGATTGCAATATAAATATTCTATCACTAGAAAATGCTGCCCAACAAAGGTTTGTCGTTTAACTTGCTTTATTCATATTAAATGCTGTTTGGGTGATCAAATACTGCTCTTTACAGTAGCAGCAAGGACATTTCATACACTTCAGGCAAAGAGTGAATCAGTTATTCTTCAAAAACATTATATAGACTTATATGGGTATACATTTATGAAGCGTTAAGAGTTCCTTGTGTATATAATAATTCATTACCTCGTATGCAGTGCGTCTGAGTACAGTACAATAGATTATATATGAAATCTATTGGACTAGTGAAAGAATGTGGGATTTTTGTTACTTAACACAGATTACCCGGCTAGCCCTATTTTGTGTGTGGCTGACCTCATTAAACCTGATTTAACAGATTTACCACAATTTTTACAAATGTACAAGTTTAGAAAATACATTTACCACATTTTCATAGTGATATCCTTTAGCTCAAAACACTGTAAATCACAGGTCTCAAACTCAATTACTACAGGGCCGCAGCTCTGCACAGTTAATCAAACACAGCTGATCCAACTAATCAAGGTGTTCAAGACTACTTGTGTCTAGAACAGGGGTGTCCTGGAGGGCCGGCGTCCTGCATAGTTGAGCTCCAACTTCCTTCAACACACCTGCCTGGAAGTTTCTAGTATACCAAGAAAGAGCTTGATTAGCTGGTTCAAGTGTGTTTAATTGAGGTTGGAACTAAAATATGCAGGAAACCGACCTTCCAGGACCGAGTTTGGGCGCCCCTGGTCTAGTAGTCTTGAACACCTTGATTAGTTGGATCAGCCGTGTTTGATTAGGGTTGGAGCAAAACTGTTCAGAGCTGCCGCCCTCCAGGAATTAAATTTGAGACCTGTGCTGTAAATGTAGTGAAAGAATACAAACAGAAATGCGTTGTATAAATATATATTGTCAGTTGTTATTAACCCTTGTGCTAAATAAATAAAAAGGTTAATTCCCATGTATGATATGTGGAAAAAACATATAGTTATATTAGATATGTTAACTCCGCTGGAGTTGTTGCAGTTGCATTCGCAATCTTAACTTACTTAAAATGAAACGTATAAACATTCAAATAAAATAAAATATGTACAAAACAAAGTCTAATCTAAAACTATACATTACAAACGTATCAAATTACAAAATAGATCTTTTTAAAAATAAGGCCAACTATAAAAATAGATCTTCAGAAAGACGTAATTGAGTTGCTATGTCTGTAGTTCCTTCATAAGAGTCAGACCAGGTCCCGTAAGTTCAGTCCTTCGCCTTCAAACGCACCGTTGGCTTGGCCTAGTTTGGGAAGAGGTCTCCTTTTTCTGGAAGATCCTGAAGATGGAGGCAGATCTTCAGAGGGAACTTCAATCCGCTTCACCTTTTTCTTCTTCTTTTTTCTTCTGTGAAGAAAACAATGAAGAAACTAGTATAAATACATGTACAATTGATGCATAAATGACAGGATGAC
Organism: Danio kyathit; assembly: GCA_903798195.1. NCBI lineage: Eukaryota > Metazoa > Chordata > Actinopteri > Cypriniformes > Danionidae > Danio > Danio kyathit. The sequence continues at coordinate 10,672,455 of LR812535.1, forward strand.
GTGACGTTTGGATTCATACATGGTGGAGGAGGCTTCAGCATCAGTGTCCAGCTCTGAAATGATCTTCAGCTCTCCAGAGGCACTGATGGCTGCGGACATCTAAAACATCAGGGTTAAAAAATGAAACACAGTATCATAATTAGTGATTTTAAAGAAGTCGAGAGAACTCAAACACACTGAAAGTTTAAAAGCACAACATTTTTTATTATATTATCCAAAAACCACTAGAATGGTCTTTTCGCTGACTAAAGGGCTGTTCACTCTAGGACACTTTTTGTCAAGGTTTAACGAATACACAGCAAGGAGCAACACATAAGGCTTTCACCAGTCTTCTCCACCAATCAGGGGTGCGTTTCCCAAACAACCACTTAACTCACGGCTGAACTATCATAGTACGATGCATCGTTTGCGAAAAGAACGATGTAGTGACGAGTGTTTCCCAAAACACATAGTTTCTCTGTCGCAGATCCATCGTTTGAACCACGTTATTTATAGCTTAAAATGCCCATAATGATGCTCTAAACGGGGTGGAGTAACAACTTCTTTAGTGAAGAACCACATCATTTCTTTGTGCAAATTTTATTGTTTTACACAAACACGCATTTAAAATAAAATTTAATATTAGTTTTGGTAAAAACATGCACTCGTTTTCCATATTAATTGAAATATATATAAACTGCACATATAGGGCCTGTGTTTGCTTTACTAATATTATTGAGAAGTTGAATATTACATATTCTATTCTAAAACATAAAATCACTTACAAAAGCTAACACTATTCTAATATCAAATATAAATCATATAAATAAATAAATAAATAATGAAGCTGTTTATTATAAATATATTTACTTTAATAATAATATTAATGATGATTATTATTATTTAGTAGGACTTTGTTCATTTATTTATTTATTTTTTTTGAAAAGTCTACTTTTACAATTTGACACATTCAAACCACTGCAGAAATGTTCTAACCAGCAGGTCCATGTCATTTACAGTACAGATACTTAATAAATAACCCACTATAAATTAAAAGCATAACGTATGCTATGTATTTTGTTTTCACAAGCTTTGGAGACGTAACATAAGTAATAGGTCACCTATAGCTTTCGCCATGAGGCTGTTCAAAATAAAAATCAATGTTTTCAAAGTGCACTGCGAAAGGAGCACAATTGTAAACATGAAGATCGCTAAAACTGAACTGTAAAAATACTTTGAAAGCAAATTACACCTAAGAGTATATGCTTTAATGCTTTTTTATTTTTAATAATTCCAACTTTGAATGTTAGAATGTTCTAAATTAATAGGGCATAGGGGGGATAAGTGGGAATAGAACACAGCCAGGAACTATGTTTCTAACTACAGCTCCAGAGGTGTAGTTTCAAGTGCTCAAGTTTGCGACGCAGTTTGCGAATGTTCGTTGGAGCGATGGATTTGGGAAATGGAAAAATAACAAACTATGTTTGTAACGACGGAACTTGCGACCTTAGTTGGCTAACAATGGTTTTGGGAAACGCACCCCAGACTGGCACTTTTGTTCACATGCTCGGAGCTGCTGCATTTACAGTAAACACCACTTAGAGGCACTCAAGCGCAAAACAGTTAAGGTGATCCTAGTTTAGCTTTTATTCAACAAGAAGATGAGGCACTGGGGCAAAGGCTGTTTCTCAATTCCAAGAACGCTGAGAATGGACTTGCGTTCTTGTGAAGACTGGTCTTGGCAAGTTACCGCGGAAGAACAAACTCGGGAGACCGAAAGAACACAGAATGCGTCCTCGGAGAAATGAGATGGTGCATTCTTCCTGATGATCACATGACCTTGCACAAAAACCTTACAAATATACATTAAACAATACAAATAAAATAAATATTAATACGAATTTAGGCAAATAAACACCAAATAAAAGCCTTAATGTGTTTATGCATTTATTAAGATTTTTGTATAAATGTTTACTTTCACCGTTCCATTTAGGGAAATTCCTGAGGTAAATAAGTTATATCTCTGAACTTTATTAATAAACCTATATAAGATGCTGCGCTTCCCACCTCCTTTAATCAGCCGCAATGACTTATTGGACTTTTCGAGCGAGTTTTGCGCATAAGTCTACATTGGTGCGTCCTCGATGTCAAGAACACATCCGGGACCTTTCACGCATCCTCTGTTCTTGCGGTCTTGAGTTTTGGAACTGAACTTTGGCAGTTGATGACATTACACGAAAACACGAAAATGCAAGATTGCTGAAGAACGCATATTGAGAAACAGCCAAGATGAATGTGGAGCTGCTTTTATCATTGGTGTCTGAACACGAAGAGCTGCATGATAAACACAACTACAAAAATGTCAGTAGGAGTAGAGATTAGAAAATTGGATTTAATGGTGAGTTTCATTTCCCTTTTCTTTCCTGACCTGCAAGTTCATTGAGCACCATCTAAATATCAGGGGCTAATTTTGCACGTTCACTCTGCTCAACGAAAATCGCCTGGCATCTTAAAAACGCTGACGATAAATGTGTGTGAAAAGGGTGTATGAGCCTTTATGAATTTACATTATCCCAAAGGTTTCGAAGAATGTTTAAATCCAGAGAAATAAGCAATCATAACTAGGGAGTAGTGTTGTAAAAAAGGCACATAAAATGTACATGAAATGCAAGTATTCGCTGAGAGCCCCAGAGGGCTCATAACAACTGCAGAAACTATTGTAAAAACACACGGCTGGACTGAGCCACTCCCCCGGAGAATCATCAGTCTGTAGCAGTCGATGAGTGGCTACTATTGGCTACCGGCAGCTAGTCCTCTGCAACTCTCAGATGGTAGTGAAGCTAAGCAGGGCTGCGCCCGGTCAGTACCTGGATGGGAGACCACATGGGAAAGCTAGGTTGCTGCCGGAAGTGGTGTTCGTGAGACCAGCAGGGGCCACTCAACCTGCGGTCTGTGTGGGTCCTAATGCCCAAGTATAGTGAAGGGGACTACTGCTCAGTGAGCGCCGCCTTTCGGATGAACTGAGGTCCTGACTCTCTGTGGTCGTTAAAAATCCCAAGATGTCCTTCGTAAAAGACTAGGGGTTTAACCCCAGCATCCTGGCCAAATTTGCCAACTGGCCTTCGTCCATCATGGCCTCCTAACCATCGCCATATCATAATTGGCTTCACCATTATTCATCTCCATCAATCAGCTGGTGTGTGGTGTGCGGTCTGTCGCAATATGGCTGCCGTCGCGTCATCCAGGTGGATGTTGCACACTGGTGGTGGATGAGGAGATTCCCCCAATGTGTAAAGCGCTTTGAGTGTCTAGAAAAGCGCTAAATAAATGTAAGAAATTATTAATTATTATTACTGTACTAGTAGGCGGGGCTTCATTCGCCATATTGACCTATAAAACTTTTCCCCATTCAAAACTATTTGAGTGACATGTCTTGTGCGAAATCTATTTGATTTTGTCTGAAAAAAACTGCGTTGCTTCTTTTCCGCGTGATCATGAGCAGAAGAACTGGAAGCAGTGCATTGTGGCATAATAAAATCTTCGCTGCTTTCTTGCCGAACACTGACTAAGGAAAATAAATACCTTTTAAAAGATCTTCATGTTATTACCTGGACTGGTGTTGCATGCTCAGCTTCCTCGGGTTGATCTATCAGTGACGGCTGTGCTTCTAAAGCTCTTGACAGCTCCTCATCAAAGTTTCCTATGGAAAACACACATGGATTTAGACAACATGATGTATCATAAATGCACTTTCCGTTAAGAAACCCTATTCACAAACCTTCATCAGCCACATAGGATGCTGGGAAATATCCCTCCTGTCCACTGACCAGTCGGCCAAACCACCAGCTGTCATTGTCTTTATACAGCACATGAATCACATCACCGCGGCGCATCGACAGCTCGTCCGAACGATTGGCTCTGTACTCATATAAAGACACAACCTGGAGAATTTTTTATAGAAAATGTCAGAAATGACGTTAAAAGTAATTCTAGTCAGGATATAATTAAAGCAAATTAACGCTTACCGTCTGATGGATTTGTCCCAAGTCTGTCTCTACTTGTTGAGAGAATTCGTAATCAAGGAAACTCTGTGAATATTGGCATGATCTTTCATTAGAAAGTGTGGGATCTAACATAAAACATCAGCAAGACTAATTGATCTATAATGCTAAATACATATTTTCATACACCCTAAAATTAATGTTCAGTAACTAGAAAGTGTGAGATCTTACATAAAAAATAATAAGATTACTAACGTTGTGCCAGTCTCCTCTGCTCAGACATTTATTTAATCAAAAATACAGATTTTTATACTATAAAATATTAGAGATATTTAAAACTACATAAATTTGCATAGCAATTACATATTTATTAATTGCATATTTAAAAAAAAAAAAATCTATATATATATATATATATATATATATATATATATATATATATGAATATATATATATATAATATTATGAAATGTATATAATATTATGAAATGTGAAGCTGAATTCAGCACCATTATTCCTGTGTTCATCATCACAGGATCCTTAAAGTATTCTAATATACTGATTTGTTGATTAAAAAAATCAGTTGGAAATTGAACTTGAATTATCAATATCTCTACTGTCACTTCATTTAATCCAGTCTTCCTGAATAAAGTATTACATAAAGTCAAACAAAAATAGATGACAGTGACTTACTTTCTGCTGTCTGAGGGATGGAGCTCTTCTGATTGGCTGCCCGGCTGGACTGTAACCACCTGTGAGAGCAGAAGAAGACTTCATGCATTTTTAAGTACTTAAGAAACTAAACAAGAGTAATACTTAAAGTTTACATGACTATTCAGGGCTCCCGTGTTTTGAAAAATGGATAAATGATTTAAATGAAAAGACTTTTATTAAATAATTTCATTAATTTATTTCTGTGGGTTGGGGATAATTAATTATTAGAAATAATAAATTTTCATAATTATAAAATTACAGAATATAAAGTGCAACAATAACATCCTCAAGAACATTGCTAGCTGTCATTTAAAGATCAAATTTAGTGAAGTTTATTTATAAACTAATTGAGAGGATCACATTCTTATGATTGCTTGCAGCCGGCCCCGCATTATCCAATTTATGATTCACCAATCAGACGATTCCTAAGCCCCTATAAATACCCTAAGTTTCATATAACAGCCATCTTCGTTTTGAAGAATCCACCCCTACTTTTCCTCCTTTCCTAGATGGGTGGCACGGTGGCCCAGTGGTTAGCACTGTTGCCTCACAGCTAGAACGTCACTGGTTCTAGTCCTTACCAAGCCAGCTGACGTTTCTGTGCGGAGTTTACACGTTCTCCCCGTGCTCATGTGGGTTTCCCCCGAGTTCCCCGGTTTCCTCCCACCGTCCAAAAACATGCAACTTAAGTTAATTGACTAATCCAAATCAGCACCATAGACATGCTCCTAGTAAGTAGTTATCTCTTAAGAGCAATCACTATCTGTTCATTAGCTACTACAGCAGGGGAGTTCTCGAGACCTACCTGAGCTCAAACTCCCCTCTCGCCCTACGAACGGGAGGGAGCCCCAGGCTCGAGGATCTTATGAGCTCAGGGCTCTCTCCCAGGACAGCACGCCAAACAAGCTTTATAATCAGTCATCAGCTAAGTGTGAACTCTTGAAACAAGATTTATTTAAATTTGTTTCCCTAAAACTTTTGCTATTAGCTCATAAACTGTACACTAAATTATCGCCTTAGTTCCCTTTAAATTTGAGAAGAAAACGGCGGCAGAATTCGGCTCCTTCCCGTCTTTTGTTTTTCATTTGATCAGCAAACCACAGCCGTGGACAGCGAGAGAATGAGGTGTGTGTTTATTGATGAATTGTTATAATATCTGCTTATTTGCAGTTCTTTGATATAGATCATCTTGTATCACCTGTATCCCAATGTCACGGAGGAGCAGTCAGGTTTTCTCAGCGTTCAGCTCATTAGCACAACTGTTTCCTCCAGCGAAAAAACGTAACTCTTAACGTTTAGCTATTTTTATTTCAAAATGAACTACCAATATTAAACACTTTACAGTTCGTGTGGCATTAACTATACCATACAGTCTTGCACAGAAAGGATTAAACACAGTGACAGAACCACTTAGAGAATGTACTCGTTTTAACTGTCACTGAGTCACTGAGATGTCTGGTATTAAAAAAATACTTCTTATTTATTATTATCATTCAGATCAAGAAATATGTGAATTAGCCTGTAAGCTTAAAAATATATATTTATATGTTTGTCATTTAATTTAAAAAGTGGCAGTTTATTTATTTAATACATGGAAACAATAAATGCACTTGAATATAGAAAGTGGTTTATACTACAGTAAACAGGGCGGTTGAGCCTATTTAGCTTATTCAAAAGTCAAATGGCTATGCCTGTCTATGTATTACAGTCGAATACTAGTATAAAACCCATATTAAACAAACATTTTTAAGTGTATTACTATTAAATTACTACTTATAAACAATATTAGGCTTTATATATATATATATATATATATATATATATATATATATATATATATATATATATATATATATAAATTACCTTATAAGGAGCTGAGCCCCCCTAAAATGAAAATCCTAAAATCGCCCCTGGGTCACATACATTCTATCTATCTGTCACACAATATTGATATTTACGGTACGTCTTTGTGGCTGAGTCACGTAATTTAACCCGGAAACAGCAACATTAAATTCTAACATCAGATCGGTAACCATTTCTTCATGTGCATCTTGTCCATTAAATTCATATACAGGTGAGGTCAAAATTATTAGATTTTCTTTTTCTTTTATAAATATTTGCCAAATGATGTTTAACAGAGCAAGGGATTTTTCACAGTATTTCCTATAATATTTTTTTCTTCAGGAGAAAGTCTTATTGGTTTTATTATGGCTAGAATAAAAGCAGTTTTTAACTTTTATTAAAGTCATTTTAAGGTCAATATTAGACTCCTTAAGCAATATTTTTTCAATTGTCTACAGAACAAACCATCATTATACAACGACTTGCCTAAATAACCTAGTTAAGACTTTAAATGTCACTTTAAGCTGAATACTAGTATCTTGAAAAATATCTCGTATATTATTATATACTGTCATCATGGCAAAGATAAAAGAGTGTGTGAATGGGTTGAAATGTTTGTGTCTCACTTGAGAGCCGTGCTCAAAGATGTGACACATGCTCAAGTAATTGTAAATAAGCATAACACGTATGAATAAAAGGTAACGCTCATACTGGTGTGTGAGGTGAGTGTGGCCTGTGGAATGAGCTGAGCGCTCAGTGATGACGACATCTGCAGTTTAGAGTGAGGAGACAGTAGAGATGGAGGAGGAAGATATGAGTTCAGGCCCTGAAAGATCAAAAACAATAACAAGAGCTCAGTTTAATATTACAGAGCAGAACTACTGCTGTAGTTCATTTCAATGTCATCGCAAATGTTTTTAATCATCATGTAAATAGAAGATATAAATAGAAGCATCTATAATAATTTAAACTAAAACTATTTAAGAAAATTACCACTAGGGCGACATGGTGCAAGAAGGTTGCTGGTTTGAGCCTGGTTCAGTTGGCGTTTCTGTGTGGAGTTTGCATGTTCTCCCCGTGTTCGTGTGGGTTTTCTCCGGGTGCTCCGGTTTCCCCCACAATCCAAAAACATGCGCTATAGGTGAATTGAATAAACTAAATTGGCTGTAGTGTATGAGTGGGTGTGAATGCGAGAGTGTATGGGTATGGGCATCCGCTGCGTAAAGCATATGCTGGATAAGTTCATTCCACTGTGCAGACCCCTGATTAATAAAGGGACTAAGCCAAAAAGAAAATGAAAATTACAACTATTCGTCTTTAAAATTCAACATGCTATCTGCAATATAATATTTACTTAACCAAGTAGAAATGATGTAATATTCACCTCTATACTCCTTCCCAAGGAAGACATTCCACCTTTAAAAAAATAACAAATAAAAAATTCAGAGACATAATTCACAGCACTTGTTTTAAAAACGCATCTTATTTTCTTAAAGGCACGGTTCAGCCGAAAACAAAAAAGTATGAAGTATGTTGGATTAAAAAAACAGCCATTGACTTATAAAAGAAAATATTTTTTTGTGCCCTTTATTCCCAACATTCTTCAGAATATCTTGTTTTTGTTCAAAAGAAGAAAGAACTTCAAAAATGTTTGTATCAAATCAGTGTTTTTGGGTAAAATATCCCTTTAATTTCAATCATCATAAAGACCTTTTTCTTAGAACCCAGAATTGCCCATTATGCTTTTAGTGTATGCATAAGGAGGATGCTTAGAGCTTCCGGTCGGCAGCTTGATGCGTATAAATAGTTACATTTGGACAGCTTTGAAACGATAGTTTTAATTGATTTTACTTACTTTTAATGTCTTTGAACTAATACTGCTGCGAGACATTTTTCCCTCGGTGTCAGACGGCATCTTGTGCCGTTTAAATGAAGCCTCATCATCGCTAAAATTATCATTTTCTCTTTCTTTCAAATATATAACCAACCCAAAAAAATGTAATTCACCAAAATGCTTGACACACGTAACCTACTGTGCTGTCCAACTAATAAATTGATTTAATAAGGGTCACAAAGTGAAAATAAAGCGGCATTTTGAAATAACAGGAAACACATACCATGTTAAATACTACACAACACAAACTAAATAAATGAAACAACACTGCTCCCAATTAGAATCAACATGCAAATCAGCCAGCAGAGTATCAGTAACATACTTTTATTGGTAATTTTTGCAAATTGCATGGCTTACATACCTGCTAGTTTCATGCCAGCTATATGGTTTGCTCTTTATTATTCAAACTTATTTCGAGAGGAGCAAGTGATTATGATTAAACATGCCTGGTCTCGCATTAACTAACGCATGATTTACCAATCAGATGATTTCTAACTCACTATAAATAACCAGAGGTTCTTACTGCAGTTGTCTTCGCCTTGAAAAATAGCCCCTTCCACCCCTACTCCTCCACCATTCCCTTTATAGGGTGGCACGGTGGCCCAGTGGTTAACACTGTTGCCTTACAGCAAGAACGTTACTGTTTCAAATCCTTAACAAGCCAGCTGTTGTTTCTGTGCAGAGTTTACATGTTCTTCCCATGCTCGCCTGAGTTTCCCCCAGGTTCTCCGATTTCCCCCCACAGTCCAAAAACATGTGTCATAAGTGAATTGATCAATCTAAATTAGCACTATAGTCGAGCCCTTAACCAGCCATATATCTCTACATAGCAAATAATAATCTGCCATCAGCCCTTAACAAAGGGGGGAGTTCACGAGACCTACCCAAGCTCAAACTCCCCTCTCGCCCTGCGAACGGAAGGGAGCCCCGGGCTCAAGGATCTTATGAGCTTAGGGCTTTCTCCCGGGACAGCATGCCAAACTTGCTTTATAATCAATCATTAGCTAAGTGTGAATTTTGGAAGAGGCTGGTCACTATGGCACCCTCTATGCAGCAACTAAGAAAAAGGTCTATACATCACTTGCCTTGTTCATACATATCCACACCAGAGGAACTTCGATGAGGCTCCTGTAAGAAAATGGTCGTATTACTGATTTATTATTGACTGAATTATATATTTAGCTTCATTTACTATGATCACCATTTTTACCAGCACAGAGTCTAGTTTCTGTTTGACCCGCTGCATCTTCAGGGACATGCGAGCAGTGCTGGCGAATCGGTCCATGCTGCTGGCTGTGGGGTTCTGGATGCTCATGAACTCTGATGAAATCCTGCCTGTCTTGCTGTCCAGATTCTCAGAGCGACTCCAGCCTCGCAAACTCTCCACCTCCATCTGAGCCACTGCGTATGAGAGCAAATCATGTGACCTTTGTTTCTAGACACTGCTTAAATTTTTAGTTCATCAAAAAAATTTTATTATGTTACTAATTACTCACCCCAGTTCCCTGAGACATTTGTTTATTTTTGGAACACAAATTTAAATATTTTAGATGTGATCTAAGAGCTCCCTCATCCTCCATAGACAGCGATGGTACAGAGACATTCAAAGTCCAGAAAAGGAACCAAAAACATTGTCAAAACAGTCCATGTGATTCAGCGTTTCAACTGTAGTCATACGAAGCTCCAAGAACACTTTTGTGCACCAAAAAAAAAAACTATGAATGCGATTCTGTTCGCCCATGTCTTCTCTCTCCCATGTCAGATTGTCTATGGGCATTATGATGTATTGCCATCTCTCTCTCTCTCTCTCTCTATACAGTTGAAGTCACAATTATTAGCCCCCCTGTAATATTAGCACCCCTGTTTATTTTTTTCCCCATTTTCTGTTTAACGGAGAGAAGATTTTTTCAACACATTTCTAAACATAATAGTTTTAATAACACATTTCTAATAACTGATTTATTTTATCTTTGCCATGATGACAGTAAATAATATTTGACTAGATATTTTTCAAGACACTTCTATACAGCTTAAAGTGACATTTAAAGGCTTAACTAGGTTAACTAGGCAGGTTAGGGTAATTAGTCAAGTTATTGTATAACGATGGTTTGTTCTGTAGACTATCGAAAAAATACATAAAGGGGCTAATAATATTGACCTTAAAATCATTTTTAAAAAATTTAAACTGCTTTTATTCAAGTCAAAATAAATCAAATAAGACTTTCTCCAGATGAAAAAACCTTATCAGAACCTTATCAGAAATTTCCTTGCTCTGTTAAACATCATTCGGGAAATATTTAAAAAAGAAAAAAAAAATCAAAGGGGGCTAATAATTCTGACTACAACTGTGTATTCCTTGGCGACTCATTCTGATTCTGATTAGAGTCAGCAGCACAACATGCAAGCATAGTATTGCCCATAGTAAACGCACACCATGATCTAATGAGGAAAACTTTGGCAAATAAAGTCTTTTTTTTTTTTTTTATTAAACTAAAAATTTGTTACATAAAAATGTTTTTGGAGCTTCCTATGACTACAGTTGAAGTCACATAGACTGCATTTACACTGCAGATTTTGATGGTCAGTTGCGGTTTTGTGACTGTATTTAATCCATTCCTGTATTTAAACTGTTCGCAGGGTTTAATTTTTCTTTTAGACAAGTTGTTTTGCTATAGTTTATGACAGAAACGTTCTCATTTGGCCATCTTCTTTTAATTAAACTTTTTTTTAAACCTGTAGGCATTTTATTGTCATGTCCATGAGGTGATTTATACACGTGATGTATGCCATAGATTTATTTCATCATTTTCATTTTCTTCCGTTTACCCGGGGTCAGGTCGCAGGGTCAGCAGTCTCAGGAGAGAACTCCAGACTTCACTCTCCTCAGCTGAGAGACATAGTCACTCAAGCATGTCCCGTGTCATCCTGGAGGCCTCCTCCCGGTGAAACATGCCTGAAACACCTCCCTAGGTAGGCGTCCAGGAGGCATCCGAAACAGATGCTCGAGCCACCTCAGCTGACTTCTCTCGATGTGGAGGAGCAGCGGCTCTACTCTGAGCTCCTCCAGGGTGACAGAGCTCCTCACCCTAAAATTTTAGCTGTTTGTCAGTCATGACCCAAAGCTCATGACCATAGGTGAGAGTAGGAACGTAGATTGACCGGTAAATCGAGAGCTTTGCCTTTCGGCTCAGCACAATGGACCGGTACATCGGCGGCATTACTGCTGCCGCTGCACTGATACGCCTGTCAATCTCATGTTCCATCCTTCCCTCACTTGTGAACAAAACCTCAAGATACTTGAACTCCTCCACCTGGGGTTAGGACTTTCCTCCAACCTGGAGATGGCAAGCCAACTTTTTCCGGTGGAGTGCCATGACCTCAGACATCAAACATCATCTGCGAATAACAGCGATGAACCGTACCCCCTCTGGCCCAAGGCTGTCCATAAAAAGAAATTCTGTCCGTAAAAATGATGCGCTCTCTCCCTCTCTATTGTAAAATATGCTTAAATGCATTAACTTGCGCTACACGACAGTTGCCTTTTTAAATGAGATTTCAAGAGTTCACACTTAGCTGATGATTGATTATAAAGCTTGTTTGGCATGCTGTCCCGGGAAAGAGCCCTGAGCTCATAAGATTGCAGGGCGAGAGGGGAGTTTGAGCTCAGGTAGATCTCGTGAACTCCCCTGCTGTAGTAGCTAATGAACAGATAGGGATTGCTCTTAAGAGATAACTACTTCTTAGGTCCATGTCTATGGTGCTGATTTGAATTAGTCAATTAACTTAAGTTGCATGTTTTTGGACGGTGGGAGGAAACCGGGGAACTCGGGGGAAACCCATGTGAGCATGGGGAGAACGTGTAAACTCCACACAGAAACGTCAGCTGGCTTGGTAAGGACTAGAACCAGTGACGTTCTTGCTGTGAGGCAACAGGGCTAACCACTGGGCCACCGTGCCACCCATCTAGGAAAGGAGGAGGAGTAGGGGTGGATAGGGGGGGATTCTTCATGGAACTTATATGAAACTTAGGGCATTTATAGTGGCTTAGGAATCGTCTGATTGGTGAATCATAAATTGAATAATGCAGGACTAGCCGCAAGCAATCATAAGCACGTGATCCTCTCAATTAGTTTATAAATAAACTTCACTTAAAATTTGGTCTGTTCCAAAATGAAAGCGTCAGAGTTCACGACATTTGCTATTGCTTTTAATGACGTGCATTAACAAGTGAAAATCCTTAAACTGCAGACATGAGGGCACGGATCCCATTTATATCTAATAAATTTCCACATATGAATGAGGCCTGAATCTGATTTGAGTAAATCGAAATCCATGTTTTTTTCCTGCATACACGTACATGGGCCATATCCGATCTGTGCCACATGGGAGAAAAAAAGATTGGTATTTGATCATTGGAACAATGCAGTGTAAATGCAGCCTTAGACTGTTTTGACAATGTTTTTGATTCCTTTTCTGGACTTTGAACGTCTCTAGACCATCGCTGTCTATGGAGGATGAGGGAGCTCTCAGATCTCATCTAAAATAGCTTTTTTTGTTTTAAATATGAATGAAGGGGGCTGGAATGAAATGAGAGTAATCAATACCTGAATTTTCATGTTGGGTGAACTAACCCTTTAACTGGCATCAGTGGTTTTCTAAGTCTTTTGGAGGACTTACCTTTACGGTCATACAGATAGAGATGGATGGACTGGTTTTGGCCGAAGCAACAGAAGGCCACCATGTTCTCATGAGGATGGAAAGCTACAGCTCGGAGCGCAGATGAGTAACACAGCTCCGAGTACACGGCAACCTGGTCACCTGCACAAACACATTTCCAAAGTCAACCTCCTCTTGGATTTTACTTACAAACTACAATGTCTTACAAGACTCTCTGTACCCGTCTCAGAGTTCCAGACATACGCCAGTCCGTCTTCACTACCAGCGAAGATGAAGCTTCCACAGGGAGTGAATGTGCTGTTGATTCGATCCCTGTAGTTTGTGGCACCTATGTACTTCTTCACTGCCAGACTGTAACGGGCAAAACAATTGTACGTTTTTTTGTAAAGATTTGTATTTGATTAGATTCTTGCTTTTAATGTCAATAATTTCAAAATAACGTTCAGTTTTGCTAAGATGTCACATTGTGGCGCATTGTTGGTCCAACATCTTCACATGATACAGATTTGCAGGTCAGACCTCATCAAATTTATAAAGCAGTGAAAAACGTGTGTACTGTATTCACGTGCAAATTAATAGAAGTCAATGAAAACAAAATGTAGTGTGCCTCAGTGCATCCAGAAAGTATTCACAGTGCTTCACTTTTTCCACATTTGTTATGTTACAGTCTTATTCCAAAATGGATTAAATTCATTTATTTTCTCAAAATTCTACACACAATACCCCATAATGACAATGTGAAAAAAGATTTGTTGAAATTGTTGAAAATTTATTCAAAATAAAAAAAGCTGAAAAAAATCACATGTACATCAGTATTCACAGCCTTTGCTCAATACTTTATTGATGCACCTTTGGCAGCCATTACAGCCTCAAGTCTTCTTGAATATGATGCCACAAGCTTGGCACACCTGTCTTTGGGAATCTTTGCTCATTCCTCTTTGCAGTACCTCTCAAGCTCTATCAGGTTGGATGGGAGACGACGGTGTAAAGCCATTTTCAGATCTCTCCAGAGATGTTCAATAGGATTTAGGTCTGGGCTCTGGCTGGGCCACTCAAGGACATTCACCGGGTTGTTGTGAAGCCACTCCATTGATATCGGTGTGCTTTGGGTCATTGTCCTGCTGGAAGATGAACCGTCGCCCCAGTCTGAGGTCAAGAGCACTCTGAAGCAGGTTTTCATTCAGGATGTCTCTGTACATTGCTGCATTCATCTTTCCCTCTATCCTGACTTTTCTTCCAGTTCCTGCTGCTAAAAAACATCCCCACAGCATGATGCTGCCACCACCATGCTTCACTGTAGGGTTGGTATTAGCCTGGTAATGAGCGGCGCCTGGTTTTCTCCAAACGTAATGCCTGGCATTCACTCCAAAGAGTTCAATTTTAGTCTCATCAGACCAGAGAATTTTGTTTCCTATGATCTGAGAGTCCTTCAGATGCCTTTTGGCAAATTCCAGGCTAAGGAGTGGCTTCCGTCTGGCCACTTTACCATACAGGCCCGATTGGTGGATTGCTGCACAGATGATTGTCCTTCTGTAAGGTTCTCCTCTCTCCACAGAACAACGCTGGAGCTCCGACAGAGTGACCATCGGGTTATTGATCACCTCCCTAAGGCCCTTCTCCCCCAATCACTCAGCTTAGATGGACGGCCAGCTGCAAGAAGAGTCCTGGTGGTTCCAAACATCTTGCATTTACGGATGATGGAGGCCACTGTGCTCACTGGAACTTACAGAGCAGCAGAAATATTTCTGTAATCTTCCCCAGCCTTGTGCCTCAAGACAAATCCTGTCTCGGAGGTCTACAGACGGTTCCTTTGTCTTCATGCTTGGTTTGTGCTTTGACATGCACTATCAACCCTGGGACCTTACAGGTGTATGCCTTTTCAAATCATGTCCAATCCACTGAATTTACCACAGAATGTACTTGAGCTTAATTTAGAGCTTCATGGCAGAGGCTGCGAATACTTCAGCTTCTTTATTTTTAATAAATTTGCAACAATTTCAACAAATCTTTTTTCACATTGTCATTATGGGGTATTGTGTGGAGAATTTTGAGGAAATAAATGAATTTTATCCATTTTGGAATAAGACTGTAACATAAAAGAAAAAAGTGAAACGCTATGAATACTTTCCGGATGCACTGTGTGTGTGAGTGTATTTATATTTATATATATATATATATATATATATATATATATATATATATATATATATATATATAAATACACTCACACACATTATATAATTTAATATAATATATAATATACATATTAATTAAAAAAAAAAAAAAAAAAAAACTTACATTCTTAAATCCATGACCCTTAAAACGCTGTCTTTGGCATGAATTAAAAGTCTTCGTCCGTTTGGATGCACCTCTAAGGAGTTGATGGATATTCCATTCAGATCTGCCTCTTTAATTTCCTGCAGAATAAAAAAAAATATATAATGAATTGACATTGCCTAAGGCTGAATAAAATGCACAACTTTTAATCACAATTTTGAACTGATTTACTGAAGAAGTCTATGCAGAGGGTGTCACAGTGGCTCAGTGGTTAGCACTGTCGTCTCACAGCAAGAAAGTCGCTGGTTCGAGTCCCGGCTGGGGGCATTTCTGTGTGGAGTTTGCATGTTCTCCCCGTGTTAGCGTGGATTTCCTCCTGGTGCTCCGGTTATGCCCACAGTCCAAACACATGCGCTATAGGTGAATTAAATAAACTAAATTGGCCGTAGTGTATGTGAAAGTGTATGGGTGTTTCCCAGTAATAGGTTGCGGCTGGAAAGGCATCCGCTGCGTAAAACATATGCCGGAATAGTTGGCGGTTTATTCCACTGTGGTGACCCCTGATATATAAGAGACTAAGCCGAAGGAAAGTGAATGAAATTCTATGCAGATTTTAGACAGTTGGAGTTGACAGATTTTGCAGAATCGCACAATGTATGATGGGGACAGACATTTTTTTTTTTCTGTCAGACATATTTGATAGTTCTTTGATATTTAGACCCAATTTTACTGTTGTAAATTGTTTTCATTTATCTTCTAGCAACAAGATAGGTTCCTCCATATTTGTTAACTTGATAACTCAAAATCTGCGAGTGTGAAGCCTTCTGTCATTTGGTAAACAATGCCTAGTTTTCTGTTATTTTTTACCAAGTTAGTAAATATGTGATTCCTAGTGTTTTAAAATCTATTCATACTTTTATAGTGTATTTCAAACCGTAGTTGATGTTTTTTTTTTTTAAAGAGATAGTTGATAAGACATCATTTACTAATGCTCCAATTATTGTTTGAATTTATTTCGTCTTCTGAACACAAAGGAAGATATACTGAAGAATGTTGAAAAAAACCGCCATTGACTTCCAGTGTTTTTGTTCCTAATATTAGATCACACTCCCCATGCAAAGATAAATACGATCTAGCCCCGGACACCAGATCCTGTCAGAAAATGTCTTTTTCTCTGGGTATCCAGACAACAAGGCAGCGGAGCCGCCCAATACTCAAACCTGTTAACCAGTATTCAACTGAATTAACAGTCTCCTATCAGTATAGGAGTTGACTGAGAAAGCTAGAGAGGAGATGAAGGAATGATGATAAAGAAAGAGCAGACTAATCTGAATAATCTTAGTTGCGTATGATTCAGTGCTCAGTGTTCGTCTGACCAGGATAAATCCAACAAGTGTTATTATACAACAAGCAACAGCAGGGGGAAATTATTGCTTCACAACATTGTCCAGAGACAACACAGACCTTGAAATGGAGACATTCTCTTATCTCTTACTCATGAAAACAAGTGTCTCTTGAATCCACAGTCATAAGATTATAACAATATGGAAAAATGGAAATAATAAAAAGGCAATAATTATGGTAAAAGAGTAATAATAAAATATAAAAACATAAATGACAAATAATAATCAATAATAATAATCAAATCATTAACTAATAATTAAATGATATGGTTGGAAATTGGCAACCATAAATCTTCATATCTAAAAGTAAATTGTGGCATACCACAAGGATCAGTTTTAGGTCCAATATTGTTTATAATTTACATTAATGATATGTGTAAGATATCAGAGTTAAGTTTATTTTATTTGCAGATGATACAAGTATTTTTGTTCTGGGGATAATTTACCAAAACCTATGGAGTTGACTAAAACAGAAATTAATAAATTGAAATTGTGGTTTGACGTAAACAAATTGTCATTAAATATAAGTAACACAAAGGTTATGTTATTTGGGAAATTAAAAAGTAGTCATAATATAGATTTACAAACTGATAATAAAGTTATAGAAAGAGTATATGCAATTAAGTTTCTCGGTGTTGTATTAGATCATAAAATTAGTTGGAAACCACAAATAAATAATGTAACATCAAAATTAGTAAAAGCTGTAGCAATAGTGTATAAAGCAAGATTTATCCTGGACAATAAATCAATGCATGTATTATATAACACACTTATGTTGCCATATGTGACTTATTGTGTTGAAATTTAGGGGAATACATATAAATCTAATTTACGATCCTTATGTACAATGCAGAAACAAGTAATTAGACTGAGGGAAAATGTGGGGTATTTGGAGCATACAAATCCTTTATTTTGTAAATTGAAGATGCTTAAGTTCAATGATTTGGGTAAATTTAAAACGGCACAATTTATGTTTAAAGCTAGGAATAAATTACTTCCGAAATGCATACAAACGTTTTTTGAAGAAAGACAAGGGGGATATAATCTGAGAGAAGAACAACATTTAGGAGGTTGAAAACCAGGAGAACTTTAAAAAGTTTGTGTATGTCTGTATGTGGTGTGAAATTATGCAACAGATTCTCAAACAATGTCAGGATATTAATCAGTTTTTAAAGTTGTATAAATATATATTATTAAAGGAATATAATGATGAATAGAGGTGACTGAAAAAAAACTAATTAAGAAAGGTATGATGAAATGTCGATTAATGACAATTAATTGGGTCTGTGTTATAAAATGTAAATGTACTAATGGAATCAAACATATAATATGTTAAAGATGTCTCATGTAAAAAGAAGAGATAAGTAAAAGAAGAAATAAGTTGAAGTAATAGACCAATGATGTACAGTTAAAGTCAGAATTATTAGCCCCGCTTTGAATATTTTTTCTATTTTAATTAATTCCCAAATGATGTTTAACAGAGCAAGAAAATTTTCACATCATGTCAGATAATATTTTTTCTTCTGGAGAAAGTCTTATTTGTTTTATTTCAGCTGGAATAAAAGCAGTTTTTATTTATTTTTTCGATAGTCTACAGAACAAACCATCGTTATACAATAACTTGCCTAATTACCCTAACCTGCCTAAATAACCTAATTAACCTAGTTAAGCCTTTAAATGTCACTTTAAGCTGAATAGAAGTGTCTTGATAAATATCTAGTCAAATATTATTTACTGTCATCATGGCAAAGATAAAATAAATCAGTGATTATAAATGAGTTAATAAAACTATTTTGTTTAGAAATGTGTTGAAAAAAAATCTCTGTTAAACAGAAATTGTGGAGAAAAAAATAAACAGGGGGGCTAATAATTCTGACTTTAATTGTATGTGGTAATGGGCTGGGAAAATGATAAGCTTTTGCTTCATCCTGTTCCATTTCGACCATGTTGAAATGTATTTTTTTGTTAAAGAATTTTATATAAAATGTATGATTTTTCTGTTCGAAATATCAATCAAATCAAAAATCAAATCAAAAATATAATGATAATTATAAAAATGACTAATGATCATATGATTAAATAAAACATTTAAATCAAGAATAAATGAATATAAAAAAATAAAAATAAAACACCACACAAATGAAAGGTTGCTTTCTTAAAACAACACAGACACACACAAATAGGTTTGCTATAAAGATTCTCCGATCTTTAGTTAGATACTTCACTACTATGGATGTCAATGGCTGCAACGGCTCTTCAGAATATTTAGACTTGTGTTCAGCAGAAGAAAGAAACTTAACCGTTTAAGTTTGAACCACTTGAGTGTGAGTAAATAGTGAGGAATTGTTCATTTTTGGGTGAACTATGTCTTTAATGAATATTTCACTTCAATGCAATATTTTAAAACTGTTACCCTCTCAATGCTCCACTGGCTGGTTGCTCCACGGCGAGACCCGGGCATAACTTTCGTTCCCCACACAATGATGAGTCCAGAATTATCTGCAGAAAACATTCTGATCCCTGTGTGAAGACCAGCACATCACTATAGTCCCATATCACAGCTTTAACATCCAGACAGTTAATAAACCATCAATTTCTTCTGTACCTTCTGGGTCAAAACATAGTGTGTTGATGAAAGTCTTGTGTCCGTCAAACTCTTGCAAAAGTTGACCGTTCACATCTTGTACATCTACGTTCCAGACTCGCAGCACGCCATCGTAACCCCCCGTCGCCACCAGACTCTGAGCTTGAGGGTGGAACTTGGCACAGTACACGAATGAAGGGTGTGGAAGAGTTTTATGTGCAAGAGTCTGCAGACGTTCAACATTCCACACTCTGAAAGGGAAAAACATTCATATGTAATTATGAGGTACATAATATAATGAGGTGATATTATGATGTTTTTAAAGAGCCCCTATTATGGGTTTTTGAAAATGAGCTTCCATGCAGTGTGTAACACAGCTCTAAGTGAATGAAAACATCCAGCTGAGGTTTAAATCTGATAATATATAGTTGACTCAGAGTCGAATAAACGAAGTGAGTTGGGTTCGGATGTTTTGTTTGATTTCATCGACGTCGATATGGTACATCACCAAATATGTACTTTCAGTTCCGGTAAAATGCGAACGCGCCTTTCACTTCAGACACTAGCGGAGGCACGGGGGATCACAGGACTGATCATGACGCGAAGATGACGATCACTGACAGATGGAGATTCGGCTGTGGGGAATAAAGGGTTAAAGTTCATTTTCACAACAACACCACAGTATAGCCAACCTAGTGCTGTGTTTGTTCCTGTCATTTTTCTGACGATTGATACAATGACCTACGCTGCAATGCAGGATTCATCAGCCGTTTGCTATTGAAGGAGCAGCAGAGACTATGGGACTTTGTCAGACTTTGACAGGGACTTTGTCAGTAACTTTTACAGTTCAAATGGACCAGTTTCTTCTTCCTCCGGATCATAACATGTAAGTGTCATTCAAATTGTTGCCTCATTTTGTGTAGTTTACAAAATATGTGTTTAATTGTGTGTTATAATCACCCCGCATGGCTTGTAATCACGTATCGATTATAGATCAGTGCTTGTACTGTATCTCTCAGGTTAAATCTGTATGGGGCTGTTCACATATCGCGTCCAAATCCACGTTGAAAACGTGACGCGTGCTTCTTCCTTTACCGATTTAAACGCGTTCCTGAACTGGCGATACTCTGCTGTTTTTCCTTGCTATGGCCACCATCAGCTGTTCCTCACATGCACGGCGCGGTCAATTGTTTAAATAGTTCAACTTTTGCCACTGTGTGGATTAATACTGAATGTGTGTCATTGTTAATATTAGATTAGATTCAACTTTATTGTCATTACACATGTACAAGTACAAGAAACGAAATGCAGTTTAGGTCTAACCAGGAGTGCAATAGCAGCAAGTGCAGGATACAGGTATAAGTTATAAAGTGCAGTTATAGAAAAACTATGGTGATATTTACAAATGGATGTACTATGAACATTATATACAGAGATTGAGATTTACAATAGATGGATATATGTACAGGTTGCTATTAATAATCAGAAGTGTGCAGATAGATAAACAATTACAAATGTATATGTACAGTGGGTGTGTACATAATTACAAATGTACATGTGCAGTGGGTATGTACAGTTCAAATAAATGTATCCGTGCAATTTAGTGCAATGAGTATGTGCAATTTTTAAATGTGCAAATGTTAAATAGTGCAGTGATTATGACGAGTATGAGTTATGAGGAGAGTGGGGGGTGTATTGGGGGGCAAAAGAGTCAGTGGGGGGCAGAGTTCAAAAGGGAGACAGCTCTGGGGAAAAAGCTGTTCCTTAGTCTACTGGTTTTTTGTCCGGGGGAACCTGAAGTGCCTGCCGGAAGGCAGGAGAGAAAACAGTCTGTGAGCAGGGTGAGAGGAATCCTTAAGAATACTGCGTGCTCGGCGCAGACAGTGTTTCTTCTGGATGTCCTCTATGGCTGGCAGTGTGGTCCCTGTGATGCGTTGGGCAGTTTTCACCACCCGCTGCAGTGCCTTACGCTCAGCAACAGAGCAGCTTCCATACCAGACTGTGACGCAGTTGGTCAGGATGCTTTCTATTGTGCAGCGGTAGAAGTTCACCAAGACGGCTGATGACAGCTGGTTCTTCTTAAGTTGCCTTAAGAAAAATAGGCGCTGGTGAGCCTTCTTGACCAGGCTGGAGGTGTTAGTGGTCCAGGAAAGGTCCTTTGAGATGTGGGTCCCCAGGAACTTGAAGGATGAGACAGGCTTAACGGCCATCCCATTGATGTGGATGGGATCATGCGAGACCGTCCGTCCCTTCCTGAAGTCGGTGTTAAGGAGCAGATTATTGTCGGTGCACCAAGTGGCCAGATGCTGTATCTCCTCCCTGTAGGTAGTCTCATCATTGTCGCTAATTAGACCAATCACTGTGGTGTCATCTGCAAATTTGATGATTGTGTTAGATCTGTTCACAGGCCTACAGTCGATGGTAAAAAGGGAGTAGAGGAAGGGGCTCAGCACACAGCCCTGTGGTACACCAGTGTTGAGTGTGACGGTGGTGGAGCAGATGTGGCCTGATCTAACATTCTGAGGTCTGTTAGTCAGAAAGTCCATAACCCAGTTGCAGAGAGACGTGTCGATATCCAGGTCTCTAAGTTTGATCATTAACTTGGGTATGAGGGTATGACAGTGTTGAATGCTGAGCTGAAGTCAACAAACAGCATTCGTGCATAAGTGTTTTTATTGTCCAGGTGTGTGAGTACAGAGTGCAGAGCTATGGAGACTGCATCTTCTGTGCTCCTGTTGCCACACTAGGCAAACTGATGTGAGTCCAGTGTGGATGGCAGAGAGTCTTTCAGATGTGCCAGGACCAACCGCTCGAAGCACTTCATGATGATGGGTGTGAGTGCTACAGGGCGGTGGTCATTCAGGCATGTTGGGCTGGAGTGTTTCGGCACTGGCACAATAGAATATAGGGGTTAGGGTTAAGAGTAGAGTAATATGCTGGTGTTTAACTGCATTGCTTTATTGCAATTCTGCAGTGGGCTCTCACATACTTTGTGCTACTTCATACTGAAGCCGGGGTGGGCATTTCTGTCTGTCTCGTGCTGAACGCAGTCGACCAATCGCAACAGACTGGGTCATCGGACCAATCACCGCAGATTAGCTTCGCTCTAAGGAGGGGTTTGGGAACAAATGAATCACTGAAGGATTCATATGGAAGTCGCTGGGATAATCAAGTAAAAATAAATGCATATTATAAGACAATGAAAGTGTTTTTGACCTTGCACGCATATCAGCATGTTGTTGGAGACCCCCAAAACCAAAATATGACCTTTTTTAATGCAAAATATTGATATAATAAAATGCTATTTACCTTACTGTTCCATCAGAGGATGCAGTTAACAGACCTTTATCATCTCTGGACCAGCAGAGATCATAAACCACACTCAGATGGCCATTAAAAGATGACAGAACTTTCCCAGATGGAATCTCATATACTAAAGATACAGACCAACACAACAGAGACATTATAAATATGGTAAATATTCATTGCAAACTGCAACTCTGACACATATGCAATTTCTAGCCTCTATTTATAAAAACATAACACTACCTGACAAAAGTCTTGTCGTCTATATAAGTTTTAGGAACAACAAATAATAACTTGACTTCTAGTTGATCATTTGGTATCAGAAGTGGCTTATATGGAAGGCAAAGGCCTCTAGATTACACTTATTTTACCAAAATAAAATATGATCATGCCTTGATTTTTAATTAGGACAGTAAGGTCTGACTTTGCTTAGACAAAAGTCTTGTCACTTATCAGAAATAATGTACAGTACAGAATATAAAGTCATGGTGCAGTGAAAAAAGAATGAATATTCTGTCTGGCTCCCATGAGCTTGGAGGACTGCATCCATACATCTCTGCAGTGACTCAAATCACTCATTAATAAAGTCATCTGGAATGGCAAAGAAAGCGTTCTTGCAGGACTTCCAGAGTTCATCAAGATTCTTTGGATTTATCTTCAATGCCTCCTCCTTCATCTTACCCCAGACATGCTCACTAATGTTCATGTCTGGTGACTGGGCTGGCCAATCCTGGGGCACCTTGACCTTTTTTGCTTTCAGGAACTTTGATCTGGAGGCTAAAGTATGAGAAGGAGCGCTATCCTGCTAAAGAACTTGCCCTCTCCTGTGGTTTGTAATGTAACGGGCAGCACAAATGTCTTGATGCCTCAGGCGGTTGATGTTGCCATCCACTCTGCAGATCTCTCGCACGCCCCCATACTGAATGTAACCCCAAACATGATTTTTCCTTCACCAAACTTGACTGATTTCTGTGAGAATCTTGGGTCCATGCGGGTTCCAGTAGGTCTCCTGCAGTATTTGTGATGATTGGGATGCAGTTCAACAGATGATTCATCAGAAAAATTGACCTTCTGCCACTTTTCCAAATGATTAACTAAAAGTCAAGTTATTATTTGTTGCTCTTACAACTGAGATCGACGACAACACTTTTGTCAGGTAGTGTATATTTACCTTTACAGACAAAATGCAACTTATAGAGTCATAATAATAAACTCACTAATGATAGGAAAAGCATCTCTATCTGCACACGCAGCTGCTAGCGCACGTCCATCATGAGAGAAACAGAGAGTAAAACAGCCCATCTGACCTCCACGGAAAGAGTGCATTGGTTTATTTGGAATCCGGCACACCTTAAACAAACAATAACAAAAATAATTAAGCCAGTTAAAAGGATAACTGACTCCTCTAGCTTATACACATGCAAAAAAATAAAACCTGTCCGGGCATGCGGCTCCACTTCATGGTTTCTGATTTGCTCTCA
Source organism: Danio kyathit (assembly GCA_903798195.1). Taxonomy (NCBI): domain Eukaryota; kingdom Metazoa; phylum Chordata; class Actinopteri; order Cypriniformes; family Danionidae; genus Danio; species Danio kyathit. Next base: position 10,696,613 of record LR812535.1, read on the forward strand.
AGTATCTGGGTGCTGGTTTTATTGGTCATCTCAGAATTGAGCTCACTGTAGGATGTACTGCCGCGCTCCTGCTGGAGAGCCATCATAGAGCGGATACCGGGGTCAATCTGTGAAACAAACCAGATCAGATTCAACTTCACTGAGCAACAATTTTTGGTCCCTTCTTTGCTTTTGTACTACTAATCTATACCAGAGGTTTTTTCTTTACTTTACAGATCCTGTATGATCTAAACATCAAACGGTCATGTGTTTATGACACATCCTGGCCTAAATTGCAGCAAAAAGTCCTACATGATGGTAATAGTTTAATTAAGGTGTTTACACATCTGTCAATAATGTGACTGAAATAGAGGAATACTGCACGTCAGCCTTATTCCAAAATGGATAAAATTCATTTATTTCGTCAAAATTTTACACACAAGACCCCATAATGACAATGTGAAAATATTCAAAATAAAAAAGCTGAAAAATCACATGTACATAAATATTCACAGCATTTGCTCAATACTTTGTTGATGCACCTTTGGCAGCAATTACAGCCTCAAGTCTTCTTGAATATGATGCCACAAGCTTGGCACACCCGTCTTTGGGAATTTTTGCCCATTCCTCTTTGCAGTACCTCTCAAGCTCTATCAGGTTGGATGGGAAACGACGGTGTACAGCCATTTTCAGATCTCTCCAAAGATGTTCAAAAGGATTTATGTCTGGGCCACTCAAGGACATTCACCGGGTTGTTGTGAAGCCACTCCATTGATATCGGTGTGCTTTGGGTCATTGTCCTGCTGGAAGATGAACCGTCGCCACAGTCTGAGGTCAAGAGCACTCTGAAGCAGGTTTTCATTCAGGATGTCTCTGTGCATTGCTGCATTCATCTTTCCCTCTATCCTGACTAGTCTTCCAGTTCCTGCTGCTGAAAAACATCCCCACAGCATGATGCTGCCACCACCATGCTCCACTGTAGGGATGGTATTAGCCTGGTGATGAGCGCTGCCTGGGTTTCTCCAAACGTAACTCCTGGCATTCACTCCAAAGAGTTCAATTTTAGTCTCATCAGACCAGAGAATTTTGTTTCCTATGGTCTGAGAGTCCTTCAGATGCCTTTTGGCAATTTCCAGGCTAAGGATTGGCTCAGGTCTGGCCACTCTACTATACAGGCCTGATTGGTGGATTGATGCACAGATGGTCGTCCTTCTGTAAGGTTCTCCTCTATCCACAGAAGAACGCTGGAGCTCAGACAGAGTGACCATCGGGTTATTGACCACCTCCCTCACTAAGGCCCTTCTCCCCCGATCACTCAGCTTAGATGGCCGGCCAGCTCTAGGAAGAGTCCTTGTGGTTCCAAACATCTACCACTTATGGATGATGGAGGCCACTGTGCTCATTGGAACTTTCAGAGCAGCAGAAATGTTTCTGTAATCTTCCCCAGCCTTGTGCCTCAAGACAAATCCTGTCTCGGAGGTCTACAGACAATTCTTTTGTCTTCATGCTTGGTTTGTGCTTTGACATGCACTGTCAACCCTGGGACGTTATATAGACAGGTGTATGCCTTTTCAAATCATGTCCAATCCACTGAATTTACCACAGGTGAACTCCAGTTAAGCTGCTGAAACATCTCAAGAATGATCAGTGGAAACAGAATGTAGCTGAGCTCAATTTAGAGCTTCACGGCAAAGGCTGAGAATACTGATGTACATGTGATTTTTCAGCTTTTTTGTTTTTAATAAATTTTCAACAATTTCAAAAAATCTTTTTTCACATTGTCATTATGGAGTATTGTGTGTAAAATTTTGAGGAAATAAATTAATTGTATCCATTTTGGAATAAGACTGTAAGATAAAACAATGTGAAAAAAGTGAAGCGCTATGAATAGTTTCTGGATGCACTGTATATGTGCAAATCTATTGATATTTTTAAATGTAAACTGAAATCTTATGTATGTACACATGCTTTAACGACTATTTTTTTTTTATTGTTTTTTGTGTTTCTGATTGTGAAGCTATACTTTATAGGTTGTGTATGAATATTAATACATCGTGTATGCGTTTATGTTCAGCTATAATTATGACTACCTGCCAAGGGACTGCGCAAAACTAGCCTTTGGCTAATTAAAGTACAATACATGAAATAGAAAGATTTACATTAAAATTGTACATGTTCCCTTTTCAACATAATTAAAAATAATAATAATTTATACCTACATGTTCGGGTGGTTTCAGGCCTTTCACTGTGACATAGAGAGTTGAGGTGTATTTGTTCCTTGGATACTTTGACCACCACTGAAAGACTTCCACCGTTTGTGGTACTTTCTTTGCCCGTGGAGGAGGGCAGTAAAGCTGCAGACGCAGTTTGGTGTCAATGTTCAACACCCCATTGGTTCCTACAAGCTAGAGGAAACATTTGAAGAACACATTGATCATCTGATTTCAGCAGAATTGAGTCTGATTCAGATTAAAAAAAGGATACAGTTAACCCAGTGTTTCCCAACCTTGTTCCTGGAGGCACACCAACAGTACATATTTTGGATGTCTTCATTACCTTCACCCATTAACTTCAGGTTTTGGAGTCTCTTCTTACAGTATGTTCTGATGAGTTGATTCAGGTGTGTTTGATTAGGGAGAGGTTAAAAATATGTACTGTTGGTGTGCCTTCAGGAACAGGGTTGGGAAACACTGAATTAACCTACATAAAATTAAGAAAACAGCTATGGAGCTAATAACCAAATAAACAAACATTAAATTGCTAAATATAAAATAAAGATTACAGGAACTACATTAAAGTGGAGTCTGGTACCTTCAAAAAAGCCCAGGCGATCTTTCTGAATCCCCTTTCATGTCGATCAACAGAGACGTTTGCTCGAGCCTCCTCCATACTGATGAAATCCAGAATCTGTAACAGAATGTAAACTGTGACACTCATTCATTCTTTGCTTTGACGATGCAAATTTAATCCTAAACTTTGAACAAACCTCAAAAAACAGCATCACACGTGGACTCTCGTCATCATCTTGCAGAAAATATCCGAATCGCTCATTGAAGACGATCTGTTCCTCCCACTCCGGAACTGTTGTTTTGTGTTTCTTGAAGTCAAATGGTTGAGTTATGATGGGCAGGATGTGCTCAATGTTTTCTTGCTCGTAAAAGGATGAAACATGACGATGGCTGTAAATGGAACGAAACACGATATGAAACCTAAATCCAAATGTCTTCTAGCAGGTTTTGGTTTTAGTAAGAAAAAAAAGTAAAGTCCAAACCTGTCCTCCTTCTTGACATACTGTCCAGTGACCTCATCAACCACATGAACTTTGACCATGGGGTGAGACACCATCAGGTCTGTCTTCAGCTTGTCTGTCCTGTGGATATAAACTCCCAGCACCAGACTGTCATCAAAGGCCGGTTTTTCTTCTGTCTGCTCCTCCTCAACAGTCACTACCAGAATCAACCACCACAATCACATGTGCCAAAAAATATGCATAAAGGAAATACAATATATACAGCTGAAGTCATAATTATTAGCACTCCTGAATTATTAGCCATCCTGTATATTTTTTTATAATTCCTGTTTAACAGAAAGAAGATTTGTTCAACACATTTCTAAACATAATAGTTTTAATAACTAATTTCTATTAACTGATTTATTTTATCTTTGCCATGATGACAGTAAATAATATTTGACTAGATATTTTTTAAGATACTAGTATTCAGCTTAAAGTGCAAGTTAAAGGCTTAACTAGGTTAATTAGGCAGGTTAGGGTAATTAGGCAAGTTATTGTATAATGATGGTTTGTTCTGTAGACTATTGAATAAAATAATTGCTTAAGGGGGCTAATAATATTGATCTTAAAATAGTTTTTAAAAAATTAAAAACTGCTTTTATTCTAACTGAAATAAAACAAATAAGACTTTCACTAGAAGAAAAAATATTATAGGAAATACTGTCAAAAATTCCTTGCTCTGTTAAACATAATTTGGGAAATATTTGAAAAAGAAAAAAAAAACAGGAGGTTAATTATTTTGATTTCAACTGTACATACTGTATTAATTTTATATGTTGATGGTTAGCAAACAGATATAAAGAAAACATAGATCATGCAGCTAAAATAGACGAGTATTTGAAATATTGCGGAACTATATAATGCAGAATGCAACACTGTGTGAATTGCCACAGCAAACAGAAATGTAAAACTCTCATGGTGATGATATCAATGTAGAGAGCGGATTATACCTTCTTTCCGTTTCTTTTTCTTCTTCACTTTGGGTTTGACTGTGTCCTCCTTGAACTCCTCTACCTCATCCGGGATGTTTTCTGTCTGGTTATCCACTGACACTTCAGGCTGACTACAAAGAAAGAAGTAGAGGTGTGAACCTACACTGGTCTCACGGTTCAGTTCGGTTACGATTATCATGCCATTGATTCGGTTTAATTCGAGATCACGGTGCATTGATGATGCTTTCCATACACCACTCTATATTTTAATCACAGTACAAGAATTTTTGTATTAAAATGTATCATTTATAAATATATTTTGTATGTATTTGTAATACAATTTTGTCCTTTAATACAAGCAGTCAGATATATGAACTCTGCCTTTAATTTTGTCAGCTCAAAGAAAACACTCTTTTTGAAAGTATCAAACAAAACTCAAGTACATGCACAGAACAACATGAGCAGTTATAGCAAATAAACAAACAAAGATAGTATCCCGTTGTCGAGCGAGTTATTAAATGCCTATGATTGGTCACACGCTCAACAGAAAGAGCTGCGATTAGCTGTAACGCTCTGGCGCCGTTCACCGATGAGTGACACTGATAGTTTAATTTCATCCAATGATTTAAGGCCACTTAAAATTGAAGTCAAGCTTAAAGCTTGTGGTTTATTCAGCTCTTGTATAACCAAACAGAACTGCAAAAATCATATGGCTCTCAAACTTGAAGGTGGAAAAACACTTAAAAATTAATATTGTAAAAAAGGGACAGTTTACCCAAAAATTCTTGTCTTGAAGGAATAAAATTACAGTCTAATGATTCTCTTGAATTATATACAGTTGAAGTCAGAATTATTAGCCCCGCTTTGATTTTTTTTTTCTTTTTTCAAATATTTCCCAAATTATGTTTAACAGAGCAAGGAAATTTTCACAGTATGTCTGATAATATTTTTTCTTCTGGAGAAAGTCTTATTTGTTTTATTTTGGCTAGAATAAAAGCAGTTTTGAAATTTTTTTAAACCCATTTTAAGGTCAAAATTATTAGCCCCTTTTAGCTATATATTTTTTCAATAGTCTACAGAACAAACCATCGTTATACAATAACTTGCCTAATTACCCTAACCTGCCTAGTTAACCTAATTAACCTAGTTCAGACTTTAAATGTCACTTTAAGCTGTATAGAAGTGTCTTGAAAAATATCTAGTAAAATATTATTTACTGTCATCATGGCAAAGATAAAATAAATCAGTTATTAGAAATGAGTTATTAAAACTATTATGTTTAGAAATGTGTTGAAAAAATCTCTCCGTTAAACAGAAAATGGGGAAAAAATAAACAGGGGGGCTAATAATTCTGCCTTCAACTGTATGTGCTCATGCTTATTATGTACATGTACGTGTGTTTGCTTAAACAATATTAATCTAATGATCTCATGCTGTGATATGATATTATGAGATGCTCTGTTTGACTTTAGGCTGACACGGGGACTTTCCATCCTGATAATGTCAAAGAACTACGACTTGTAACAAAACAGCTGTGATGTGTAACTCTTCTGTGCAGATGGAGAGATATATTGTCTTTTTGTCTTATCATTCATGCCTTTCTTTTAATGTATCTTTGTTGTTACAGGAATATACTTTCATTTATTTTACTATTCATTAAGTGTGTCCTTGTCAAGATATGATGATGTCTAACCAGGGGGCTGTTCCATAAACCAAGCTTACAGAAAAAGTCAGGCTTATTTTCAATAAATCAAATTTACGATAGTTCAAACTCAGTTACTCTGGCAATTTATGCTGGGAAACTAGCCTGGCCTGGGGCAGGTTAACTCTCAGGCTAAGTCGTAAATTCAAGCTTAATCAAAGTAATATTTACATTCACCTGCCGTAATTTGATGCCATTTTAATTCACTTAACCTCTTATAGTGATTAAACGTTATAAACCAAACATCTTTTAGAATAGAATGATATTACATTTAAATTTAAACAAGTTATTGCAAACAAACAAATACAAACTAAAACATTTCAAGTACATTTTTATATTTTTTTATGTTTCTGTTAATTTTTTTCTGTTTATTAACATTTTATTTAACATTTTCCCCTAACATCTTAATTTGGGTGTACTCATTTTTGGACTGTGGTCTTCAGCTTATTTTTTGTTAGATTAGTTGCAATTTTGCTTTGGTGCTGAATAATCTAATGTATATGTACAAATATTTCATTGTAAAGCATCCTGTAGAAAATATTAATTAAAAAAGAGAGATCTATGAGGGGTACTTAGCCATATATATTGAATATAAAGAAAATAATATTGAGAAAGCACTGACTGATATAAAGAAGTAGGCTACATTTCTTAAAGAATGACTTTAAAGCATCAAACCCTGAGTGGAATAATCGGGAGATAGATCCAGGCTGAGCAGTAGCCTCACTTTAATATAAAGATATTTTCCCATGGGGCACAGGAAACACACATGTCAGAGGGAAAGCAGCAAGTTGCAGTGGTTTCAGGAGCAAATTAAAAATCCTGTCGCTTGTGCGTGCCATTATTGTTGCCATTATTTTAAACTTAAAGTGCTGGCGTTAAGCACATTGTGTATGTTCAGTAGTCTGCAATGCATTAAAACTTTTTCTCGAGCACTTATCTAGATTATTTGAACTGAACTCAGATTAGTTCGATCAAATGATCTTCAACTTGCTGTTATGGAACAAATTTAAGCATAGACGTTTAGTTCGGCTCATTGAAGTCAGGTTTTTGACTTTAATCCCCGCTTTTTTTAATCTACTTTTATGAAACAGCCCCCAGCAGCTTATTTTTACTTTGCATGTTATGATGTGCTTCTGGCCAACTGGTAAACCACAAGAGCTGCGTGTGGGTGTCGGCTGGAGACAGGGTTGTTGCTAGATCGGATACGTTTGCGGCCCAAAAGTTAAGGAGTATTATTTATGTTATTTATGAAATTTCCGATTTATTGTATTTTATTAACGTCTACCCCCACCCCAACCCTAAACCCAACCGTCACAGAAGCGTAAAAACAGTAGTTGTACCGAGTATTATTTATCTTATCTATTAAATTACCCAATAAATTGTATTTTTTAACCCCTACCCCCACCCCAACCCTAAACCCAACCGTCACAGTACTGTAAAAATATTAATTATTGTTATACAGTGTCATAAAAAAATGCCGCTATATTAATGTGCATATCGCACTTCCGGCCGGACGCATATCCAATCTAGACTTTATCTGGAGACAGAGCTGTAGAGATAACGGGAAGTTGGGCTATATGAAAGTCTCCTAGACCAGTGGTTCTCAACTGGTTTGGCCATGGGACCCACATTTTTACAAGGTCATCAAGCCGTGACCCAAACTTTTAGGAACTATAATATAATTTTAGGAATTATAATTAATTTGTATTTATTTGTTAACATACACAAATAGTGACAGATAAATCACAAGTCACCAATATTTACAAATAAACAATATTTTATTGCTGTCATTTAACAAAATGTATCAAATTATAGAAATATTACAAAGTAAGGGTAAGGAAAAGTTCAGTTACCATGAACTAAACTGAACTGTTAATAAAACATTAACACTGATCCTGTTGAACAGAACAAATCAGCAAATTACAGTAAAATTATTAAAACAATCATGACAATTTTTACATCTAATATGACAGCAATTATAAACATTTGTTTCACTTAACAGTAATTTGGGAAGCTAATGAGATAACTGAGTATGTGCTTTACTCGTGATAAGAGTTTCAAAGTCTGGGGTGATGGTAGACCTGAAGATCGTGCTATATGTCCAACCTGTTCCTTTGTTTTGACTTAAGCTGCACCAAGGAAGAGAAGCCACTTTCACACAAATACGTAGTGCTGAATGGTAGGATGGACTTGATCGCACGAATGGCAAGGGACGAATACTCAGAAAGCACTTTGCGGCACCAAAACTGGGAGAGGCTTTACTTCACTGAATTTCTTTTTCAGCGTCTTATCACATGACGGCTCCACAGTACTGTTGTCGCGCGCGCATTTCAAAATAAAAGTCCGGTATAAGCAAAATAAGTTAAAAATTAAACTTTTGTTGTTTTTTTTGACCACACACTCCGCGACCCACTGAAAATGTTCCCGCGACCCACTTTTGGGTCGCGACCCACCAGTTGAGAAACACTGTCCTAGACGGGTGCATACACAGGTCAAGAGTTCATAGACAGGGCTAGGAGGAAAAGCAGATGTGGGTGGATGTACCACCGCTCCATCTCTTGTACTGCTATGTGTGTGTGTATGTTTTATGATCTTTTTTAATAGAATTGCCATCATCTTGATATGCTTATAAGGATATTATAGTGTTCACCTGTGCTTTTCTGATTTTTGCTACAGTTGCTTGCTGCACCCAGATGCTCAACAAATTATGTCAAGTATGTCAAGGGAGGAAATAGGGAGGGGTGATACATTCACTTCCCTTTGTTTCTGTGCGCAGATGTATCTCTTTGTGTGCAGGCTGAATGAACCTCTAAGATCTGATTCTGCTTGAGAAGTTGGGAACAGCTAATAACAATGAGAGATTTGTGAGATCTGGTTAGAGGAGCAGTCAAGAGGGTTTGGCAACACTTATGGATAAAAGAATGGAGCAGAAAGAGTTCGGGGCTTTTTGAACATCCTGATTGCTCAGCTGACGGTTCTTCAAAGCCTGGGATCTCGATCTACGCTTTATTTACTTATTTTAAATAAGAGATTATTGAATTTGATTCATCGATTCCTGACCGATCATTGAATTGGGGTGGACTTAGAGGGAAAAGAAAAAGTCCAACAGTCTCTTTTTTCTGTTGAACGGAAAAGAAGATAATTTAAAGAATGCTGGAAACCTGTAACCACTGACTTAGATAGTAGGAAAAAGAAATACTAATGGTTACAGCTTTCCAACATTTTTCTAAACATTTTTTTTGTATGTTTAACAGAAGAAAGAAACTCATAAAGGTTTGAAACAAGTAAATGATGACTAAATAAAAATTTTGGGGTGAACTATCCCTTAAATATTAATTCATTCATTCATTTTCTTTTCGAATTAGTCCCTTTATTAATCCGGGGTCACCACAACGGAATGAACCGCCAACTTATCCAGCATATGTTTTACACAGCGTATGCCCTTCCAGCCGCAACCCATCTCTGGGAAACATCCATACACACTCATACACTACAGGCAATTTAGCCTACCCAATTCACCTGTACCGCATGTCTTCGGACTGTGGGGGAAACCGGAGCACGCGGAGGAAACCCATGTGAACACAGGGAGAACATGCAAACTCCACACAGAAACGCCAACTGGCCCAGCCGAGGCTCGAACCAGTGATCTTCTTGCTGTGAGGCGACAGCACTACTTACTGCGCCACTGCGTCGCCCCTTAAATATTTATATGACCAAAAGTATTACATTTCAGATAGCTTTTAATGCCAATCAGTATTTTTTTATTGACATTTTTTTAGAATTTTTTTTTTTTTTGAAAGACGATAGGCTACATATATAGGATGCTTATTTTAATTGTCACACTATATTACTAATCTCTAAATGGTATTTAATTGCTAAGTTTTATGATTAAAGCTGTATTTTTAACATGTAAAAAGCAATGCAATGCTGTGATGAGTATGAGATGAACAAATAAACATTCCTTTAAAAGACTGATGTATTTAATACTCACACTTTTAGCATGTTTTTTCAACTTATTACGGTCACACTGTATTTTAAGGTACAGTTCTTTCTGTTAACAATTTATTAACTACAACTGATAGTTCAATAAACTACTGATTAGCTGCTTATTAATAGTTAGTAGTTTACGTATTAGGTAAAATTTGTGATGTAGAATAAGATCATGCACTTTATAAATACAGATAAACTGCTAACATCTTATTAATAGGCAGGTAATTCACCAGTAGTAAATAACTGGAGGGGGGCACGGTGGCTCAGTGGTTAGCACTGTCGCCTCACAGCAATAAGGTTGCTGATTCAACCCGGCTGGGCCAGTTGGCATTTCTGTGTGGAGTTTGCATGTTCTCCCCATGTTCGCGTGGTTTTTCATCCAGGTGCTCTGGTTTCCCCCACAGTCCAAAGATATGCGCTATAAGTGAATCGAATAAACTAAATGGAAGGGCATCCGCTGCGTAAAACATATGCTGGAATAGTTGGCGGTTCATTCCGCTGTGGCGGCCCCTGATAATTAAGTGACTAAGCTAAAGGAAAATGAAGGAATGAATAAATAACTGGAATTGGTACTTAAACTAAAGTGTTACCTTTAATACATATGGATAATCACGTAATGTAAACAACATTAGTTACTTTAGCCCTGTAAGTGTTTAATCTGAAATATTAAGAACAACATATTACTTTCATTTATCTTTAAAAAAATAATTGTATTACCTTCTATCAGCATCATGTTTGCTTGATTTCACCTTCTTCTTTTTCCTCTCCAGCTCATTGTTTAGCAGCTGGTTCACCTCAAGCTTCTCTGTGGCTTTCCTGCGTGTCAATTTCTTTCCCGCCGGCTCATCTTCCTGTGAGATCTGATGTTGGTACGCTCGTAAATAATCATCTTCTGTCTCCGTCTGCTCTTTCTGTCGACTTGCATCATTTCCAGCTTTGTTTTTCCCTTTCTTTATCCTCCTAATAGGTTTTCCATCAGTTTCTGTATCAGTCTTTCTGTCATTGTCATCTGCATCTTGAGCAATGGGTGGTGGTTGTGGGAGCTTCCTCTTGCTTTTCTTCTTCCCGCTGGTCAATGTGGACTCCTCCTCACTTAAAGCATTGTTTATGTTAGTCTTTTCCGATACTTCCCTCTCCCTGCGCCTGTTTTTGGTGTATCTAGGGCTGCCCTGAGCTGGATCGTATGTGTTATGCAGGATGGCTTCATCATCTTCAGTGTCTTTACTCAAATCTAGGTTCTTCTTTAAGGTCTGAAGCTAAAAGAAAATGTGATTAAGTTATTATTTACAGTGATTATTTTTCGATGAGCAACATTTTCCTGGTTCAAATAAAGGTTACATGAGCAATTCCAGCATTATGGATCTGACATTAGCGGGAAAAACTTGAAACTAAATTTACAGAATATCTGTGTATATTTTCCAAAAAAAATTGAGTATATTATAAAACTGAGACGTCTGTAAAAAATCTGTCAATGTTTTATGTTTTATATTTATAGCCAGCAGCTAACTCTCTGCAACTCTCACATGGTCGCCCACTGAAGCTAAGCAGGGCTGCGCCTAGTCAGTACCTGGATGGGAGAACACATAGGAAAGCTAGGTTGCTGCCGGAGGTGGTGTTAGTGAGGCCAGTAGGGGGTACTCAACTTGCCGAGGTCCTGACTCTGTGGTCATTAAAAATCCAAGGATGTAACCCTGGCATCCTGGCCAAATTTGCCCACTGGCCTCTGTCCATCATGGCCTGGATGAGGAGATTCCCCCCATTGTGTAAATCGCTTTGAGTGTCTAGAAAAGCGCTATATAAATGTAAGGAATTATTATTATTTTAATTAAGGGGTAAATAAATATTCATTATGGATGTGAATCAAAAAGTATGTGAGTTTACAGTTTACAAAATAATCTGTAGAAATTCTGTGAATTAAACTGCACAACGAAAAATAAATAATACTTATCACAAAGGTAAGAGTTGTCTCTTTGTGGAACAAAAAAATATAGATATACATTTAATTCACAGAATTTCTACAGATTATTTTGTAAGCTGTAAACTCGTATACTTTTTGATTCACATCCATAATGAATGTTTATTTACCTCAATTAAAATAAAAAACATTTACAGATTATTTTGACATATCAGCTTTATAATATATATAAAATAAGAATGTTTTTTTTTTTTTTGCATTTATGAGGAATAAGTTTAGGTTTAACAACTTTATTAATCCCACCAGAGGCAATTAAATAAGGGCAGTAGCATCATGATACAACAAACACATAAAGAGACAAATCACTTACAAACAATATTTAAAAAAAACACAATCCAGCATGTTTCATAATAACTTATGAAATAGTACTTTAAAAAACATAGGAAGGACTCATACATTAAATTTAAAACTTGCTCAAATATAATTATAAAGCCTTATTACCTCAGGAACAAAGGTGAATTTATATCTGTTAGAAGAGCATTTAATGCTTCTAAACCTTCTTCCAGGGGGCAACAGTACAAAAAAGGCTTCAGAGGATGGGAATCTTCTCCTATCACACTTTGAATTTTCCTTAACGATTATGCTTTGTTATGGATGTGACATCTGTAAAGCTGGCACTTGTGTGAATTTGGTAAATTAAGTCTACACATACAACTTAGAAAGGGTTTTGCTAATTTGGTACTTGTTTGATGGCAAGGTTGACATTTGCATGGAATTGCTCAAATAGTATTACACTGAGGTAAAGTTGGTTTTATATTTGCACATTAGTTCACTTTTGAACAGTGACAACTTGTAACACAGTCCCTATATTGTTTACCACATTACTTTGAATATTCGCTCTGAAATCGAATCAAGTATGACTTCATCTGAATCAAGTATGGCTTCAAAACAACATTTCTGAGGTAAAGTTGGTTTTATATTCGCACATTCGTTCAATGACAACTTGTGACATGCTCCCTATATTGTTTACCATGGTACGTTGAATATTCGGTTTGAAATCTCATGTTAGTATGACTTGAAAACAACATTAGCACTTTTTAATTGACAGTGAACAATGCTGTACTTTGCTAGTCATTGGCTGCTAATATGATTTCACTATTTATTATGCAAAAAATACTTTTCTGAAATTATATTATTAAGTAGAAAGTCTGAATGTGGGGATATAAAACCAACTCAATAACAAGCACTATTTAACTGACTGTAAACAATGTTGTACTTTGATAGTCATTGGCTGCTAATATGATTTACCTATTTAGAATTAGCAAAGAACATATTTTCTGAAAATATATTAAGGAGAAAGTCAAAGTGTACAAATATAAAACCAGCTTTACCCCACTCGTTATTACTAACCGGGCAGCACGGTGGCGCAGTGGGTAGCACAATTGCCTCACAGTAAGAAGTTGGCATTTCTGTGTGGATTTTGCATGTTCTCCCCGTGTTGGCGTGGGTTTTCTCCGGGTGCTCAGGTTTCCCCCACAAGTCCAAAGACATGTGGTATAGGTGAATTGGGTAAGCTAAATTGTCTGTAGTGTATGTGTGTGAATGAGCATGTATGGATGTTTCCCAGTGATGGGTTCCAGCTGGAAGGGCATCCACTGCATAAAACATATGCTGGATACGTCGGCGGTTCATTCCGCTGTGGCGACCCCAGATTAAAAAAAGGACTAAGCTGAAAATGAATGAATGAATGAATGAATTATTACTAACCACGATAATTTCCTGAGACTGGTCAGAGATCTGTTTGGCTTTCTTTTTCTCAGATGGAGGGTTTGTGTATCTCTTCAAAACCTCGTCAAAGCGAGCTTTCGTCTTAGCTCTCACATCACTTTGACCTGTCAAACAAAGATTTAAACAAATCTGCATGTAAGAATATCTATGATCACCAGTGACAGAAAAAAAAAAGTTGTTACACATCAAGTATGAAGAATCTTTACTCGCCTGCTGGCATTCTGATGAAATATGGACATTCATTCTGGAAACATCAGTCCTTAAAACAGAAAATATCAACCATTAAAATAGATTATATTAACTAACATTAGTGATTCTAACTCCAATGCTCCTCTAACATTAAGATTGAGGTAAAGTTGGTTTTATATTCTCACATTCGTTCATTGAATGGTCCTTGTAAGTTACAGGCTCGTAGCCAGGGGGGTTTGTTCACCCCCAACTAACAAAGATCCAGAATTTCACCCATACATGAGTTCACTTGTCCTATTTTGACTGCTATTCCATCATAAATAACCCATCTAAGAAGGCTTTAAGACCAAGTGGAATGCTCTGTTGGCTGTTGTTACTTCTGCTAATCAGTTTTGGCCAATGCAAACAATTATTTTTCAAGAGTGCAACTTCTGTGTACGAAAACATACAATCTGAGAAAAGTCATCTTTCACTACTGACCTACTGTATTGTTGTTTAATAAAGAAAACATTTTACAAGTAACTTTTACATTTAGACTTTCTACTTAATAATATCATTTCAAAAAAGTATTGTTTGCAAATTCTAAGTAGTGAAATCCTATTAGCCAATGACTAAGTACAACATTGTTCACTGTCAATTAAATAGTGCTAATGTTGCTTTAAAGTCATTTTAATGCGCTTTCACACCCAATATTCAAATTAGCGTGGTAAACAATATAACAGGCCCGTAGCCTGCCTGATGAAAAAGGGGGTTCTTTTTTCTCAAAAAGTGGACTTTTTGCAGTTATTCGTCTCATTTTCTATTTAATTTTGAGGATTAAATACTGCATTTTAGTGATATTTTAAGCACTTTGTTCAAATAGCTAGTCAGATGGTCATCAGAACCAAAAACTTCTTGATGTACCAAAACATTTCCTTAAAGATTTTGAAAAAATATACTATAAAATACTAATTTATTACATGATTTATCATTAAAGAAAATAGGATTTGTTATTTTTTTTTTTATTAAAAACTGTAGCTTATGTTCATTTATTAGACAAATAACAATCTGGCCAGCACATTCAAATTTCCTCAGTTAGAATTTGGTCATTTAAATAAAAAATAAACAATAATAATGTAGAGCTTCACAATTTTTCTAGATTTTTCTCTTGTAAAAACATTACATTGAAAAATCATAGATAACAATACCCTGATTAGTATTAAAATTAAATTTAACATGAGCCGCCTTTGGTGCTTCACTTCTTTTTATTGATCATTTTTTGTTTCATGATTAAGGTCCAAGGTTTAGAATAAAAGTTACTTGTAAAATGTTTTCTTTATTAAACAACAATACAGTAGGTCAGTAGTGAAAGATGACTTTTCTCAGATTGTATGTTTTCGTGCACAGTAGTTAGACTCATGAAAAATAATTGTTTGCATTGGCCAAAACTGAATAGCTGAAGTAACAACAGCCAACAGAGGATTCCACTTGGTCTTAAAGCCTTCTTCGATGGGTTATTTTCACATTTTATGATGAAATAGCAGTCAAAATAGGACAAATGAGCTCATGTATGGGACAAATTCTGGACCTTTGTCAGTTGGAGGTGGGTCTTTCGAACCACCCGAACCTCCCCCCTGGTTCCAAGCCTGTATAAGGACCGTTCAATGAACGAATGTGAGAATATAAAACCAACTTTACCTCAACAACATCAAGGTCTTTATTTACCCTTACAGCGGTTAATCAGATTATGT
This sequence comes from Danio kyathit, assembly GCA_903798195.1. Lineage (NCBI taxonomy): Eukaryota > Metazoa > Chordata > Actinopteri > Cypriniformes > Danionidae > Danio > Danio kyathit. The sequence continues at coordinate 10,712,130 of LR812535.1, forward strand.
AATGTTTAACTTAACCACCAACGCAGAAACACCTTTAAAAGCCCTCACAAACGTCTACACTGTTAGCCCAAAAGCTAATAAACAAACCCCAAACTCTTGTTATTGTTGATTCGATTATGATTAATAATAGATATATAAATGTGTATGCTTCTGTTAGTGATTGTTGATGTTGCAGTTTGGCTCAATCTAACACGCTAGCTGGAAACAACGCAAACAAATCACAGCTAGCGCAGTTTTCTGTTAGTCTCGCTCTTAAATTCAGCAAATCTATTCCATTTGACATCTTCTACCCTTTATTGTGATGTTATTATGAAGTAAACGTACCATATATCCTGTAAATGTTGCGAAGAAGTCCAGTCATGTCTGCTGTAGCGGATCCATGAATGACTTCAGCGAGCAGCCATTGCTGGCGCGACTGTTTCCAAGAGCAACAACAACAAGATTAGCTCCGCCTTCCTTAGTTACTGTTGCCACGTCAATCAAGAACCAGCGCGCCGATGTTGATCGCTAATCCAATCCAGTTTATGCTAAACGGCTTTGTGTACGACGAATAATGTTTGCTCAGTGACAGATGGATTGTGACGATCATCATTTTAAGTCTCTGAATAAAATGACGTTAAACTTAATATAGTAATGCATTTGAAGGACAGAAATCTAGTTAGTGCAGTAATTTACGTTCATCTCACCACCAGAGGTCTCTGTCACTTGCTAATTTATACAATTCTCTGGTATAAAGTTTATACAAATTACTTATGTATGAGTACACAATTCTTATTTTTAGAAAAGTACAAAAGTATTTATTTAATTGTTTATTTGACATGCACATCCTAATTACAGTGGACAAACCAAATGTATTTTATGGAGCCAGATCAGTCTCAAAAATAATACATTTACAAAATGCAATTCATACATGCACAGCACAATTCATTCATTCATTTTCTTTTCGGCTTAGTCCCTTTATTAATCTGGGGTCACCACAGCGGAATGAACCGCCAACTTATCCAGCATATGTTTTACACAGCGGATGCCCTTCCAGCCGCAACCCAACACTGGGAAACATCCATACACTCCCATTCACAGACATACACTACGGACTACGAACTAAGCCTACCAGATCACCTATAGCACATGTCTTTGGACTGTGGGGGAAACCGGAGCACCCGGAGGAAACCCACACTAACACGGGGAGAACATGCAAATTCCACACAGAAATGCCAACTGACCCAGCCGGGACTCTAACCAGCGACACTCTTGCTGTGAGGCGACAGTGCTACCCACTCCGCCACCGCGCTGCCAGCACAATTCACATTTACAAAATCCAATTTGTAAATTTGTAAAAAAATTAAATTGTGAATTCACCAGTTAAAATAATCTATATTTCACCAAATGAACTGAATTTGTGTGTTTTTGAATCGTGTTTTGTATTTACAAATGAGATTTTGTGAATGTGAATTTTGTTGTGGATCTTGTATTTTGTATATGTATTATTTTTGAGACTGATCTGGCTCCATATTTGTTTCAGTGACTTGCTAATTCTCAAAACCTGTCCAAGGGTGGCTTAACATAAAAAAAAAATAAAAATAGTAATAGTAATAAATAATCTGTCAATGGGGGAAATCTTATTTCAAAGCAAAAACATGATTATTTTTCTTATTTTAAGAAAAAAAATCCTTTCATCTTCATTTATTCATTCATTTTCTTGTCGGCTTTGTCCCTTGCGGGGTCGCCACAGCAGAATGAACCGCCAACTTATCCAGCACGATTTTACGCAGCAGATGCCCTTCCAGCCGCAACCCATCTCTGGGAACTTCCACACACACATTCACACTCATACACTATGGACAATTTAGCTTACCCAATTCACCTGTACCGCATGTCTTTGGACTGTGGGGGAAACCGGAGCACCCGGAGGAAACCCACGCGAACGCAGGGAGAACATGCAAACTCCACACAGAAACTGACCCAGCCCAGCCGAGGTTCGAACCTGCGACCCAGCGACGTTCTTGCTGTGAGGCAACAGCACTACCTACTGCGCCACTGCGTTGCCCATCCTTTCATCTTGACATATTATTTCTAAAAACGATAATATTTTTTCACTTGTCTAGAAAATGCTTTTTGATTTAAGAATTGTTTGATATTTGGACTAGAAACAAGACAAAAACACTAAGAAAAGCATCTCTTGCAGTGTTCTTTGTTTTTACAAATATCTACCCCAACCTAACCCTAAACCTACCCCTTACAGTGAATAATATTAATAATAAACAGTGTATTGTTGTACAGCATCACAAATAAGTTGGCCGTATGTAAACAAATTCCCTTCCATTTTGAAGTCTAGATTTTATAATTTCTTTATTAGGCCCATAAACAGTGTATACAATTTATATATACAACAACAAATAGGCAGAATATTTATCTTTAACAATGAAGAAAAAAAACAAACAGCTAAAAACAAAGAAAAAAGAAGAAACAGCTAAACACAGGAGGTATATAAAAAATACATATTAAAAAAGCAAAAATTACTCATTAAACAGAGAAAAAGCCTCAGAGAGTTGAAGTTTTTAGAGCCTTTTTGTTATGAGACAATTGGATCAATGAAAGGTATTGTTTAAATTACTTCGAATAAAATTCAAGATACTTTTCCAAAATGTTTTTGTAAATGGACAGTTCCAAAAAAAGATGAACAACAGTTTCAAAACAGTCATCACAAAAGGAAGAGTTGGAGGAGATATCACTTTTATATTTGTTCATATAATGACGGGCCGGATAGAATTTATGAATTATTTTATAAGAAATCTTACTTTATTTGTTAGAAAATAACTACTGTATGAGGAAGCATCCATACCTTTATCTAACAAATATTATCCACTGCATTACTCCAATAAGCAGTCACACTTGGTAGATTAATAAAATTCTGCTGAAATAATGAACGGATTATCCTATTATTATTTTTACAAGGAGAAGCAAAACACAATTTTCCAATAAAAGAATCCACCAAATTAAGTGAAATTTGTGATAAAGTGAGGCTACCTCTTAATAGAGAAACAAGAGCAGATGGGATAGATCCCACAACTACAGAAAATTATTTATATGAAAGTAGAAGACCTTTGGAGTTTATTAATTGGTCAATCAACAGTATATCTTTATCAAACCAATTTTTTAAAAATATAGATTTATTCTTTTACAGAACAGTCATCAGTGAAAGACTTAATCAATTTTTTAACCAGGACGCTACATTCCCATTGTTTCAAATAAAAGACTGGATGAAGAGTTGTGCTTGAATATCAGTGTCTAAGCTTGGAATACTTGTTTATAAAAATCAGATAATATAGCTGATAGCTTTTCATCAATTTTATAGTTACACATGAGAAGAAACTCAAGTCCATTGAAGTCCAGATAGTGGTGTGGACTTTACAGTCTGGGTGTGAATCTAGTCTGCCCTGTGGTGGCAGGTGTTAGTGCAAAACAACATTACAAAGTGTGAAACACTTTTACGAAGCTCAAGACAAATTTACATTTTGGAATAATAATAATAATAATCCTCGATCATTATTATTAATCCCCAATAATATCATCGATTCTCGTGGTGTTATTAAAAAATATTAATTTGAGATGTCCTCAAGTATGACTGAACTCCTCGTTGGACCGCATAGATATATATATCTATGGTTGGACCGTAGGAAGGATATTGAGAAGCAACCGCTATTTTGGAACTATGAAGTGACTTCAGTTACTAACGGAAGTGAACCCGAACCACATCGAGCGATTCATGTTTTAATAACGTCAAAATTGACTTACAACTTGGTTATCACCTTATCACAGAGTGGTGAGTATATTTCATTAGCCTAACACTACTTTTTTTGCAGTTTGTGTCAGTTTAAGGACATGACTTTAGCACAACGTCAAACGTGACGCAGTTGTTGTTGTTTATGACCGGTTATACAGTACATCTTACGTTATTTGGTTTCGGTTGTATCGCGAATGTACTCTAAACATGTTACAGTGTTTTAGATAATTTTAGTTAATGAAGCTATATACATTACAGTAAATCTATCGTCATAATGTGAAACATGGTATGTTATGTAGTAAGCTTTCAAATTGAGTATTTCACGCATTCGGACTTTCTCCTTAATAACCCTGCTGCAAAATCCAGCCTAAGATGGCTGGCTGGTTTTAGCTGGTCGACCAGCCTGGTTTTAGAAGAGTTTGGGCCATTTCCAGGCTGTTTTCCAGCCATTTTCAGCCAGGTCTTAGCTTAACTTAAATTAGTCCAAATTACATGTGATACAGGTAAAATTAATAGACATAGAAGTGTGTTATCCCTGTATAAACCTGATTATAATGTTTAATAAAAACACATTTTGTCAGACCTATTTCTATTTTATAAAACATGGATGACCAGATAACTTTATGCAAGTATCTCAATAAATTAGAATGTCTTTGACAATGTGGTTAATTTCACTAATTAAATTCAAAAAGTGAAACTCGTATATTATATAGATTTATTACACACAGATTGATATATTTCAAATGTTTATTTGATATATGAATTATATTGAAATAGTAAAGCTAATCAACTTTTTGATGACATTCTAATTCATTGAGATGCAGCTGTATTTATATGTATATAGCTTGCTGTAGAGTCACCAAAAATGAGTCAAAATTCATAGCCACTGAAATATGTAGGCTACCCCATTTGTAGACTTAAAATATTTAGTAAAGGGATAAAGGTTATGTGTCAGTCTGTCATCTTCCTCTTTTATTAAGCAATATTGACCAGATTTGTTTATTTTTACATACAGTTGATCTGATTTTTAGGTCACTGAATCGGATGGGTAAAAACAGATTCACCCCAAAATGAAAATTCTGTCATTTACTCATCCTTGATTTGTTCCAAACAAAACCCTCTCAAACTGGTTTGAACCAAGCGGCAACCTCCCGCTCTCCCTCGGGAAGCCAATACGGAAGTAACTAAAACTGCAATTCATCGACTCGCCTGGGGGGCTGGCTCCAGGAAGTCCAAGTGCTTTCTTTCTGCATTGGTAAATTGGCCATTTTTACAGCTGATAAAAACATGTTTACAGCCTGGTACAAACGATGGCTTTGGTGCATATAGCTGATTACCCTTCATGACAACTCTGAGGGGGGTGAATTTTTTTATAACTCATCCGTTTCGTTTTTATTAGGTTATATTAAGTTTGCATAATTAAGGGCGTGGCCACTTGAGTGACAGCTAGCCCTCGCTGGTCGCTGTCTGGTCACCTCAGCTGATTCTGGCTAATTAGCCGCTGAGCTCGACATATACATCGTATTTTTGTTTTGTTTAATGTTTCTTTACACAGTTATTTGCCTTTTGGAATTATTTCCTGCAATTATCAGATGATATGGCATGATGTGTGGATTTAATTGTGCTTACAAACCGTTCAAGTTGCCTCCATTTCACAGGTCAGTGAAATTATGTACTTATATACCATCTCTATAAATGTATTTGTTTTATTTAGGATCATTTATCATTTAAATGTTCTTTAGACCAGGGGGGTATTCCAGAAAGCTGGGTTAACTTACCATCTGCTAAACCCTGAACTCTCGGTTGATTAACCCAAAACCTGCTTACCGTGAATATGTTGGTTCCAAAACAGCTGATAAGAGTTAGTTAAATCAACCTCCTGAAGATAACCGCGGGTTAATGCGCGCGCACGGCACGTACCTGAAGGCATTTTCAGTAGATCGCTGAATTCATGAGTCACCATAGAAAGTCACGGTGAGAAAAAAGGCCAACGCACTTTACAGAGGGGGAGTTGGAGGTTTTAATGCTGGCGTATGAAGAATTAAGGCCGATTATAAAGAAAAAGCAATACACATCTGCATCAACGAAGGAAATAAATATAAGATAATAAATAGATTTTAAAAAATGATAAGAGAAAATTCATTAGTTTAATAATTTACACATGCCACCCCCCCTTTACTGTAATGAAAAATTAAATGTAGGCTAACTCTAACCTTTTTGAGTATGTTGTGTAACCATTCATGCATTTAATTGTCCTGCCATTAATTTCTTAAGGCCACAATAATAATGTGTATTGACTATATAAGCCTTACAGAAAATGTTATCCTTCTGGAGCTAGAAGAACTCTGTCCAAAGTCAAAATTAAACAAAGACACATTCTTTTAAAAGGTAATATTTGATTACTGGAGCTGTATTAAACACTCTAGAATATTCTTTCTGTCTTGTAGCTAACAGAAAGGAGGCTGAGGAGAAGTGGTTAATTTATTTGACCTTAAACCACACAATCTGTCACAGTTGTAAGTGATTGCTGTCAGGTAAATTTAGATTCTTTTTATGTTTTTTTGTTTGTTTTGGATGCAGATGAAGTTCCTTCTGCCTCAACTAACAAACATTGTAAGAATTTGTCTGCACTTTTTCATATTTGAATTTCACTTGTGTATCACAAAACAATCTTTTATTTATTTATTTATTATTTATTTTAATTCTAAAGTAGCTGTATAAGGTCCATCTTCAAAGACAAATAAAGTCACATGAGCATCACCTTAAGGTGAGAAATGTACAGGAAAAAATGTTACATGTTGAAAGGTGTGTGTGTATAAAGCAATGTAAAACTCAAATCATTCATTTTATTTCAGGAAATAAAGAAACGAACAGTGCTTCAGATAATGTATGTATGTGTGTGTGTATGTATGTATGTATGTATGTATGTATGTGAGTGTGTGTGCGTGTGTATATATATATATATATATATATATATATATATATATATATATATATATATATATATATATATATATATATATATATATATATATAT
>LR812535.1:10721450-10881665 GCA_903798195.1 Danio kyathit
CTGTAAATACATATACAGCAAGATAAGTGGTGCTGTAAATGTAAACGCTGTATTTTTTTCTGTAATTGATTTTCAGTAAGTTACTGGCGACCTGCTGAAAGTAAGTTACTGCAGATTTTACAGGAATTTAACAGAGCTCTTTATGAAAACAGGAATTCAACCAGCTGTCTATTATACCTTACAAACATTAACACTGTACAAACATTATTTTTTAATAGTAAGTATAATATTATGTCAGGAAAACACTGGATATTCAAATCACAATGTATATATGACTCACTATTAGTGCCGTTTCTAGGCCTTTCTTTGACCTGCTGCACTTTTTCCTGGCGCTGGTAGATCTTGAAAGAGATTTCAAATTCCATTTCGTCTTCCTCCACATTGACAGCTGATGTTGTGGGGTCAACACTCAGTTTTGGGGATGTAAGATTGGAATACATCTCACCAATCATATCGAACGCTATAGGGTTTCAGGCTTTCACCTCGAACCACTTAAACACTTGGGGTTTGCAAGTTGGAATGGAATGAGGATTTCGGTCTTGCACCGTGAATCACTCAAACAGCCGTAAAAACACTGGCGAACTCAATCAATAAGAACGCAAGTATTGAAACACTGATAAGCCAAAGACACAACCTGTTCGACGCCACTATAACAAACCCACTAGAGATTTTCTATGATGCAAGGCTTTTAGAACACTTTGGAACGCGTTCTATTCTCAGAACATGTCACTATGGTAACGAGACTAAACACTAAGAAATGTTTTCTTTTAAAGACGATTGACTGAGTATATGTGCAAATAGCATGAAATGAATAAAATACTTGCTGAATAATTGATCTAAAGCTGTCTTAAATAGATAACCAATTAGAAATTGATATAACTGTAGACAATGAAGCAGGACAAACGAAACGCCAGAGGTTTTTGTGAAACTCAAACCACAAAACTGACATGTATTGACTGAAATAATATATAATAAATTAATTAGAAGTATTCAGCTTCAGTGTGATCCATCCAGCAAGACAAACTGCAAATATACATGCCATTCCTATAAGAAATAAACACTATTGTCATTAGTCTTTTTGAACCCTAAATCACAAAGTCACGTTTGGAGTGCAACATCAACTTGCAGAAAAACAAAATAAATGTAAAAAATTGTCTTTGAACAGAAAACATGTTTTTAATATATAAAAATCAACAAAATAATTCAGAATCAAGCCATAAAGTGCAGAACAAATGTGTGCAAAAGTTTAGGCAACATGCATTCAAAATGTGAATCAATAATAGTTTAGTTGATGACACGGAGTGATCAATAAATGAAATACAAAATAACTATAAATTTACGGAAGTATAGCCAGAATATTTTGTTTAACTGCTAAAAGTGCTAAACATCCTTTTTATTGTTAAACGTCTATTTTGTTTTTAATTAAAATAAGTTAACAAAAAAATCTTGTTGTCTTGACTCTTTGCCATTTACATTTTTTACAGTGCAGCTAAAACCGTTTCTATTGCAGTTTTGCAGAACAATTGCTTTTTCTAATTGCCTGAAAAACCACCTCTTGCCAGTCTGAAGTGTGTGTGAGTGGGAGTTTTTGCCAAATAGACATTTCCTTTGGACGTGTTTTCAATTCATAATTTCAGTTTGTGCAACTGTAGGGTAATGCAAACAGATCTACAATAGACTACCCACAGTAAAAGTTTTTAGTCTTGATGGTAAAAGGGAACTAAGAGTTCATTAAACTTGAGTCAGATAGAAAAAAAAATTGGATTTTCGTCATTTGAAGATGAGATTTGTCATGGACTTGTTAGAGGTTTCTATGGAAGCTTGTTTCTGCCTCGGAAAGTGTATTTTTGTCTTAGCTACTTATATTTTAAATAATGTATCAAATCAAGCCAAATATTTTGTAATGTATTTTGTAAATTATATACATTTCTTTTTCAACATGACTTTTATTTAAGAACCATTTACATTTTTAAAAAACGAATTGTCATGTAACTAAATTTACTGTATGCACAACACTGTCCGGGTGCAAGGTCCCAGATCAACAGTTACCTATACATAAATACAGAGGACTTCTATTAAAGGAACCTTATTGTTAGAATAATAATAAAGCATATTAATAATATAAACAGTGTTGTTAAACACTAATTGTGTTTTACTGGGATGGATTGTTACTGGTTTTGATCTTCATCTCTGTAGTCTCTGTTGTAGTCTGATACTCTCTGAGCTTCTCTTTCTGAGAGCCACTTCTTGACTATCTGACCACAAAAGTGGTCCAGTTCAGGGCTCTCAATGAAAATGAATTGATTGAGTGAGTCCACTGATTCACATATTTTCTAAAAATCTAAAAAAAAAAATGTTTTTGTCAAATGTCTTTATTGAACATTTTTCAACTTAAACAAAACACAAAGCAAAAATACATATAACGGGTCACAAAAAAAGAGAATTTTTTTAAAGATATTCAGAATACATAAAAAAAGCGGGATAAATAGAAATAAAATAATTAAAATAATATAGGTAAGCATAATGGTAGCCAGACCAAACTATTTAAGTAATTTGACAAATCATTTCTCTTAGAACTCTTCCATCTCATTGGTCTGCTTGGGTCACTGAGGGTTCCTCTGGGTCAGGCTGAGTGCAGGGTAGGGTGTCATCATATACAAAAAGGGTATCCTCTGTCCTCCAGCAAGTAACCAATGTAGTGCCCAGTAATGATTGAGGTGTTAAATACAAATATAGTAAATAAAATAAAAACATTGTGTAAATCAAATGTATCCTGTTGTAATGTGTGTCATAATGAAGACTCCCTGAAAATTCTGGCATCATGTACAGACCCTGGACATTTAGCCTCAACCAGGTGATGAGGTGGGGTCATCCCATATGAACTATTGTTAGTGGAAGCAGTAATGAGTTTAATAGTTGTAACACCAACAGATTAAGGACAGAAATTAAGTTGTTAATATTAAAAATGTTAAAAAATTTTCATATTATCAGTGTCCTTTATTGACTGATGGAAAGAGGCTGCAATTAATGCACCCATAACATTTGGAAACCCTGAAAAAAATGAAATAAAAAAAAAATGTATCAAGGGTGTGTGTGAGCAGTGTGAATAGATATATACATATGAACGACTACATCTTTAAATATGGATATATTTTTATAGAAAAGACAAAGCTGCCACTTCTTATAATATTATATATAGGCTACAGAAAAAAAATGTGAGGGGTGCAGAGAGAGAGAGGAAGAGAAAAAAAAATCTCTATGCTAGATTCGAACCCACTCTGCTGTGAGCACCATTGTACTTTAGGGGCGCACTGACCACTACACTATTGCCGCACTCTCACATGTTTGAGTAATGATACTCAGAAGTTTATGGCCGATGAACTGTACAAAAGTGTATAAAATAGTTCAGTGCCAGGCATACTGTACAGATGGACACACTTTTGCCACATTGTACAGTAAAATACCCTGACACAAAAAACAAAGAGCTGCACTGAGCGGTATGTTAACCATGGTAAGCGCAGATCTGCGTTGCGATTTGTCACGTTTGATTTGAAAAGGTTTGTTAAATACATTAATGATTCTTTCAAAAAACAACAACGCTCAATCAAATATTTATTTGGTTATGAAAAGAACTATGCACTTATAACCCTCCCACGATGAAAAAACTGTATATCTGTGCTTCTACGTCCATCAAAATTTTTATCTAAAGAGCATGCAATGCTCAGTAAACTCTCTGAAACAGACAAACTCTGGAACATAACCTGCTACAGAGCAGGTTATCTTCAGCGAGTAAGTTGCTATGACTACTTACCATACCCCAGAAGTTACCTCCGATTTTGGAACCAAATCTGAGGTTATCCACTTACTTACTCTCAAACTTACCCGGGTATGTCACATAACCTGCTTTCTGGAATATCCCCCAGTATTGCACTCCAGAATCTGACAGATTGATTAGCTGTAGGCTATAAAACAGTCATCTGAAGCGTTGTCATACAGTGTTAGTGCTGGATTTTTATAAACAGCCTTGCATTTACTAACACAGACTATATCTGAAGTGTTTAATAGTCATTCGCTTTTTCCTCCTGTCGAAAAACGTCATAAGAACAATGTTTAGTGGCTCAATGTGTTACAACAGTGTTTTTAAAAGTCTAAACACTTTATTAATATAGTGTACAACCAAGCACATGTGGTCAGAACACAAACGAGTCACAGGTAATGAAGTATTAAACGTTCTCCCAAAGTAATAAGTCTTTTAATCCAGGTCTAAGCAAAATGCTGAGAATCCAGCATGCGTCTGTAGCTCCGCTCACTCTCCGCCTCTTTGCCCTTATTTGGTATGCCGCGTTTGGTGCGATGCCGCGCTAACAAAATGGCGACGGTTGGCCGCGCCTACTTGTGGCTTCTTTTGCAGTGTTCAGAAACCTATGGGTGACGTCACGGATATTACGTCCATATCTTTTACAGTCTATGGTTTGAACAAATAAAGAGAGAGTAAATGAGAGATAGGGTGACGCAGTGGCGCAGTAGGTAGTGCTGTCACCTCACAGCAAGAAGGTTGCTGGTTCGAGCCTCGGCTGGGTCAGTTGGCGTTTCTGTGTGGAGTTTGCATGTTCTCCCTGCTCCACGTGGGTTTTCTTCGGGTGCTCCGATTTCCCCCACAGTCCAAAGACAAGCTGTACAGGTGAATTAGGTAGGCTAAATTGCCTGTACTGTATGTGTGGGAATGAGTGTGCATGGATGTTTCCCAGAGATGGGTTGCAGCTGGAAGGGCATCTGCTGTGTAAAACATATGCTGGATAAGTTGGTGGTTCATTCCGCTGTAGCGACCCCGGATTAATAAAGAGACTAAGAAGAAAATGAATGAATGAATAAATGACAGATATTTCATTTTTGAATAATGTATTCCTTTTATGTTTACCATGTTTATTGTATATGAATGCTATAGTGTTTAATAAAGGGTCTCTTGTCATGTGTCAGTTCACAATTTTTCTATTTTATAAAGCACGTTGACCAGATAAACGCATAGATACGGTTCATCTGATCTTTATTCAAGGTCTCTGAATCAGACTCTTTGCTCTAAGCCTGAAAATAAGGCCATCAAATCCATTCAGTTGATGTAAAAATGTTGTATGACATGTAATTTTTATTAACTGACTTAATCATTTCCAAAGCACAAAAATACCCATTAAGCTTTTTTGAGTTTAATCCACTCTTCCTAAAAATTAAAGAAGTATTAGTAAGTCAAAGTTTATTACTGTATGTGGCATGAAGAGACTGACCTTAAAACAACCATATTCCTGTTTTCACATTTTATTTAAAAATGTAGTTTTATTAGGACTGCCCAGAATGCAAATAATCTGTTTTACCCATTGACACCAGTCTACTCCAGATATTTAAAAAAATGCAGTGATGATTTTCAATTTTATACAATAATAAAATGGTGTTTGATTGTGAAATTGTATTGTAAACTTGAACAGTTCAACATTGACTACAGTACGTATTAGGCGAGAGCGGGAACAACTTTAACACTTTTTGCAATTCCTTCTAATTCTTAGAGACAGTTTTTGTGTCTCCCATTTGGCATTCATCCCCACTCTCCCCCACCGTTTTTATTTTTATTTATTTATTTATTTATTTATTTATTTATTTATTTATTTATTGTGAAATGATGATCTATTATGAGGTCTGACACCAATTTTCAAACACATAAGTTACACAAGGCCTTTAGTTTTCTAATGTGATTTTTTTTTCATTCACTTTATATCTGTTGTTTTTAACTTTTATAAAGACAGTCGAACTTTACCCATGTAACACATTTCTAACTTGTGAAATTATTATTTTCTGTCTAGCATAAAACCACCTGAGAGAATATCAGTGTCATTTAATTGTTACTTATACCAGTTGCTGACACATAAAAATAAATGCAAATTGTAGTGTGCAAGATTTCTGTAATGTCTAATCGCTAATTTTGACCTTGCTGTTTCTCAAAGACATCAAAAATGCATCAGTAGGGAAAAGGAAAAATGATTGTACTTCGACAAAGAGAGATAAAAACTCTAGGCATATATTTGTATCTGTCAGAAGGAATGACCGTTGTAAAGATTTCAAAATCAGATCAATATATATAGAAGAGCGTCATAAGTCATTTTATTAAACATTATAAACATATAAAATTAAGAAGGGACTAAGGCTATTAATTTCAGATTTAGTGACTACAGAATTTATAAATAAATATCTGGTCAATATGCTTTAGAAACATAAGATGACAGAAGTTATTTTATTAAACATAATCAGACAAATCAAGGAGGGATGGCATTTCAATATGTGAATTTCAGATTCTAGACCGTTTATAAAATGTATCTGGTCAAAATGTTATATAAACAGAAAGAAGATTGCCTGACTTTATTAAACATTATTATTAAACATTATAATCTGGCATATACAGTAGAATATTTAGATGGCTATGAATGTTACCTCAGATTCAGTGTGGCCAGTCTACAGTGTCATATGTCAGTAATTTGAATCTGGAATGCACAAACTATATTTCATAATGAAACCTACAAACTACTAGTCTACCAGGAGACAACAACAGCGACAGAATAAAATCTTTATTTCATTTTTACAAACATTTTGATGGTCAAAAGTCACGACTACATTAAAGTTCTCCAATTAACATGTTTTCCGAATCCCTGGACTTAAAACATCCTTTACAGCACTGCTCGAAGCTGATCGCTTGATTTGAGTGTCTGTGCGTTCACAGTCGCGTGCATGAGCGACAAGCACGTTCCCGCGAGAAAATCTTACTGAACAGCGTCCTCTGGTCACAGTTTTCGACGGGTCACAGATTTCGGCATAACACCGGGAATATAGTTATGATATATAGTTCTGATATAGTTATCTCCATAATAATATACTTTTTGACAAGTATTCTTAATATTGGAATCATATTAGGAGCCAACGACTATCAAAGTAGGCTACAACATTGTTCATCTCAATTAAATAGTGCTAATGTTGTTTTGAAGTCATATTTATATGAGATTTCAGTTCTAATATTCAAAGTACCATGGTAAATAATAATATAGGGAGTGTCCCACAGTTGTCACTGAATGAATGTCCGAATATAAAACTTTACCTCACTGTTTTCCAAGTGGAGTAATTTTGGTTTATTTTATTATCTTATTATATTTTGTTTAAAGTTTGACTTTGCCCAAACACATACACAACTGCAACACATATTATGTAAGCCACAAATTAGTGTATTTAATCAGGCATTGGTAAATAATGTGCATTCTTTTACTATTTTACCATAAACATATATATATATATATATATATATATATATATATATATATATATATACAGTGTATATATATTTTTAAGAGGCTTTATTAACTATTTAACTGTGAATGTTGCAGGGTGGCTTTTGCAGTCTCTGATGAACAGTGACAAAAACAGAACTGTTCTTGGCCAGAGCCTCTGTATAACATTGTGAACGCCTATGTAATTGTAAGAACAAGCATCTGGGTGGCATCCGGTCAACAGGGTTGTGTGGGGTTTATATAAGAGGAAATGACAGCATTTAAGGGGTAGTTCACATCAATTATTTTCCCCTTCACTTCTTCCAAAGCTGTTTGAGTTTCTTTCTTCTATTAAACAAAAAAATGAGATATTTATGATGTTTTTCCTTTAATGGATTTAGTTACTGGATTTCAGCTTTCTTCAAAATATATAAATTTATCTTCAACAGAAGAAAGAAGCTCATTACGGTTTATAATCACTTGAGGGTGATTAAACAGTGAGTAAATTAAATTTTTTGCATAAAACTACAGCTATATTAAATAACTGGGAGCATAAGAGGGATGTTTAGCTGTTAAGAAATTTGGTCATTTGCTTTTATACTTAAGTTTGAAAGTAGGAATAAATTTCATGAATTCTCAAATGGCACTTAGAGAAGCTTGATAAATACGAGTCCTGTTTTTTGTTTGATGCTTGGACCATCTTGAATGGAGATATAGAAATGACCATATAACAAAATGTGTTGTTTTCCATTAATTAAATGACTATATTAAATAACTGTGAGCATAAGATGGATGTTTAGCTGTTATGAAATTTGGTTATTTGCTTTTATAATTAAGTTTTGGAAGTAGGACTGAATTTCATGAATTCTCAAATGGCACATACTAAAGCTTGATAATTGCGAGTCCTGTTTTTTGTTTAATGATGCTTGGACCATCTTAAATGGAGATAAAGAAATTTACATATAACAAAATGTGTTATTGGCCATTAATAAATACCTATATTAAATATAGTAAATAACTGGGAGCATAAGAGGGATGTTTAGCTGTTAAGAAATTTGGTCATTTGCTTTTGTACTTAAGATTGAAGGTAGACCAAGTTTCATGATTTCCCAAATGACATGTACAGAAGCTTGATGTACTGTATATAGGCTCTGATTTTGTTTAACGATGCTTGGACCATCCTTAAAGAGATATTGAAATTTCCATATAATAAAAATGTGTTGCTGGTCATTACACATAGAGGACCACTGTGGTTAAACCAAGATAAAAAAAAAAAAAAACATACATTTTGTTGGGTTTCTCAGCAGGTCGGCTATGTTTTTAAGTAATTGTTCGAAAAAGGAAAATGTAAAATTATCAAGCACAGCGAACTTGGGCAAAAGAAAATCTCTCATGAAAGTGCTTTGCATTATATTTTAACATTTTTTTTAGAGGATAAACCTTTTATAAAAAAGTTTTTTTCATTTTCTTTTCATTTTGTATTTCTGAAGTCAGTTCTATCATACATTTCTGTCCATTGTTATAGCATTGCCTGTAAAATGAGCTTCAATTCCAAGAGAAAGAAGGATGTTGAAAGAAGCTATGTGTCTGAGAGAAGTGTTGAATCCCTCCCACAGCCTCCTAATTTCAGTCTGACAACACCATCTCCAGAAACCAAGCTTACCACAGAGACAGTGACCCCAGAGTAAGTGTAAACCTGATTTAACTGCTGTCCTGAGACTATTAAATGGATGGTCCACAGAAAAAAAGTTTCTTTGTTCTGTTGAACACAAAGAAGATATTATTCAGAAACCTGTAACCATTGACTTGCTTAGTATTTGTTTTTCCTCCTATAGATTTTAATGGTTATACATTTTTAGCTTTCTTCAAAATATCTTATCTTTATGTTCAACAGAAGAAAGAAACTCGTAAAGGTTTATAATCACTTGAGGGTGATTTAAACAAGTGAGTACATTTTTATTTTTATGTAAACTACCACTATGTTAAATAACTGGGAGCGTAAGAGGGATGTTTAGCTGTTAAGAAAATGGGTCATTTGCTTTTGTACTTAAGGTTGAAACTAGGAGTAAGTTTCAGGATTTCCCAAATGACATGTAGAGAAGCTTGATGTACTGTATATGGTTCTGTTTTTGTTTAATGATGCTTGGACCATCCTTAATGAGACCCTCTTAATTTCAGTCTGACAACAGCATCTCCAGAATCTAGCTGTGTGTCTATGAGAAGTGCTGAATCCATCCCACAGCCTCTTAATTTCAGTCTGACAACAGCATCTCCAGAATCCAGCTGTGTGTCTATGAGAAGTGCTGAATCCATCCCACAGCCTCTTAATTTCAGTCTGACAACAGCGTCTCCAGAATCCAGCTGTGTGTCTATGAGAAGTGCTGAATCCATCCCACAGCCTCTTAATTTCAGTCTGACAACACCATCTCCAGAATCCAGCTGTGTGTCTATGAGAAGTGCTGAATCCATCCCACAGCCTCTTAATTTCAGTCTGACAACAGCGTCTCCAGAATCCAGTTCAGTGTCTGTAAGAAGTGCTGGATCCATCCCACAGCCTCCTAATTTCAGTTTGACAACAGCGTCTCCAGAATCCAGTTCAGTGTCTGTAAAAAGTGCTGGATCCATCCCACAGCCTCCTAATTTCAGTTTGACAACAGCGTCTCCAGAATCCAGTTCAGTGTCTGTAAGAAGTGCTGAATCCATCCCACAGCCTCCTAATTTCAATATGAGAAGAGCATCTCCAGAATCCAGTTCAGTGTCTGTAAAAAGTGCCCAATCCATCCCACAGCCTCCTAATTTAAATCTGAGAACAGCATCTCCAGAATCCAAGACTACCGAAATGCTGTTGACAATGAGCCCTGGGTAAGTATAAACTTGATTTAACTGCTGTCCTGAACCTGTTTGAGTTTTTTTTTTCTTATTTCTGTTAAACACAAAAGAAGATATTTGGAAGAATGTCGGAAACCGGTAACCATTGACTTCTATGGTATTTTGGGATTTTTACTATGGATGTCAATGGTTACCAGTTTCCAACATTTTCAACATCTTCCAATTAAAATTGTGAGTAGCTTTACAGTTTTAGATGAACTGTTCATTTAATGAGGTATTTTCAAATATTGAATCTTGTGAAAGATTATGCATGATTTGTTTTAAATATTTATAAAAAACTAATCACAAGATTTCAAAATGAATGCAGGGTGTCCGCGGGGTGTTAAAGTATAAAAAATGTATAAAGCAATTTAGAGAAATTTAAGGTCCTTAAAAAGTATTAAAGTTTTAAATGCTACTATACAAGGTATTAAATTTGGTATCAGTATGCTAAAGTTTGCCTGAATATCTTTAACCTCTTAGGGCTTGAGTGTCCACATACAGTTGAAGTCAGAATTATTAGCCCCCTGAATTATTAATCCCCCTGTTTATTTTTTCCCCAATTTCTGTTTAACGGAGAGCAGACTTTTTCAACACATTTCTAAACATAATAGTTTTAATAACTCATTTCTAATAACTGATTTATTTCATCTTTGCCATGATGACAGTAAATAATATTTGACTTGATATTTTTCAAGACACTTCTATACAGCTTAAAGTGACATTTAAAGGCTTAACTAGGTTAATTAGGTTAACTAGGCAGGTTATGGTAATTAGGCAAGTTATTGTATAACAATGGTTTGTTCTGTAGACTATCGAAAAAAATATAGCTAAAAGGGGCTAATTAGTTTGACCTTAAAATGATTTTTTTTTAAATTAAAAGCTGTTTTTATTCTAGCCGAAATAAAACAAATAAGACTTTCTCCAGAAGAAAAAATATTATCAGGCATACTGTGAAAATTTCCTTGCTCTGTTAAACATCATTTGGGAAATAAAAAAATAAAAAAAAAGTTCAAGGGGGGGCTATTAATTTTGACTTCAACCGTACGTGAACAGCACATTTTAAGCTTTTAAATGGCTATTTAAAATACTTTTAATGTTTTATATATTTTGCAGCATATGAAAAACCCTATTTTTACCTGTCCAAAATGGGGAAAAAATTTTGTTTTTACTCTCTGATAGTCTAAGCAAGTTCCAAAAAAAAATTCTATGTTAAATATGCATTTAAAAAAAAATCAGGAAAAAGTGTTTTATGTAAATTCGAACCACGAGTCTGCATATATGAAGATTATTTTTCTCTAAAAGTACGTCATATCAAAAGATGATACTTAGATTTTTATTCTAATTAGGTTCCAATAAGCCCAAATAGCAAAGAGAAATAAAAAATGCATGTAAAAACACCTTGGGCCTTAAGAGGTTATAATGTGTAGTTTATGTAAAGTACTTTGAATTGCCATTGTGTATGAAATGTGCTATATAAATAAACTTGCCTTGTCTAGTTAATGAAATCAAACAAATCCTATTTGACATCACGCTACTTTGTTTACTGCAGTAACCAGGGAAACACTGTTATTCATGCTGTTGTGAAGGCGCCACCTGCTGAATTAAAGAGCCCCTATTACACATTGAAAAGAATCATATTTCGGTTTTATGGGTCTCCAACAACATACTGATATGTATGCAAGGTCAAAAAACACTTTCATGGTCTTATAATATGCATTTATTTTTACCTAATTATCCCAGCGACTCCCATATGAATCGTTCAGCGATTCATTTGTTCTCAAACCCCTGCTTAGCGCGAAGCTAATCTGCGCTGATTGGATCAATGAGAGGCTGTTGCGATTGGTCGACAGCGTTCAGCGCGAGACAGTAAAATGCCCAGCGTGGTTTATCACCCCCCCAGGTCGCCAACATTGGTATAGGATCCGATAGCAGCGGACGCCCGAAAGACGCTTCAAAGTAAACTTACTAACACCACAGTAAACGGTACCCCGGTTCTCAACAGTGTTATTCAGACACCTCAGCGCCGAAAGCAGTGCAGTTTAACACCAGCATTGCTCTCAAGTATGACACACATTCAGAATTAATCCACACCGCAGCAAACGCTGAACTATTCTGAACCTTGACCGCTGCACGTGTGCAGGATTAGCTAACAGTGGCCATAGCAACGACAAACGTTAGTGAAACGAGCTCACAAACACATTTAAATGCGTAAACAAAGCAGCACGCGTCGCGTTTTCAACGTGGCATTAGACGCGATATGAGAATGAAAAGAGTTAACCGGATACAGTACATGTGGTAACTAGTAACAAAACATGTAGATCATTTCTATTTGCAATCATTGCTCTGGCACCTCGTCCGTGAACTGCTATATTATCTTAGGGCTTACCTGTACTCTGCTATTCCAAACGATCACATACCCAGCCGGGATGTTGTAGCATCCTCTGTCCTCTGACAAGCTATCTCTGGGGGCTCCTGCGCTCCCTTCACAAGCCCGAAGCCCAGCGTGCAGCAGCCTGCCGGTGTACCTAATATTTTGTCCTTATTTTGCCCGCACCCCTGGTGTATTGTCTGTCCATTACAAGATGGAGGAAGAAACTTAATGCATGAGCTGTGTAGTGATAGATCGCCCATTGTAAGTGTACAGATTTCTGAACGACTCCTTTCCCCGCACACTTCCAATAATATCCAGGTAAGCACAGCGTCTTCATGAGCGTCCTGCTGCTGTGTTAGTGGGCGGGACCGCAGGTTTGAATTTTGCCGGGTCTGCGCGTGCAACCATTATGTTTCGTAAAGACGTCACGCCGAAACGGCTGATGACTCGTTATCAAGAGGGTTAGTTTAAACCACTATGAGTCGACTTTTTTATTAGATGAATCAATAGTTTTAAAAACTGTCAACTTTCAGATTTAAGCCTTAGCTGGATATTTCACTTCACTTAGAGCTGTGTTACACACTACATGGAAGGTGATTTTCAAAAACCCATAATAGGGGCTCTTTAACATTTTTATTCAGTATATAAATACAGTTTAGGTTTAGGATTTGTTTCTTGCAATCAGTATTTAGTAAATATACAGTGCTGCAAGTTAAAAAGTTGGCAATGTTACTGGTTGAAACCTGAAGTGGTGATGAGGTCTTAATGTATGCAAAGAGTCTTAAAAAATGTTTTAAAAGGTATTGAATTTGAACTCTGATTCTTGTATATACCTTGTTATGGATATACAAAGTGAGTGAAGTTCATGTATGATACTCAGGTCATTGCTGATGAGACAGTGTGAGGTTCAAACGAAAGCATTTCTCATTTTTGAGATTTTTAAAGTATACATTAATGCATGATGCACATAGTATATGAAATAAATCTGGAACATTCAAATCATTTTCTAAATTGTAATGGTTTTTTACTGTTCATCTCACCGTTTTCTGCAGACCGAAGAGAGATGATGCAGTCAGATCAGTGACTGACCAGCACAAAACCAGCATGACGAACAAATATAAGAGATTATTTGAGGGAATCGATCGAGCAGAGACCCAAACCCTCCTGAACAACATCTACACACAGCTCTACATCATAGAAGGAGAGAGTGAAGGAGTGAATGAAGAACATGAGGTTTTACAGATGGAGAAAACAGCCAGAACACAAGACACTCCAATCTACTGCAATGACATCTTTAAACCCTTAATTAAACCAGAGCATGAGGAGAAAGACCAAATCAAGACTGTTCTCACTAAAGGCATCGCTGGAATTGGAAAAACCGTCTCTGTGCAGAAGTTCATTCTAGACTGGAGTGAAGGAAAAGCCAATCAGGATGTAGATTTCATGTTTGTGCTTCCATTTCGAGAGCTGAACCTGATTAAAGATCATCAGTACAGTCTTCACAGACTTCTGCTGGCCTTTCATCCTGAACTGCAAGACCTGGACTCAAGGATTTTTGAGAAGTGTAAAATCGTGTTCATCTTTGATGGTCTGGATGAAAGCAGAATCACACTGAGGTTTTCAGACATTAGGAGAGTTAGTGATGTGAATGAGTCTTCATCAGTGGGTGTGTTGATGTCAAACCTCATCAGAGGAGATCTGCTTCCCTCTGCTCTCATCTGGATCACCTCCAGACCAGCAGCAGCCAATCAGATCCCCTCAAAATACATCAGCCGTCTGACAGAAATTCAGGGATTCAATGATTCTCAGAAGGAGAAATATTTCAGGAAGAGAATCAGTGATGTGGGTCAAGCCAGCAGAATCATCTCCCACATCAGAAGATCCAGAAGCCTCCACATCATGTGTCACATACCCGTCTTCTGCTGGATCTCAGCCACTGTGCTTCAGAAGCTCCTGAATGAAGATGAAAGAGCAGAAATCCCTCAAACTCTGACTGAAATGTACATCCACTTCCTGCTGACTCAGATCAACATGAGGAACCAGAAGTATGAAGAGAGAGATCCAGAGAAACTCCTGAAGTCCAGCAGAGACGTGATTGTGAAACTTGCTGAACTGGCTTTCAATCAGCTGATGAAGGGCAATGTGATGTTCTATAAGGAGGACCTGATTGTGAGCGGTATAGACGTCACTGACGCCTCAGTGTGTTCTGGGATTTGCACTGAGATCTTTAAAGTGGAATCTGTGATTCATCAGAGGAAAGTCTACAGCTTCATTCATCTGAGCTTTCAGGAGTTTCTCGCTGCTTTCTTTGTGTTTTACTGCTATGTAGTCAAGAATGAGAGGGCTGTGAAGTTGTTATTTGGCCCTAATATCCATTCAACCCTACAACAATGTAGATGCGTTTTCGGAATTCATTGGGATGGTCCTGAAATGCATTTGTCTAATCTTTTAAGTGAAGCAGTTCTTGAATCTTTAAAGAGGGAAAATGGACACCTGGATCTTTTCTTGCGGTTCCTGCTGGGTGTCTCACTGGAGTCCAATCAGAAACTCTTTCAGGATCTACTGCCACACACAGAGAGCTCCTCAGAAAGCATTAAGAGGATCACACAGTTCATTAAAGATAAAATTAAGGGCAAACAGCCTTTTGGTTCTTCACATCTTAGTTTAGGACTGCTTTCATGTGATGGGTTAAAGCCAAATAATTTGAGTGCCTCAGCTGAAAGATCTATCAATCTGTTCCTCTGTCTGCTGGAAATGAAGGATCAGACTCCACACAGAGAGATTCAGGAATTTATGAAATCAGATCATTTCTCTGTAAGTCCGCTCTCTTCCTCTCACTGCTCAACAATCGCCTACATCCTTCAGATTTCAGAGGACGTGCTGGATGAGTTTGATCTGAAGAGATACAAAACATCAGATGAGGGCAGATGGAGACTGATACCAGCTGTGGTGAACTGCAGAAAAGCTTTGTGAGTATTGATTGATGTGATTAAAGTAAATGTGTCTGTTTTGTGAGATGCAGAAACAACACAAATATAAATTGCACACATAGGCCTACAATAAGACAAAAATACAACTGAAATAAGGTAATTGTCAGTTCTTGTAGGTCTGTTTTACTATAGTAGATACTTATAAATACTACAGAAAGTAATCAAATGTAAAAATATGACACTAGTACATTGTTTTATTGTACTGATTAAGTACACATTGGTTATTATTATTATTTAAAAGAATTATGCAACATGCAATTTTACATGGTGATTCACCACTGTCCAGAGTGTAATTAAACAACTTAGCCTATAGGTTGTTTTCAATCATGTGGTTCTGGTGACACGCGAAATTCAGATGGAGGGCAGGAAGAAAAAAACTGAATGGGAGACATGGAGGAAAGTCCATATTTTTGCGATTTATACCATATTTCAAAGGAGATATAAATAGAAAATAACCACATATGTTGGGCATGATCCTTATACCATGAAGAGGGCAGAGTTTTCTACTTAACTAAAATATATTTGCCTGTCATCGAGGCGGTAAATACTGTATAAGCTATAACGTTACATGAAAAAATGTGTTTGGAAGCATACTATAGATAATTACTTGAATTAAACTGTCTTAGTAATTATATTGTTGCTGTGTTATGATACTAATGTAGTAATAAACAAATTATTCAGTAGGCTTCAGTTTTTATAATTATACACCATCACAATACACCACAGTTTACACTAACATTACAGTATTTATTACAGTTTATTAGTTTACTATGCTACAGTATTTGGTACCATTCATTAACAAAGAATAGTACACATTTGACACTTTTACTATGTGGTACAAAAACATGTTTATTATAAATTACTATAGTCTTTTCCCCATGCGGATATCTTCCAGACATCACAAAATAACAGATGAAAGCATACAAAAGCGTGGACTCATGGTCTACATTGTTATTAATTTATTTTTGTAAGGCGGAAAAGTGCTCCACAATAATAACCGTCTAGTTTTGTCGCAAGGGTTGCATTTCTTTGGTGTTTGGTCAATGAACAATCAAACATTCACTGCTTCTGCGAATTTCGATGTTCACGTTCGGTTGTTTATTCTGCCGAAACGTCAATAAAGACTTGGATTATTGTGAAACAAGACGGAGATTTCATTGCAGCGATTACATGGCAGGGTACGTTATTTATATTCTCCTGGATATTGTATAAGGGTATTGGTGTTTGTATCTGATTTTTATATAACACATAACATGTTTATACACATAGCTAGACCTGTATATGTATTATCGTGTTCAAAAAAGTACACATGGATGTATTGAATGAATGTTTATTACAGGCCACCTTTTCTTCCGTTTTTCAGCCAGTTTCTTGAACTGTCCCCCCTTTATTAACAAACACTTTTGGAAGTCTATAAAAACTGTTTGGCATTTCTTATTTTGGCCGATTTAAACAGAAATATTTTGATGTTCTGATAGCAATTCCTATGTAGAAGAATCACTTCCTGCCCTCCATCTGAATTCTGTGCGTCATCAGTGACGTCATGTGAAACAACCTATATAATACCTGTCTGTTTAGTGATCTGCTGTTCAGTGGGTCTTTCTTCAACAATGAGGTTTATTTTATTATCCTGAATATGTTTCATGATCTGAAATATGGTTATGGCTTCTTTTTTTTTTTTTCCCCTAATCTGTGCAAAGTGGCTTTGACAACATCTGCATTGTTAAAAGTACTATAGAAATAAAGTTGTTAAGACTTGACTGATTTGACCTAATATCAGCATGATTTCTTTCACAGCTGTTTAAGTTCACTGATGGTTAGCGATGGGTGTTGTTGAGGTTTTAACGGTATTACTACTTTTATCGATACCACTTATCGGTTCGGTACTTTAACGGTTCTCCTATCGGTACTTTTTGTAGTGTTTTTTTTTTTATTTTTTATGAAAAAAAAACTAATTTAACATAATTAAACAACACTTTGTTTTTTTAGTATTACAATTTTAATGTAAAATAAAACGAAACCAATAATTGTAAAACAAATAAATTATTTTTTTTTCCTGTAAAAGAATGTACAATGGTTTAAAGGAAAAAGACTCTCAGTTTTTAACCATTCTTCTGGAGAAAAACCAACATGTTTGCCTTTTCCGGCAGAAGTCGGGACCTTTCTTGTTTATTGTGCTCCCTGCAGTTGAAAATACCCTCTTGGAGTTGCAAAATGCAGTTAAATGAGATAATGTTTATGATTTTTCATTAACGCATTCACATAAATGAGTTAACAGTGTTTTGGGAGTTAGCTGTGTTTTTAATACAGTTTTGCAGCATCTTGCAATGTAAAAATAAGCTTTCTTAATAAGCATAGTTTATTATTAGGCTATTCATAGGCTATATTTTTTTAAAACAGCTGATGTAAAAGCATTTTTAATGTTTAAGATTTATTTAGGTTACTGCAGACAAAATACTGTTTTCATTGTAACCGAATGTGTGTGTTTATTTAACTATTAATGTTATACTAATTTAAGTGATTGACTGCTTGCATAGCGATGTGGATGGTGTAACGTTACCATTGGCTAAGCAGTCAAAAACGTTTCATTACTTAATGCACTTTTGAAAGATACTTTCGCTTAGCCAGATTGCTTGCGCTTCCACTTATACAAGAAAACACAAGTCTGTGTCGCGAGCAGGTCACGAGCTATGTGTGTGCGCTTAGCGCGAGGCGCGAGCTATGTGTGTGCGCTTAGCGCGAGCCTCCACTGAGCGCACGCATACAGCCGAGAACTGTGATGCAAAACGCCGTGATTTTCGCCCTCTTTTCGTCTTAAACGCCGAAAAAAAACGGCGTTTTGGGGGTGACACGCGTTTGATAATAGGCAAAATTTGACCAATTTGGCTTTCCATATGAAGGCTTTTATACTTGACGCGCTCGACGAAAACAGGAGCATTTCTCAAGTGAGATTGCCAACTGTGCAGACGAGGTTGGTCAGTTAAATTAGGCAACTCAACTGTAAGTAATGTTTACTCAGCAATAATTGTCCAGTACCGATAACAGAACCGTTAACATCAGAGCTTATCGATTCTTCGGTCTTTTATAATTTAGCACCGATACCGATAAAGTACCGAGTTTCAGTACCCATCCCTACTGATGGTTTTTAGCTTAACTGTGTTTTTGTCATAGCCTTGGGTTTTTAGACAGGTTATGCCCAATAAGGCACTAGAGAATTGTAGTTTAACCCCTTAGCATTCCTGTAACCTAAAAATAAATAGGTTGCTGCATTTATATGGACTCAATCCACTTAAAAGGTGCCATAGAGTACACTGATTCAGTATGTGTTATGAAGCAGACGGACAGACGGGGTAAGTGCAAGATGTAACAGTTTATTTTAAGACAACATAGAACACAAACGAGGATGAAGACAGGGATGATGAATGGGCTGTTTGGTTAAATGTCCTTTTCCTTGGCAGAACGGGAGAGACACAACATGGAAGACGGATCGCACACACCACAGACTGGATGGACAGGAGACAGGAACAACTAGGGGTAAACAGAGACACGGTAAGTACGGGAATGCAAATATCAGAGTGTTAGCCAGGAGAGTGAACACTCAGAGTCCGCTTCGTATCAACGAGCCCGGACACTGAGTGAAGTGAGGTGTGTGCTTATATAGTGAGACAGGGGATTGGATGCAGCTGTGCGTGCTTAGAACTCAGGTGATGGTGCTCGCTGTGATTGAGTGCAGGAAGAGCCTGGCCAATCCGTGACATTACCCCCCTCCCCAGGGCCCACTCCTG
The DNA here is from genome assembly GCA_903798195.1 of Danio kyathit. Lineage (NCBI taxonomy): Eukaryota > Metazoa > Chordata > Actinopteri > Cypriniformes > Danionidae > Danio > Danio kyathit. Next base: position 10,740,766 of record LR812535.1, read on the forward strand.
AGGGCCTAATATTCCGACGCCGTGGTGGTCTACCTCGTCCACGAGGTGCCGGGAACTCTGGGCGATTGGAGTGGAACTCTTCCATGAGTGAGGGATCTAAGATGTCGGATCTGGAAACCCACAATATTTCTTCTGGTCCATATCCCTCCCAGTCCACTAGGTATTCCAGCTGACCACCACGACGCCGGGATCACAGAATTTCTTTGACGGAATAGATGGAGCCTTCTTCCAGCAGCAGTGGAGGAGGGGGTTCCTCTTCGTGGCCAGGCTCTGTGGAGGGAATCAGAGGGTTGTGATGGGGTTTCAGAAGTGACATATGGAACGTGGGATGGATTCTATACTGTGGAGGGAGTTGAAGTTTGTAGGTGATGGGATTGACCTGTTCGAAGATGGTAAAGGGACCAACAAACCGGGGACTGAGCTTCCTGGAGGGCAGTCGTAGGCGGATATCTCTTGTGGAGAGCCAAACCTTCTGCCCTGGATGATAGGAGGGGCCAGTAATCCTCCTTCTGTCTGACACCTCCTTGGCTCTGCGGACTGCCCTCTGAAGATGGTGATGAGCCTCGTCCCAAACCCTCTCGCTCTCCCGAAACCAGTAATCCACTGCGGGGACATCAGATGGTTCGCCATCCCAGGGAAAGAGTGGAGGTTGGAACCCTAGGACGCACTGGAATGGCGTGAGTCCGGTGGTGGATTGCCGCAGTGAATTCTGGGCGTATTCTGCCCAGCCCAGAAACTGGTTCCAGGAGTCTTGGTGACCGTGACAGAAGGTTCGAAGGAATCGTACCACCTCTTGATTTTTCCTCTCTGTCTGGCCGTTGGTCTGTGGGTGATATCCAGACGAGAGGCTCACGGTCACACCCAGGAGTTTGAAAAAGGCTTTCCACAGACGGTAAATGAACTTTGGACCTCGATCGGAGACGATATCTTCTGGTAAACCAAAACATCGGAAGACATGGTTGAACAGACTTTCTGCCGTCTCTAGGGCTGTGGGAAGACCCTGCAAGGGAATCAAATGACAGAATTTAGAGAACCGGTCTACGATCACCAAAATACAAGTGTTACCGTCTGATGGAGGAAGGTCTGTCATAAAATCCACTCCTAGGTGTGACCAGGGACGATTCGGGATTGGCAAGGGATGGAGTTTGCCAGCCGGTAGATGACAAGGACTTTTGGACATGGCACATTCTTGACATCCTAGGACATACCTTCTCACATCCCTTGCCATGTTCGGTCACCAATAGCGTTGGGATAGCAGCGAGAGGGTGTTGTTGGTCCCGGGATGCCCCGTGCCCAGGGAGGAATGGATGGAGTGAATCATGTCTACCCGTTGGTTAGCTGGAACAAACTGCCGATGAGGTGGGCAACCCGGCGGAGGTCGAGGTTCCGGAGTGACGACGGTTGGAGGGGTAGACCACTCAATGGGACAAATGGTGATATGGTCAGGGAGGATCCTAGCAGGAGTTTTGACTGTTTCCGGGAGGTCATGCATTCTGGATAATGCGTCTGCTCGGATATTCTTTGACCCGGGTCGGTAGATTATGGAGAACTGGAACCTGGAGAAGAACAGTGACCATCGGGCCTGACAAGGACAGAGTCGTTTGGCATCTTTGAGATATTGTAAGTTTTTATGGTCGGTAATGACTTGAAAGGGGTATTTTGCGCCCTCCAACCAATGTCGCCACTCCTCCAGGGCTAGCTTGATGGCGAGGAGCTCCCGATTGCCGATGTCGTAGTTTTGCTCCGTCGGGTTAAGCTTCCGGGAGAAATAGGCACATGGATGGAGTAATTTAGGGGTTCCAGTGTATTGGGATAGTACTGCCCCTACCCCAGTGGTGGATGCATCTACTTCAAGGACGAAAGGTAGGTCTGGGTCAGGATGAGTCAGGAGTGGAGCTAGGGTAAAGGCTTCTTTGAGGTTTTGGAAGGCTGCGACTGCTTCGGGGGACCAGACTAATTTTTTAGGTTTATCTTTCAGAAGGTTGGTGAGTGGAGCGGTGACTAGACTGTAGTTCCGGATGAAGCGTCGGTAGAAGTTTGCAAATCCAAGAAATCATTGTAACTCCTTTATGGTTGTGGGTTCTGGCCAGGACACGACAGACTTGATCTTCCCCTCGTCCATACGAACACCTGATTGATCGATGATGTATCCTAGGAACGGGACAGATGTTTCATGGAAGGAACATTTTTCAGCTTTGAGATACAACTGGTGTCTTCTAAGTGTCTGTAGGACCTCCGCAACATGGTGGCGATGGTCTTCCTCATTCCGGGAGTAGATGAGAATATCGTCTATATAGACTATGACAAAGCGATGCAGGAACTTCCGGAGGACCTCATGAATGAAGTTCTGGAATACTGAAGGGGCGTTAACCAGACCATAGGGCATGACCAAGTACTCATAGTGGCCAGTAGGGGTCAAAAAAGCGGTTTTCCACTAATCATTAGCTCGTACTCTCACCAGATTGTATGCGCTGCGGAGGTCCAACTTAGTAAAGATCTTGGCAGATCGTAATTGCTCCAGGGCTGCAGGGACGAGAGGAAGAGGATACCGGAACTTGATGGTACTCTGGTTCAGGACCCGGTAGTCGATGCATGGTCGCAGCCCTCCATCCTTCTTTGCCACAAAGAAGAAGCTGGATGCTGTGGGTGACGTGGAAGGACGAATGTACCCCTGACTCAGAGCCTCTTGAATATACTCCTCCATGGCCTTAATCTCCGGAAGCGACAACGGGTAGATTCTCCCTTTGGGCAGCGGAGCATCTGGAACTAGGTCGATGGCGCAGTCCCATGGCCGATGTGGAGGTAGCTGGGAAGCTCTCTTGGGGCAAAAAACGTCCTTGTACGAGGAATAAATTTCAGGAATTTGGACAGACTGTTGCTTGACTGGACTTTCGACTGACGTGACGTAGACAGACAGGGGTTTCTTAGGTTGAAGAGGAAGGTCGGGAAAGCATTCTGGTGTGCATCCTTCACCCCATCTCTTAATCTCTCCTGTGCCCCAAGAGAGGATGGGATCATGCTTCACCAGCCACGGGCGCCCTAGGATGATGTCCATGGTAGCTCCCTCCAGAACCAAAAATTGAATTTCCTCCTTATGCAGCAGTCCTACTTGAAGTTGAATGGATTCACATCTACGATGGATACGTGCCTGAGAGTAGATATTGCGGATTATGGGTTGGATCTGGTAGACGTGCTGCGAGGCTTCGGTGTTGAGTTTAAGTTGGCGACAGAGGGCATGTGAGATGAAGTTCCCAGCTGACCCGGAGTCGATAAGGACTGTGGCCGAAACAGAGACAGAGTGGGTAGTTAACAGAACATTTGTAGTGAGTGGATGCATCTTTTCTATTTCTGAACTGAACACACTCACCGAGGAACGTGGGGTCAGAGTGGACAGCCCAGCCTGACATGTCCACTAGCACCACAGTACAGGCACAAACCCCGGGTCAGCCTCCTCTGTCGCTCGGCGGTCGTGAGTCTACCAGACTCAATGATCATGGGTTCTGGTTCTGGAGGGGTTACTGGCTCAGACGGACGGAGGAGTGCTTGAGGGACAGGATCAGGGTCACGCTGGTAGCTCTTCAGACGCTCAGAACATCGGAGAGAAAGTTGAATGAATTTTTTTAGGCCCATAGTGTCATCCAATGCTGCGAGCTGTACCCGAAGTTTGGGTTCTAAGCCGAGCCGGTACGTGGTGAGGAGAGATCGCTCATTCCATCCACTAGTTGCCGCCAGAGTCCGAAATCGTAGAGCATAATCTAGGGTGGACATAGTACCTTGTTTTAGATTATATAGTTGTTCTCCAGCCGCTACTTCACCATCTGATCGACCAAATACCTCTTTAAAGTACGTTGTAAATGACTGAATGGAACTCGTTACAGGCCCGGCTTGCTGCCAAATGGTTTCTGCCCATCGGAGAGCAGGTCCAGATAGAAGGGAGATGATACAAGCGATTTTGGATCGATCTGTGGGATATAAAGCAGGTTGCATGGTGAATACTAGAGAACATTGTAATAGAAATCCATTGCACTCCTCCGCCCTGCCTGAGTAGGGCGCTGGTCGAGCCATGGGACTGGAAGAGGTGGTGGACGGCGAAGAAGATGATGCGGAAGTGCTCGGGACTGGTGATGTTTCGGGAAGTGGCGCTGATGGTAGCAGAATCCTCTTCAACGAATCCACCAGCTCTTTTAAGTGATCGGGAGTGCTCATGTTGTCACAGTTTTGGGTCCGGGCTTCTGTTATGAAGCAGACGGACAGACGGGGTAAGTGCAAGATGTAACAGTTTATTTTAAGACAACATAGAACACAAACGAGGATGAAGACAGGGATGATGAATGGGCTGTTTGGTTAAATGTCCCTTTCCTTGGCAGAACGGGAGAGACACAACATGGAAGACGCATCGCACACACCACAGACTGGATGGACAGGAGACAGGAACAACTAGGGGTAAACAGAGACACGGTAAGTACGGGAATGCAAATATCAGAGTGTTAGCCAGGAGAGTGAACACTCAGAGTCCGCTTCGTATCAACGAGCCCGGACACTGAGTGAAGTGAGGTGTGTGCTTATATAGTGAGACAGGGGATTGGATGCAGCTGTGCGTGGTTAGAATTCAGTAGATGGTGCTCGCTGTGATTGAGTGCAGGAAGAGCCTGGCCAATCCGTGACAGTATGTTAAAGGACACATATGATGAAAATCATCTTTTGTAAGCTGTTTGGACAGAACTGTGTGTAGGTATAGTGTGTCTACAGTCATACTGGAATGATATAAAGACATTAAGTCTCTTTTTTTAATTTTCTGATGTTAAAATAGGATCGAAATCCCTGCAATTTTGAGGCTGAGAGCAACGTCATGTAGGAGTGCGGTTGCTGTGTGTGTGTCTCTGTGTGTGTGCGTGGACTTTGTAATGACATTGTCAGGCACGTGGGAACGGTGGGCGGGGAGAACTAGCATTAAAGGCACAGGCCACAAAACAGCTACATAGTGTTCAAAGCAGAAAATTCCAACATTCTGAAAAGTATAACATATAATCTGATGGGTGTTTTGAGCTGAAACTTTACAGACGCATTCTGGAGACACAAAAGACTTATCTTAAATCTTGAAAAAGGGGTAAAATAGGTGCCCTTTAAATTTTTTAAAATATCTAGATAGTAGGTATGTGGCTTAGGTAAGTAAAGAAAATCTTCTTTATGATGACAGTAATTTCCTGTAGAATGCAAAACTTATACAAATTTCTGTAGAATGCAAATACACACATATGTGGTCATACACACACACAAAAATCATTGTTGTAATCTCATTTCACTAGAAAACATTGTGGCTAATCAAATGCAGCCTAGCACATGCATATTAATGATCCCATATGGATTGGAAAGGGTGGGTTAAACCATTTCAAATATGATAAAAAATTTAAAGGGAGAAGTTCTGTGCATGTGCAGCGTCGTATATAACGTGATGACCTATGATGGATGGAAAAAAACGGATCATGTTTATTATAAATGACACACTTGATTTTCAGTTTTGTTTTGTGGAAAGGGCAAAGACTTCTTGAGATGTTATGCATTTTGTTAGACTGGTGACTTAACAGAGAAGCATTATAAAAGAACTTTCATTCATTCATTTTCTTTTCAGCTTAGTCCCTTTATTAATCTAGGGTCGCCACAGCGGAATGAACCGCCAACTTATCCAGCTTATGTTTTATGCAGCGGATGTCCTTCCAGCTGCAACCCATCACTGGGAAACATCCATACACATTCACGCACATAGCTACACTACGGACAATTTAGCTTACCCAATTCACCTATACCACATGTCTTTGGAATTGTTGGGGTAATCGGAGCACCCGGAGGAAACCCACGCAAACACAGGGAGAACATGCAAACTCCACACGGAAATGCCATGACCCAACCGAGGGTCGAACCAGTGACCTTCTTGCTGTGAGACGATCGTGCTACCCGTTGCGCCACCGTGACGCCTCCAAGATAGTTGTTCATTAAAAAATTTTCCTGATAAAGAGTAGCTCATCAATCATGTGATCAACATTGTAGATATCTAGTAATTTAACACACAATTTCCTTTTTGCTTGACCCTGTTTGATTTTGTGTTGTAGACTTGACTGCTGTAATATCACTGGTCAGTGCTGTGAAAGTTTGTCTTCATCTCTACAATCAGCAAATTCACTGAGAGAGCTGGACCTCAGTCACAATGACCTGCAGGATTCAGGAGTGAAGCTGCTCTCTGATGGACTGAAGAGTTCACACTGTCAGCTGGAGATACTTAAGTAAGAAATACAGATTTATTGATATTACACAGCACCAAAGCCTGCATTTGCACCACCAGTTAGAATCTGCATAATATCATTGTGCCTGCTGCAGCCATGGTACAGCAGCAAAGTTCATTGATTTATTATGCCGTTGGTCTTGGAGCACAATTACAGATGAGTCGAGCTTTAATTAGGAAAATTATCAAAACTTTTTTTTTTTTTATGAGCAAGATACTAATGGTCGCATCTGATTCTAATGTAATGTAAAAGGGCTCCTGCCATACCCGGTGATTGGCTAAATGTATTAAAAATTATTAAAAGTCAACTGTGTAACATTTGGGGAGTTGTAAAATTAGCTGTTTTTCAAATCACATGCAGTGTTCCTTTACAGTGCATTCGGAAATTATTCATAGCGCTTCACTTTTTCCAAATTTTTTATGTTACAGCCTTATTCCAAAATGTATTAAATTCATTTATTTCCTCAAAATTCTACACACAATACCCCATAATGACAATGTGAAAAGGAGTTTTTGAAATTGTTGCAAATTTATTAAAAATAAAAAAGCTGAAAAATCACATGTACATCAGTATTCACAGCCTTTGGCGTGAAGCTCTAAATTGAGCTCAGGTACATTCTGTTTCCACTGATCATTCTTGAGATGTTTCAGCAGCTTAATTGAAGTTCACCTGTGGTAAATTCAGTTGATTGGAGATGATCTGAAAAGGCATACACCTGTCTATATAAGGTCCCAGGGTTGACAGTGCTTGTCAAAGCACAAACCAAGCATGAAGACAAAGGAATTGTCTATAGACCTCTGAGACATTGTCTCGAGGCACAAGGCTGGGGAAGGTTACAGAAAAATTTCTGCTGCTCTGAAAGTTCCAGTGAGCACAGTGGCCTCCATCATCCGTAAGTGGAAGATGTTTGAACTGCCAGGACTCTTCCTAGAGCTGGCCGGCCATCTAAGCTGAGTGATCGAGGGAGAAGGGCCTTAGTCAGGGAGGTGATCAATAACCCTATGATCACTCTGTCTGAGCTCCAGCGTTCTTCTGTGGAGAGAGGAGAACCTTACAGAAGGACAAGCATCTGTGCAGCAATCCACCAATCAGGCCTGTATGGTAGAGTGGCCTAACGGCACATAGCAGCCTACCTGGAATTTGCCAAAAGGCATCTGAAGGACTCTCAGACTATAAGAAACAAAATTCTCTGGTCTGATAAGACTAAAATTGAAGATGAATGCAGCAATGTACAGAGACATCCTGAATGAAAACCTGCTTCAGAGTGCTCTTGACCTCAGACTGGGGCGACAGTTCATCTTCCAGCAGGACAATGACCCAAAGGACACCGCCAAAATATCAATGGAGTGGCTTCACAACAACTCGGTCAATGTCCTTGAGTGGCCCAGCCAGAGCCCAGAGCTAAATCTATTGAACATCTCTGGAGAGATCTGAAAATGGCTGTACACCGTCGCTTCCCATCCAACCTGATAGAGCTTGAGAGGTACTGCAAGAGGAATGAGCAAAAATTCTCAAAGACAGGTGTGCCAAGCTTGTGGCATCATATTCAAAAAGACTCGAGGCTGTAATTGCTGCCAAAGGTGCATCAACAAAGTATTGAGCATTGTACTGTATTGTACACGTGATTTTTCAGGTTTTTTATATTTATATAATGGTGAAATTGAAGCGTAGATTATTAATCATGTGATCAATATCAATCATATCTTATCCTGTGTTATAGACTTGCTGGCTGTAATCTCACTGGTCAGTGCTGTGAAAGGTTGTCTTCATTGCTACAATCATCAAACTCACTGAGACTGCTGGACCTGAGTCTCAATGACCTGCAGGATTCAGGAGTGAAGCTGCTCTCTGATGGACTGAAGAGTGTACAATGTCAACTGGAGATACTGAGGTTTAAGTGTCTATTGAAATGTGACCAGGCAGTGTCTTTTGTGTCATATGATTTTGTGTCATTGATTATGGATTTATATCTTTATTTGATAGTTTAGGTGAACTATCTCTTTAATCAGTTCTAATATCTCAGATGATGTGATGTTGTGCGTGTTTGTAGGTTATCTGGCTGTATGGTGACAGAGGAAGGCTGTTGTTTTCTGGCTTCAGCTCTGAGATTAAACCCCTCACACTTGAGAGAGCTGGATCTGAGCTACAATAACCCTGGACAATCATTAGCTGAGCTGATCTCTGATCCAAACTACAGACTGACCACACTCAAGTACGTTCAACAATAAAAACATCCAGTCTTTTTGTTTGGAATAAAAAAAGCATACGCTGCACAGAATATTAATACTGATATTATACTGAAGATACTGGGTTTTTTTTTTGGTGCAAGAACCATATGTGCGGCTTTATTTATTGGCTATTTTTTAATTCTTTTATTTTATAGTGTGGATCATGGAGGAAAGATCAAGGAAGGACCACAGAAATGTAGGTCACCAACTCAAGCCTTCTATTTTTATTGGCAAATCATATTTTTTAAACCTACTTCTTAAGTTACCTCACCGAAAACATTCGGATTCCTAGTAGGGTTGCACTAATATAGAAAAGATTTGGATATGGTTATTATATTGTGATAATAGTATGTGCAATATCCATTTTACAGAGAGGTGTGATAAATTGCATTTATTTTATGTTCCAAGCATTTGTGTGTTGCATCTATATCTTGTTTATCCTAACTTGACCAATCTGATTGGGTCACAATATCTTTACACCTGCCTCCCCAGTAGGTGCTGTTATGCTATTAGCAAGACCTGCTAAAAAGTGAACCTCATGCCTCAGATCGGATAGTTGAAAATAAATACTAATGCTTGGAACTGTGGTGAAAAATATTTTGAGAAATCAAGCTCTAAGCATTAGTATTTATTTTCAGCTGTTCGCTCTAAGACATTAGGTTCACCTTTTAGCTGGTCTTGCTAATCGATATTCTCTCTTGAATCTTGAAACTTACATAACTTAATCAAACTCGTATGTGCTCTTCCTCTTGAGCATTTGAGTGTATGGTTAAAAACTAGCAAAGAGCAACTGTTGTTCAAAACTAGCACCATCTGGTGTTTAAAAACTAGCCTAGAGCACCGTCTGCTGTTTAAAAACTTGCCTAAAGCGCCATTCTGCTATTTAAAAACTAGCCTAGAGCACCATCTGCTGTTTTAAAACTAGCCTAGAGCACCGTCCTTCTTTTAAAAACTAGCCTAGAGCGCCGTCTGTTGTTTTAAAACTAGCCTAGAGCACCGTCTGCTGTTTAAAAACTAGCCTAGAGCACCATCTGCTGTTTAAAAACTTGCCTAGAGCACCGTCCTGCTTTTAAAAACTAACCTAGAGCGCCGTCTGTTGTTTTAAAACTAGCCTAGAGCACCGTCTGCTGTTTGAAAACTAACCTAGAGCACCATCTGCTGTTAAAAACTAGCCTAGAGCGCGTCTGCTGTTTGAAAACTAGCCTAGAGCGCCATCTGCTGTTTGAAAATTAGCCTAGAGTGTCGTCTGCTGTTTGAAAACTAACCTAGAGCACCACCTGCTGTTAAAAACTAGCCTAGAGTGCCGTCTGCTGTTTGAAAACTAACCTAAAGTTCCATCTGCTGTTAAAAACAAGCCTAGAGTGCCGCCGTCTGCTGTTTAAAAACTAGCCTAGAGCGCCATCTGCTCTTAAAACTAGCCTAGAGCGTCGTCTGCTGTTTAAAAACTAGCCTAGAGCGTCGTCTGCTGTTTAAAAACTAGCCTAGAGCGTCGTCTGCTGTTTAAAAACTAGCCTAGAGTGTTGTCTGCTGTTTAAAAACTATCCTAGAACACCATCTGATGTTTAAATACTAGCCTAGAGCGTCATCTGCTGTTTAAAAACTAGCCTAGAGCGTCGTCTGCTCTTAAAACTAGCCTAGAGCGTCGTCTGCTGTTTAAAAACTAGCCTAGAGTGCCACCTGCTGTTAAAAACTAGCCTAGAGTGTTGTCTGCTGTTTAAAAACTATCCTAGAGCACCATCTGATGTTTAAAAACTAGCCTAGAGCGTCGTCTGCTGTTTAAAAACTAGCCTAGAGCGTCGTCTGCTCTTAAAACTAGCCTAGAGCGTCGTCTGCTGTTTAAAAACTAGCCTAGAGCGTCGTCTGCTGTTTAAAAACTAGCCTAGAGTGCCACCTGCTGTTAAAAACAAGCCTAGAGTGTTGTCTGCTGTTTAAAAACTATTCTAGAGCACCATCTGATGTTTAAAAACTAGCCTAGAGCGTTGTCTGCTCTTAAAACTAGCCTAGAGTACAATCTGCTGTTCAAAACTAGCATAGAGCGCCATCTGCTTGTAAAAACTAGCCTAGAACACCGTTTGCGGCTTGAAAACTAGCCTAAAGCGCCTTCTGCTGTTTGAAAACATTATCACACATCCCAAATTCTCCCAGTAGTGCAGCTAGGGTTTATTAAAAAGTTTTTGTCGAGAGATCTACACACACACACACACACACATAAACCTCACTGTTGATTTGTTTTATTATCTCTCTTGTTGTGTTCAGATGCATGTAATCTCTCACTGGATTTAAACACGGTCAGCACTTATCTCGCTCTGTCTGAGGGGAACAGAAAGATGACACGCGTGCGAGAAGAGCAACCATATCCTGATCATCCAGAGAGATTTGATGAGTACAATCCTCAGGTTCTGTGTAAAGAAAGTCTCACTGGACGCTGTTACTGGGAGGTTGAATTAAGTGGTGGTGGGGAGATCTACATATCAGTGGCATATAAAGGAATCAGCAGGAAAGGATGGAAAAAAGAATGCTGGATGGGATTAAATAAGATGTCTTGGATTCTGAACTGCTTTAATAAGACGTTGTTCGTCAGACACTATGATAAGTTTGAATTACTAGATAAACTTACTTGTCCCATTAACAGAGTAGGAGTGTTTCTGGACTGGCCTGCTGGCACTCTGTCCTTCTACAGCGTCTCTGACACAAACACACTCACACTCCTACACACATTCAAAACCACATTCACTGAGCCACTCCATGCTGGATTTAGGATTGGCTGGGACTCATCAGTGTCTCTGTGTGATATATAATCCACTTTCATCAGAAAAATCTGAGAGACTGATGAGAAGAAAAAAAAACGCTTTTACATTTTCTGTCTTTAACTCACTCATGTTTTTTCCTGATAAAGCTATTTGACAAAAATTGTGCGTTCAAAATTTAACATAATCCTTGTCTATAAATACAACTATGCTTGTTACATGTTCAGGAATGCTGTGGGTTATTTTGGATTCCCATGCTATTGACTTTATTCTTTACATACAAGCGGGTGCCACTATTGGAATCTTTTTGGCTCGAGACTTCCAGTCTCATTCACTTCCATTGATTTTTAGACGTTAAAAACAGATCGTTAAGCTTCTTGATGTTGCAAACCGATATTTTCTTATTATATTATTTTACTTTTTATGTATAGTCATGAACACTGTTTGTAGAGAAAGTAATTTGACTATTTTTCTGCCGTTTATTCTTCCTAGTCATTTCACCGATAGGCAAGTGAATGGTATGTCCTTAAACAGGTTGTCCGTGGGGTCTTAAAAAGTATTAAAATTGAGAAATTGAAGGCCTTTAAAGGGCAACTATTTTACCCCATTTACCTATTTCACATATTTTCCAGATTTAATATATGTCTTTTGTATCTCCAGAATGTGTCTGTAAAGTTTCAGCTCAAAACACCCCTCAGATTATTTATTAGACCTTTCAGAATGTTGGAATTTTCTGCTCTGAACACATTGTAGCTGTTTTTGTGGCCTGTGCCTTTAATGCTAGTTCTCCCCGCCCACCGTTCCCACGTGCCTGTCAGAGTGTGCCTCAATCTCCGCCTCGGCTGCGTCAGATAAACAGCACAGTGACAGACATGAAGGAAGCAGATCTCACGTAACCTTTGTGAGAAATACTACAGTAAGAACTTTACTAATGATTATTTGATGTATTTGTTGTGGAGTTGCAACGATGAGTCACACACAATGTTGTTACAAAGTTCACACACACACACACACACACACACACACACATACACACACACAGCGCATGCGTTTAACTTTGCACTGTTTTTGCACGGCAAATGTGACAGGATACATGTTAATATCCACTGTTGTATGGATATTCGTTATGTTAATGTACAAAATAAACCTGATTTAATGTCCACAAACCGGGATTGAAGCGTCTTCTTTTATAATTGTACTGACATGCGGCTGTGGTGATAAAGATGGTAAAATCGCTCTCCCATAGATGCTGCAATTCGTTTTTGTAGTTTGAATCAAAGATGTTATACCAAATACATATAAATCTTCATACGTTTAAAAAAAAATCCAAATATTTTAAAAACTTTTAAGGGTTTCAGACGCTGATGACTGTTAAACTCGTTTTGTGAAAAGGGTTCATAGGCGCCACCTGCTGGAAGAAAGTCAATTAGCATTTTTATTCATTATATGAATGATGTTTCAGTTTAGGTGAAGGTATTTTTTTATGTAGCATAATTTACATAATTTTTCATTCATTTTAATCAGCATGTGGTAGACCACATAAAATAATTGTCACATACTCTGTAATTTTTTTTTCTGTTTTCTAAAATTCTAAAAAATATGGAATCGGAAAATCACAGTCGGACATGAAAAATGAAGATCAGTGTAAATAGATGAATGTTTTGAGTTGTATTAAATGGGAGTCTAAAGTTTTATCAGTTTGTTTAAAGGTCAGAGTGTGCTAAAGCCCATAAGCACATAAAGGTTTCTTTAATTATTGTTTTACTTTCTTCTGAAACTTTCATAGTAGTAGTCGGGTAAATAATCATGTCGTGTGCTTCATTCCCACCCTTGTGAAGTTATTGGATTGAAAAGGAGTTATAATAAGTGACTCTTTTGTTGTACTTTCTTATGTTACATCCCTTGGATGTATTATTATATATTTTAATTTGTTTTTGTGTGTTTACTGCCCATTGGGAGTGGTCTTGTGTTTCTCTTTCACTCTTTCTATTGCTGCGTCCCAATTCGCATACTTATACTACGACCTAAAAGTATGTACTTTTTTGTGGACGAAAAATATATACTTTTGTGTGTGTAACAGAAAAGTATGCAAGCTTTGGGACATACTACTTCCTCGTTTCACAGATCGTTGTGTTGCTTAGTTAGGAGCCCTGTCAATCGTCCACATTTCTGTCGTATTTAATTTCCTACCTTATTGGAGAAGCAGCAGCAGGATAATCTCCCATTCACGATTCTTTCATGCAGAGAAATCTCCTCAGGTCTTTGGATAATTCTGCATTCAGACGGTAATGTCCAAACACGTCTTTCTATAAGTTCAGTATTGTTGTTGCAGATGAAATATAACACAGACAGCGGTATTTAAATATTCTCCAGTGGGCTAGATATTAACTAAGAGTATGTAAAAGAGTTACAATTGCACTCTGTTAAAATTATAACATTTTCAAATTATATTGCGATTTTTATTTATTTAAAGATTTTATTTCATATTTGTGAATTTTATCATTTTAAAAACACATTTTGCAGTCCGTTTTATTTATTTTCTTTGGCAATGATAAACCTGCACATCGCCCCTTTTTGTACCTTTTGAGTTGCCGTAGTTCGTCTTTTCCCCTCCCCCCTCACAATGCTGTTGCTTATTGATGAGGGTAACCGTGCGTTCACACCGAAAGCAGCGAGAGCGTCAAAGGTCGCTCTGGCCGCCCTGGCAACAACGCTGTCTGCCTTTAGCTCCGGCGTCGAGAGCGTCAAAATTCGCTACACACAGATCTCGTATTTAAAGGAGCCGTTGCAGCATATATCAGTTACATTCCCACATAAAATATGCTTTCTAGCGTGAAGATGTTGCACACTTATTATCAAATTCACTTAACTACGGAAGATCTAGTTGCATGTGGTGTGGCTTTGCTCCACTATGTGTCCATATGTCTGAAATATTCTGAAGCAGCAATACTGTTTTCTATTGTCGCATGAAATTCCCGCTTTCTTTTTAAGATAAAAAAAATATATAACATTGATGCACATTAGTAACTTGCCAGTAACTTTTTTAATGTATATTCCTGTAAGAAAACATTGCAAATAATTGGAAATCCAGCAACTGCAATAATTAAACTCTTGGGAACAACTGTGGTCGGAACCAAAGTTCACAGTGACTGTGTTCTCTGACTCCTCTCAAGCGGTGGACTTCTACATTCTGATTGCTTGCCGCCGAACCGCGTCATAGCTCATTACCATAAAGTTGACTTGATTTCAACTTTCCTCGACGCTCACACCGGCGAAGACGCGCCGCGCTGCTCCTGACCGCTTATCGCCGCCGGCTCCTATTGAAAATGAATGACTTCCGGCTACTTTGACGCTCTCGCCGCTTTCGGTGTGAACGTACAGTAAGTTGTGCAGAGAGTTGCTCCTTGAGAGTATTCTATATTTATAACGTTGAAAAGCAAATGTTTATCTTTTTATAAAAACTATAATACATATTATGTTATTTTTGTTTGGTTTTATCGTTGAAATAAGTTTGTGGCAGTTTTCCAGAGTTTTTGATAAGTGTTAAATGCACATGGGCATATCGTCATTTTGTTTTCATTTTACTCTGTTTCTTAGTGTGAAAACTCTGTTATTTTTGTGTACATAGGGGTCGGATGTGCGCTGCAGACAGAAGACAATGTATTTGTTTGATTGTCCTCTGCAGGTACGTTTTACAGTCTTTGTTTTGTTTGCATTTTGTTTGACTCAGCGCACGTTTTTTTTGGTTGTCCACAAGGTGGCTCTGTTGTGCGTTATTTTTATACATACATTTTGTATGTAGATAAGAGTAATTTCTAATGAAAGAGAAAAAGATTCATTTTGTTGTAATTGTAAAGAAAAAAAAAGTGTTTTCCTGTCAATTTCGATGTAAATTCTTTCTGGAAGTGTCAAATTATAAGAGATTGTGTGTAATTGTGGATAAATTGTAAAAAAATAATTATCAAATCTCATTACATAATATTATTAAGAAAAAAAATTAATCTGACCAGACAATGCTGTTGCTTATTGATGAGGGGGTCGGATGTGCGCTGCAGACAGAAGACAATGTATTTGTTTGATTGTCCTCTGCAGGAAATAATAAAGTGGAGGAAAACAGCTCTTGGTGTCGTCTTGGTCTTTATGAGTAAAAGCAGATCCGTTACACTGGTGCCGTGACTCCTTGGATCTTCAGATCAGCTTGATGCCGGTCGCCGTGGATGCTGTGTTGCTGTTCGAGTCTATACTTCAAGATCAAAGTGGGGTCAGAGAGAAAAAAAAAAAAGAGTTATTTGGTGTATATCGTTGTAAATCTTATGATGTTTAGTTGAAAACTTTTGATTACAGTTGGTAATATTCTTTTGTTTTTCAAAGTGATTTATTGTTTTGTTTTATTGTTTAAGTTTTTAGCATTAGCATACACAACGCAAGTACATATTCACAGATAAAAAAGAAACAATTTATTAAAGGGCAATGGATAGCTATGCAAATCATAAATTACCAAAGGGAAGGGGAATGTGGTTAGATTACACTGCTGACAGTAGGGATGTGAGACATTCTAAGCCCATAGCTGATGATTACACAGATACAGGAATGGGTCATAGCCCAGGTTGTACACCTGTCAGTGGGTTTAAGAGGGAAAATCTTCGCACCTCCACACCAGCCACTGATGTTGACGCTATTCACCATCTCACAGACATGGTAGGGCAGTTAGGAGCTCAAATTGGTGAATCTATTGTTGAAAAGTTAATGTCAGCTGGTGTAGTAAACATAGCCGGTGACCGTCAGTCTACTCCAACTACCCAAACTACCCACAGTGAACCTACCAGGCATGACTCCCCATATGTGACGGTCCATGTTAGATCAGACAGAGAATTCACAACATTTAAAGGTGACGTCACTGACAAACATTCAGTCCAGGACTGGATTGACTTGACCAAAACTTACCTTAGAAAACATGAGATTGCAGTGTATGACCAAGGTGAGGAAATTATGAGCCATTTAATGGGCAAAGCCAGAGATGTCGTCAAGATTGCCTTGCGTAGTGATCCAGCGATTGATCTTAAACAGACACCTGAGAAAATCTATGATGTTCTCCTTCATTATTTCAGTGAAGCTTCTTCATGTCTCCCACTCGCTGACTTTTATGCTACGCTGCCCAAACACAAAGAAAATCCAGTTGATTACTGGATAAGACTGAATAAGGCAGCTGACTTGGCTCTTGATGGCTTACGCAGACAGGGAAAGAAAACAGAGAACATAAATAATGAAGTCGCACTCATGTTTGTCAAACATTGCCCTGATCCTGAGCTCTCCTTCACCCTAAAGTGTAAGCCCATTCATGAATGGACCTCACGTGATGTCCAACTGAGGATTGATGATTATCAGAGAGAGTTAAGAGCTAGTGGCAGAGCCATTGGGACTTCACATCTTAAGAACCATGTCAGTGCAGTGACTCCTGAGCAGCCCAGTATTTCTCCAGTTAATGCGGCAACGCCATCCCAATGCCACACTCCTAATTTCCCTTTCCAAGCCCAGCACTCAGTTTGCCCTTCTATTGGCCCTCTTCCTACCTCTGTTCCTGCTCAGGGCGAATCTATTCACAGTCTGAGCCACTCTTCTATGCCAGCTGTAGCACAAAACCTCCAGTCACAGTCAGATGAGAGACTTCTAGCCCGTATGGTTGATATCTTTCAGGATATGATGGATAAAATGCAGCAGCGTAACACCCACCATCCATCCAGGGGTGGCAGATTTCGACGCACCCCTCGCGAAAGTCGCCCTAATCAGACAGTTTGTAAGGTCTGTAATGACTCAAGCCACACCACCATTTCACACTGCATGTCTGAAAGATTGTGTTTTGCCTGTTTTGGATCTGGTCACACCAGACTGAATTGCCCAGTCAGTAGCTCCACTCAGTCCCAGTCTGGGGCAAACTAGCTGACCTGTATTTGGAGGGGGGCAGTACAGGTCTCAGCAACTACTCCCACACTGATGACACTTCTGATGCTGAAACAGTTTACATATCAGCAAGAGACTTATCCCATGATTCAGAAATTGTTGTTTATCAGAATATTCACAGAGTCTGCAGTAGTGAGAGCCTTTTCTACACACCTGTGTTACTGGGTGGGATAGTAAAAATTGGTGGTATGTTGGACACTGGCTCTATGGCCTGCAGTATGAGTGAAGAGGCCGAGATGAAAATGAAAGAGGCTGGAGTGATAAATGACCTACACAAGGTAGATGTGAATGTGGTCCTCGTTGGATGTGGTGGGCTTCATGTAAAACCCAAGTGTGCTTTTAATGTGGAGATGGAGGTGTATGGCTGTAAAATTGTGGTTCCAACACTTGTTGTTCAGGGCCAGCGGGATGAACTAATATTGGGAACCAATGTTATAAAACATATCCTGCATCAGTCTAAGAAGTGTGAGTCTTACTGGAAAACAGTGTCGAGTCCTTGCCCAAGTAGAGATCATGAGATGGAACAGTTCTTGTCTATGCTCTCAGGTCTCAAGCCCTGGAGAGGTGATGAAGCTCCTAAGAAGGTTGGTACTGTCAAGTGCAACTCTGCTCTCTGCCTTGAGTCTGGCCGTGAATATATTATCTGGGGAAAACTACCTAAAAATACTGCTATATCACCAGGCAGCACTGTGATGACAGAGCCGACATCATCCCGCTCAGCTCCCAGAGGTGTTCTGGTGTCAAGAGTTGTGACTCCATTGTGGGGAGACAGGTGGGTCCCACTAAAACTCATGAATGCTTCTGACAGGCCTGTGTTGTTAAGACGCAATGCAAAGTTGGCAGATGTTTACTCCTGCATGGCAATTGAGGACATGGACATAACTGAGCTTCCAGAGAATCAGTGGGATAGTTTGTCACATTCGCTGATGCCTCAACCTCTTGCTGGTATGCAGTCCACCAAGGAAAAGCTCATGTCAGTTGGTCTCAGTAACATTGACATTGATTCATGTGAGCTGTCTGAGATGTATAAGACGAAGATGACTGACCTTGTTTTGCAGTACGAAGATATATTTTCACGCCATCATCTCGACTGTGGAGAGGCAAAAGGTTTCGTACACCGCATTCATCTTTCAGATAAAAGACCGTTCAGGCTACCTTATAGGAGAGTGCCCCCTGGACAATATCAAAAACTGCGTCAGGCAATAAGTGAAATGGAGGACAAAGAAATCATTAGGAAATCAACCAGCGAATATGCATCACCACTCGTTCTTGTGTGGAAGAAGAATGGGGATCTTCGCATATGTACGGATTTTCGCTGGCTAAATAAAAGGATGCTAAAGGATGCTCACCCTCTTCCCCATCAGGCAGACTGCCTAGCTGCGTTAGGAGGCAACAGTCTATTCAGCACAATGGACTTAACGTCTGGGTTCTACAATATGCCACTTCATGAGGAAGACAGGAAGTACTCAGCTTTTACAACTCCCATGGGCCTTTATGAGTACAACCGTCTCCCTCAGGGCCTATGTAATAGTCCAGGCAGTTTCATGCGAATGATGATGAGCATATTTGGAGACCAGAACTATCTGAGTTTGCTGTGCTATTTAGACGACCTGTTGGTGTTTGCCCCAGATGAGCAGAGTGCCTTGTTACGCCTGAAGATGGTGTTGAGAGACTGCGTAGCCATAATCTAAAGTTGGCTCCAAAAAAATGTTTCTTTCTCAGGAGGTCTGTGAGATTTCTGGGCCACATAGTTGATGAAAAAGGAGTTTCAACAGACCACAGTAAAGTCGAGAACATTACAAACATGACTAGTACTGACCTCATGGATCCTGATGGTGTAACCCCATCACAGAAGAGGATAAGGTCCTTTCTAGGGATGATAAATTATTATCAGCACTTTGTGCCTGGATACTCTGCCATGGCCAAGCCACTCTTTGACCTGTTGAAGGGTGAGAAGAAAAAGAGGAAAGGTCAGAAAGACAGGACAACAGGCAGAAAGTTGTGTGCAGCAGACTGGACAACTGAACAAGAACAGGCCTTTGACCACCTTAAGGCTTCCCTGGTTAACTCTATGATCCTTGCCCATCCAGACTTCACCCGTCCCTTTATGTTGTCAACGGACGCATCCTTGGAAGGCATAGGGGCTGTCCTGTCCCAAGTGCAGGTTGGAGACACGCGAGCCAGACCGATTGCGTTTGCCAGCAAGTCACTGACTCAAGCCCAGAAGAACTACCCAGCCCACCGCTTGGAGTTTCTGGCTTTGAAATGGTCGATTTGTGACAAGTTCAGTCACTGGCTCAAAGGTCACAATTTCACGGTCTGGACTGACAACAACCCGTTGACTCATATACTTACAAAGCCGAAGCTGGACTGTTGTGAGCAACGCTGGGTAGCCAAGTTGGCAAGTTATGACTTCAACATCAAGTATGTCCCAGGTCGGCAGAACATCGTAGCTGACGCTTTGAGCCGTGTGCCTTTTGTCAAGGAGAGTGTTGGCCAAAGACTTCTCACTGAGCCATATGCAAACCTTCTGAGTGATGTTACAGATGTGTCATGTAATTCTGTGAAAAATGCCTTCATGTCATCCAGTGGTCAAGTGAAACCTGTTACAGTGAGTAGTAATGTCCAGGCAGCATGTAACTCACCTCATGGATGGACTCAGTCCATTGGAATGGAAGATGTGTCAGCAGTACTGCAATCACATATAGTATGGGAAACTGGTCCCAGGGCCCGTGCAGTGCAAACACTGCAGTCCCTTCCTCAGTTGATACCACCTGGACTTAACACCTTACCTGCATACACCGAAAAAGACCTTCGTGACAAGCAGTTGGATGATAGTACTCTCTCTCGTGTCCTGTATTTTGTTGAGAGGCGATGGAGGCCTTCTAGGAGAGCAAGAGCTAAAGAGTCTGTCTCTGTCACAAGATACCTGAAACACTGGGACAAACTTACAGTGAGCAATGGAGTCCTATACAGAATTTCAAAGGACCCTAAAACTAGAGCGAAACGATCTCAGTATGTTGTTCCTGTCTCTCTCAAAGATGAAGTCCTGAAAGGAGTTCATGATGAGGCGGGTCATCAGGCCCAGTCCAGAACCCTTAGTTTAGTAAGAGAGAGGTTCTTTTGGACGAGCATTGACAGAGATGTGAGAGACTATGTTCGCCATTGCCAACGATGCATTGTCAGTAAGACAGCTGAACCTGAAGGCAGAGCCCCTCTGGAGAGTATAACAACAACAAGACCACTGGAGCTCGTCTGTATTGATTTTTGGTCTGCTGAAAACTCCTGTAATAAGTCCATAGATGTCCTAGTAATCACGGACCATTTTACAAGGATGGCTCAGGCGTTTCCCTGTAAAGACCAGACAGCCAAGCAGGTAGCAAAAGTACTCTGGGACAAATATTTCTGTGTCTTTGGATTCCCAGAAAGGATCCACAGTGATCAAGGAACTAATTTTGAGAGTCGGTTGATAAGTGAGCTCCTCAAGATCTCGGGTATCAGAAAATCTCACACTACCCCCTACCATCCAATGGGAAATGGTAGTGTGGAAAGATTCAATAGAACTTTGGGCTGTATGATCCGCGCACTGCCTCCTGAAGCTAAGGCTGACTGGCCAAGACGTTTACAAACATTAACATTCATGTACAACTGCACATCCCATGAAACAACAGGCTACCCGCCCTTTTACCTCATGTTTGGCCGTGTCCCCCGCCTACCTGTTGACGTTCTGTTTCATACTGTCCTGCATGATTCCAATGTGACTAGTTATGACAAGTATGTGGCTTCTCTCACCAGTGATCTAAAAGAAGCATTGTTAATAGCTCAGGACCATGCTGTGAAGGAGCAGAAAAGACATGCTCATCTGTACAACAGGAAAGTAAAGGGATCCAGTATCGAGGTTGGGGATAGAGTGCTTTTGGCCAACAAAACAGAGAGAGGTAAAAAGAAACTCGCCGATAAGTGGGAATCGACCATCTACACAGTTATGGACATGAACCCTGAAACACACACGTTTAGAATCTGTGACACAGTCACTGGCCGGGAGAAGGTGGTTCATAGGAACCTACTCATGCTTGTAAACTTCCTTCCTGTGGAAAATGAAATTAATGTGTCCGACTTACCTCCATCTGTGTCTGCCGTTGAATCTTCACCTCCAGGTACTGCTGATGTTGACGACGTATCTGAGACTCTGTTTGAGAGAGAAAGTGAGAATGGTCGTGGATCTGATGAAAACTATGATGTTGACAGTCTAGACAACTTACCTGCCTGCTCGAGAGATGGAGTGAGCCTCCTGTCTGATGTAGAGCCTGTGGATTCTGAAAGGAGAACCATAGAATGGATTACACAGTTTTCTGAACCAAGTTTGTCACAAATGGATGTTACTGATGTGACAAGTGATACCTTTAGACCACAAGAAGCTTCTACCTCACCTGGCAACATCTCGACTGAACAGTCTGTGACCTGTGACTCTGTACCTTTAACTGACATTGCTGTTGACATAAGACGTTCAGAAGCAGCACCTGAGAATACAACACAAACACGCAATGCACCACACGCTCTACACACTGCTGACCGGACTTCACTTCAGTGCAGTAACTTTTCCAACAGACACGCACAAGTCAGATCCAGATTTGGTCGATTAGTCAAACCTGTTAATAGACTGATACAGTCTATGTCCAGACAGGATGTTGTTCAGGATAATTTCAGTGTTAAATCTGTTTGCAAGTCTATTTTTCAGTCTCTAGTTGAGTAAATTACAGATCAATTAAGATTAAGATTGTTTTTTTTAAATGGTGCATGACTGCTTAATACAAGTAATTGAAATGTTTTAATTAATTTCGTGAGCTTGGTCTACGCTGACAATTTGGGTCTTGTGGGGTGTACAAGGCACCCTGGTTTCCAGTAGCTGGATTGGGAGATAGCGCTGCTCTCATACCACTTCATTCTTATAGAATACTGTAAATGTTGGATTTCTGTTTTAATGACCCTTTCATTGTGAAAGTAATTGTTAAAGTTGTGTCAGATATGTACATTGTAGATGTAGCTCAAATTTGATAAAATTCAGTGGAGGTGAATGTAACAGAGTTACAATTGCACTCTGTTAAAATTATAACATTTTCAAATTATATTGCGATTTTTATTTATTTAAAGATTTTATTTCATATTTGTGAATTTTATCATTATATAAATATCAATATACAAATATCATTATATCAGTGTATAAAAACACATTTTGCAGTCCGTTTTATTTATTTTCTTTGGCAATGATAAACCTGCACATCGCCCCTTTTTGTACCTTTTGAGTTGCCGTAGTTCGTCTTTTCCCCTCCCCCCTCACAATGCTGTTGCTTATTGATGAGGGTAAGTTGTGCAGAGAGTTGCTCCTTGAGAGTATTCTATATTTATAACGTTGAAAAGCAAATGTTTATCTTTTTATAAAAACTATAATACATATTATGTTATTTTTGTTTGGTTTTATCGTTGAAATAAGTTTGTGGCAGTTTTCCAGAGTTTTTGATAAGTGTTAAATGCACATGGGCATATCGCCATTTTGTTTTCATTTTACTCTGTTTCTTAGTGTGAAAACTCTGTTATTTTTGTGTACATAGGGGTCGGATGTGCGCTGCAGACAGAAGACAATGTATTTGTTTGATTGTCCTCTGCAGGTACGTTTTACAGTCTTTGTTTTGTTTGCATTTTGTTTGACTCAGCGCACGTTTTTTTTGGTTGTCCACAAGGTGGCTCTGTTGTGCGTTATTTTTATACATACATTTTGTATGTAGATAAGAGTAATTTCTAATGAAAGAGAAAAAGATTCATTTTGTTGTAATTGTAAAGAAAAAAAAAGTGTTTTCCTGTCAATTTCGATGTAAATTCTTTCTGGAAGTGTCAAATTATAAGAGATTGTGTGTAATTGTGGATAAATTGTAAAAAAATAATTATCAAATCTCATTACATAATATTATTAAGAAAAAAAATTAATCTGACCAGACAATGCTGTTGCTTATTGATGAGGGGGTCGGATGTGCGCTGCAGACAGAAGACAATGTATTTGTTTGATTGTCCTCTGCAGGAAATAATAAAGTGGAGGAAAACAGCTCTTGGTGTCGTCTTGGTCTTTATGAGTAAAAGCAGATCCGTTACAGGTGCTTTCACACCTGCCTTATTTGGTTCGGTTGAATCGCACTAGAGTTCGTTTTCCCTCTTGGTACGGTTCGTTTGGGCAGGTGAGAACGTAGCAATCGCACTCGGGTGCGCACCAAAAGCGGACCAAAAAAGCGTACCGAGACCTGCTTGAAGAGGTGGTCTCGGTACGCTTTCAAACGAACCCTGAAGCGGTTCGTTTGTGGTGAGAACGTGATCCAAACTAAAACAGACCCAACCGCAATAAGTACTGCGCCTTTTGGACTAATCCAGCTGCCGTAGTCCGATGCGCTGTCTATCTTATGGGGTTTGGAGGAAAAATATTTGTTGACAGCGCTTTACCAACAGTTTTAAACAGAGAGAGAGAGAGAGAGGGAGAGGAGAGAGAGAGAGAGAGAGAGAGAGAGAGAGAGAGAGAGAAAGAAAAAGAAACAAACAAACAAACATTACCTGATGGATCGTTGATAATATTTCCGGAAGATGACCATGTCGCAGTTTAGCTAAATTAATTCACGCCTTCACCTAATGCCTTGGCCATTGCAATGCATCAAAACATTGTTTTCCAGCCGCAGCCGCGCTTCATTCTCGAAATGTATAGTTTGTCTAAAGTGATGTATACAAACTACATAGTATACTATGACCAGGGATACTGCGTCAGCCAGCGCAGCGACATATGTGTGTCTGCCGGTTTGTTTACTTGCGGGAGTTCCACGTGAATTCTGACCTATTGAAAAGCAGTTTAGGAAATACGTTCAATAACATCTGGCCAATGAGTGATGTAGATTTTGTCACATGACTGCATTTTGGTTCGTTTCAACTGGTTCGGACCAAAGCAATCAGTGTGGTGTGAAAGGGACCCAAAACGGCAGAAAAATGCTACAATGTATCATTTGTTGCCCTTGGTCCGGACCAAATGAACCGAACCACATATGTGAAAGCAACAGTCATACAAACATCTGTACCGAAGCCTCTCTGCTTGACGGTTGGTCTCGCGCGTCCATCATGTTTGTAGTTTGTTTACACTTTTCACCCGCGTTTTGTAGTTCTAATCGAATTCACGTCCAACGCGCAATGTACTGTGGGCAATATCAGCGGTTAGAGTACGGACGCTTCTACACTTAAAATTTTGACCGGAAATAGTAAACCATCCGGGAGTTTTTGGCATACTCTTTTCAACATACTACGATTTGGGACATACTAATTCTACTTTCACATACTATTTAGGACGGATAGTATGCGGATTGGCACGCAGCACACGTTTCTCTCTGCCTGTTCGGTAGAGCTGATTAGGCCCAGGTGGTGCTCATCATTGCAAGCGTGCTGCAGTGACACGCTGCTACAAAAGAGCAGTGTGACTCAAGCCAAGGAGAGGTTCACTTCTCCCCTGCTCTAGACTTGTGGTTGTGCATACTTTGTGGGTATATTGTGAGAAGTTATTGAGCTATTGGGTATAATTTAACTTCTGTTTGTTTGAAGAAACTTGAAGTTTCCCTTGTGTTGTGGAACTTTACAGGCAGTGTGTCTGCTTTCTAAGTTGTAATCTTTGCTGAGTCTTCAAATGTATGAAAAGAGTCTTAAAAAAAGCTCTTAAAAGGCATTGAATTTCACTCTGATTGCCTTATATACCCTGTAAAACAATCAGAAAAACGAACACTCTTCTGTACTGCAGAATAAGGTCAACATGTTTCATATATGCAAAAATGGGTTATATACTAATCAATACATTATGAATTAATGTGTGTTCACCAGAGCGTTTTTAATCAGCTTCAAAATCGCAGACTCCTTTTCTAAAAATGTCCAGCTGGTGGTGCTTGAACGCTTAAAGGTGCAGTATGTAAGTTTGACACCCAGTGATTGAACTAAGTATTGCACCCCTGGTTCAAAACACGCAGAAGCAGGTTGTAAGATTGACAACACCAACAAAGGCTGATTTAAATCGTCTTCTATATAAAAGCAAGGACACACGATAGAATGAATATTCTCCATATTAAAAGGAGTTTTTGTTCTAACCAACACCTGAAATCGGCGTCTATTTCTCACAAGTAAACAACAGAAAACAATGACAATGATCACCTCAGGTAGGAGAGAGCAGGGCACAAAGTAACACTTTTTGGTTTTGGCCAAATAATGAAAGTAATGGGGTTTAGACAAACTATTATTTTTACCAACAACACACAAGCCTCTCATACAATATGATCACCAGACCTATGGCTTCTGTGCAGTATTGCTAAAAGTGCCAGGAGTAAAAATGTTACTATTTACTCCACCAGTGAGGCAAGTTGTAACAGACAGAGGGTTAGTTGTAACATGCTTAAAAAGGAAGATTGCACATAATTAATTTAATTTCTGTTTACTTTAAATAGTAGCTATATTTCCTCAGTACTTAGCTCAATTAATTTTTTATTTTACATAGCACAGAATATTTATTTTTCTACTGGATAAACACATTTGGATTTATTTGCATTATTATACAATGTATTTATTTGCATTATTAGCAATAAAATATATATGTTTTTCTATTAAAAAATATTTTCTATCAAAAAACATTTTTATTTAAAAAGTTCTCAACATTACACTCAAAATTCTAAAATTATTTTGTTCGTTTAGTTGGTGTTTACCAGTGTGTGGCTTAATTGTTGTTTTCTTCAAAACTGGCTTGCGGTCACTGTGTCTTTTATCTTTCAAAATGGTTCCATCTTTTAGTCTAGAAGACGGTCATCAGCAATATAAGATTTTACGTTCATACTTTTACCGATTTATTTATTTATTTTTATATAAAAAAAGTTTTTAAAATAAAAATATATCGAGTATAATAAAAAATACTTTTATGCTGAGAAAATGGTTTCTCCTGTGTTTCTCATCTAAATTTCGCCAAACTTTTTCAATAATTGGCAGGAAGACGTCTGCCGACACTGTGGTAGAAACCTCGGAAGCATGCCATGGTTAACCCTGAGCAAATACCTTAAAACTCTGTTACATTTTACCTCGTGTTACTTTGTGCCCTGCGCTCCCCTACACCTAATGTGCTTTATTCAGTGTTAAATGCTAACAATGTGAGTTTGAATGCCATTTTACATGACATTTATTGCCATACTACTGAAAGCAACAGCAGATAGTTCGGTAACACTTTACAATAACAGTACATGAATAATGATGTATTAATGTGCAAACTAAACATTACTTTATTATGAATTAATGATGAGTTAAGGTATGCACTAATCATGAACTAAATTGAACAACAACATGAGTCACATGAGTTCATGTGTGAATAATGGCTACCTTAATTACTTGTTAGTACATGTTGTTATTTAATGTATTAGTTAAGTTTAAGCTAAATGGAATCAACATGAACTCATGAGCTGTTAATGTATGATTATGTCATGACTTTACTTGGAGGGGCACATCATCATTAACTCATCCTTAACTACTCATGAACTCTTGTTCATGCTGACGTTGACAGAACACTTTTCTATTGCAAACTGACTAGTTGGACGCGCATAAGGAGTTGATGAGTAGTTAAGAATGGGTTAATGATGATGTGCCCCTTCAAGTAAAGTCACAACATAATTATATATTAACATATCATGAGTTCATGATGGTTAAATTAAGCATAAACTAATGTGGTAATTAATACATTAATTAACAAACAATCATGTACTAACAAGTAATTAAGGTAGCCGTAATTCACACATGAACTCATGTGACTCATGTTGTAGTTCAAGTTAGTTCATGATTAGTGCATACATTAACTCATCATTATTTCATAATAAAGTAATGTTTAGTTTACATATTAATACATCATTATTCATGTACTGTTATTGTAAAGTGTTACCGATAGTTCACCTTAGATCTTGAAAATAAAATAAACCGTTTTAAATTGAACTTTAGAACTAAACACATATGAGTGATTCAGCATGTACATTTAATGTTAAAGGGGTTTAATATGTAATAATTAAATTATAAACCTTACCATTCCGTGAGTGAGTGCAGTAAGTGCACTATTCTGTGCTTCTGAATGGCTGTATTTAAATTTCTGTCATGTTTCCTCTGGTGCAAACAGCCAAACTGCTTATCACTGCAAATCGTCATGTAGCGTGTTGTTAAGACACAGGGTTGCATTAGACCTGCTCACCTAATGTTCACGTTCGTAATATTTATATTTTTTGCTGAATAATAACCTCATGTGGAACTCTGAATCTGCGTCTCATTTCGGAGTCTGCTACTGTCCACCAGAGGTCGCATTTCGGTCGCGGATGCATAATTTGAGAGCCTTCATGACTGAATGAATCAAATATGCGGTTTACACCAAGGCAACCCGTGGTGCTGAAATATAATTGGCTAAACTGCCATTGGGTGGGTTAAAGGGACCAAAACTAAGACTGACATTCCTGCACATAACGCACATTTTCAAAGCAGAATATCTGACTCACTGGCATTGTTTTTCAGATGAACAAGTATGTTCACTTGGCATAGAGTCAGAAACTTACATAAAGCACCTTTAAGTGTTTCCAGCTGAGACACTTTGGTTTCTTTGATTTGGAATCCACGGCTGTAACATATTAGTAGTTTGTAATTTTGAAGAATATTACTGAAGGCATTAACCAGTATTATTAACTTTTGTTTTGTTGTTCATACATTTTACAAGTACTATAGAATGGTTGATCAGTGTATTTGTCCTGTCCCTTCTCTGCTGATTGGACGGCTGGGTGACAAGGGATTTTACCCAGTTAAACAGTAATCAGCTCTCAGCTACCACAAAACAAAAAGACCAAAAGATTATGTAAAGGATAATTAGCATTAGTAATCACTTTGCCAAAATAAACACAGATGTTTTACACAGCATTTGTAAAGGAGCAGGCGTACAATTCTGTCATATTTCTTAAATACTTTCACAAATCAGAAAATTTGATTTGCACAACAGCTTTGCTAATGATTTAGTCACAAATTTATTCTGGTTGTGTTTCATGAATGAGGCCCAGTGTGAGGATGGTTATTTTTAGGGACGCACTGAATATTTGTCCACCAAATATTCTTCTGTTCTGACTTAGGCTATATGTGACCATCAGATTGTAGCCATATTTCTGCTAGATATTTTTTCAATTTGACAAATTTAATTTATGCACTGGCCCTGTTTAAATACACTCTCTCAAATCTTTCTCAAATGTCAATCAGACGACAAGCTTAACCACTCAACAGCTAGATGGTTATCTGTCTGGAGTCTCCAACGCCAGAAGTGATAACCCATTGTTGCAATGTGCTAAATAAATATTTTCATAATTTGTAATTGATTTATTCTTTGAAACTTCCATATTAATTTATGCAATTGCAATGCCTTGATTTTACTTCGGTTAGTACACAGTCATAGCCATAAATGCAATGGTACTAATACTTGGCTGAGTTTATTTTGGTGTTTTGGTTTTCGGCGTTGGTTTCCTCTTTTCCGGTTTTCGGTTTCAGCCAAGAATTTTTCATTTCGGTGCATCTCTAGGTATTTTTATCTTAACCATTTTTATATTGTAAGCTTAAAGGAGTGAGTATTCAGTTTCGTATGATTATCACTAAGAATACTGAAAGAAAATGACCTACTGTTAGAGCTAACAAAAAGAATGTTTCAAGAATCAATCTAAAAACTGAAATGTGCGCACATCTAGGATTCTCAAAGGCAGGTGCTCGATCAAAAACAAATAGAGTGGCAAAAGGTCAAAAGAAAATCGGCACTTCTACTTTAGCTCTCAAAACTTTGGCAATTTTACAACAACAACAACAACAACAACGTTTCGACCTACATGGTCTTCATCAGGTTAAACAAAACAATTAGAGAACTCAAGAAACGTTGTCATAACGTTGTTGTTATAATATTAAAAAAACGTCTTGAGAGCTAAAGTGGCAGTGTGCCGATTTTCTTTTGACCTTTTGTCAAGAATCAATCTACCTAATGCAGAATTACTTCCTTGTAGGTAAATTCATTTGTCAGGTTGATTTATTTACATGTTACCAGCACATCTAGTGCCTTATTTGAAATTGTATATTGTGTACTCTATATAGGTATTATTATATTTTGCAGCAATTGTACATTTTGGGTAAAAACATTTATAACACATCTGTTGCTTCAGTTAAAAATGCCCCTGGTGTTAAAGTCATTGTAAACTATGCCACTGATAGTTGCAAAGCAACAGTCACAGGTGTATATTTGTAGAGTACAATAGCTTTGAACACGACTCACCCAATCATAATCAAAGACAAGAACAATCCTGTTTTTAAAGCTGATTTATTATAGTATTAAAATCATTTGTTATATCAGTGAAATCATACAGCCGATTCAAATGTTATGACTATATTGAATAGGCGTTATCAGCTGATGGATATTGGCCAGTAGAGACCTTTTGTGCCTACTAGTAGGCGCAGAAGGCTGTTATCATCCATCCACATGGTTAAACAGCTATACAGTACTGTAGATCACATACGGCTGTGACCCGAAGTTAACAAGAATTATTTATTCATTCATTCATTCATTTTCTTTTTGGCTAAGTCCCTTTATTAATCTGGGGTTGCCACAGTGGAATGAACCGCCAACTTATCCAGCATATGTTTTACGCAGCGGATGCCCTTCCAGCTGCAACCCAGCACCCATCACTAGGAAACATCCATACACACTCATTCACACACATACACTACGAACAAGTGAGCTTAGCCAATTCACCTATACCGCATGTCTTTGGACTGTGGGGGAAACCGGAACACCCGGAGGAAACCCACTTGAACACGGGGAGAACATACAAACTCCACACAGAAATATGTGCCAAGGCTCGAACCAGTGACCTTCTTGCTGTGAGGCAATTGTGCTACCCATTGCGCCACCGTGACTCCCAGAGTTATTTATATTATTTATTAAATTTTTCGTTAATTGTATTTTGTTATTGTCTACCCCAACCCTAAACTCAACTGTCACAGTAATGTAAAAACAGATCTGGAGTCTTCTCTAGCTCACAGCAAGAAGGTTTCTAGCTTGAGCCTCGGCTGAGTCAGTTGGCATTTCTATGTGGAGTTTGCATGTTCTCCCTGTGTTCACGTAGGTTTCCTCCAGGTGCTCCGGTTTCCCCTGTAAATCCAAAGACATGCGGTACAGGTGAATTGGGTAAGCTAAATTGTCCATAGTGTATGTGTGAATGAGTGTGTATGGGTGTTTCCCAGTGATGAGTTGCAGCTGGAAGCGCATCCGCTGCGTAAAACATATGCTGGATAAGTTGGCGTTTCATTCCGCTGTGGCGACCCCAGATTAATAAAAGGACTGAGCCAAAAAGAAAATGAATGAAAAAAAGTGCATTATACTGTATAAATGCAGATTAACTACTGTATGTATGTAGTAATGTGTGTCTTTTGTAAAGCATGGTGAAAACATGGTGAAATATGTTGTGTACATGCTTGCTTTAACGTACATGCATGCTTGCTTTTAAAGCAGACCCCCAGAAATACTCTATAGTACAACTAAAGTGAATTTTTAAACTGCTAATTTTACTATATTTATAAAGCTGGTGTATAAATAAAGGTGGGGGTTTAAATTATTTTTATATTTCGTTGTTTTGGATATTTTGAATATGTATCATTTATTGGGAGTAGTCGCATACCCAATTTTGTAGTTTGTTTGTGCGAACCAATTGATATTTTATAATAACAAAAAAGATGATACAATCCAGAGAGGCATTTAAGTATTTACCTCAGCTAAATGACAGTTATCTGAAAACATTTAGCTTGCTAAACGAATGTTTGCTTATATTATTTACCAAAGAAAATGAAGTAATGTTTTATTGAGCCTAAAATGGGGTGATGCGGTGGCGCAGTGGGTAGTACTGTTGCCTCACAGCAAGAAGGTCGCTGGTTCGAGCCTCGGCTGGGTCAGTTGGCTTTTCTATGTGGAGTTTGCATGTTCTCCCCGTGTTCGCGTGGGTTTCCTCTGGGGGCTCCGGTTTCCCCCACAAGTCCAAAGACATGTGGTATAGGTGAAATTGGTATGCTAAAATTGTCCGTAGTGTATGTGTGTGAATGGGAGTGTATCCCAGTGATGGGTTGCAGCTGGAAGGGCATCCGCTGCGTAAAACATATCCTGGATAAGTTGGCGGTTCCTTCCACTGTGGCGACCCCAGATTAATAAAAGGACTAAGCCGAAAAGAAAATTAATGAATGAATGAGCCTAAAATGAAAGTTAGTCTATATAAACCTATTGTATATTGAATGGTTAATAAATAACCAAATATAAGGGATAATTATGTATTGAAATCTGAATTTAACTAATGTTTTATAAGGGAGAAGCAAACCATTCCACCTCAAGAAATCTGTTTCATAAATACACACAATGCACAAGGTGTGATGATTTGTCGTGTTAGTGTGCTCCGCTCCATGATTTGTTTCTTCAAGGTCTTTTTTTGTCATCTTGTTGAAACTGGATTACGTTTTCAAATGCAAAGATACAAATTTAATCACACCACACAAACATGACAAAGCGTGAACATTTTGTAGTGACAAACACACATAAAGAACAATGTGCTGCCCAGTTCAGCCATCATACTGTAAATACACACTTTCAATTTTGCGAAAAACAAAAACTGACATATAAAGTTGCATTATGCTGAAATTAATATCAGTGTATTTTTTCTTGTGACTTTAGAAACTGGATTTGCCAGTTTGACAGAAGTAAAACAGTCTCAGCTTTTGCAGTATTTTAATTAAAATTGATAAATAAAAGACACATGCATCATTGTGATATGAGATAAAAATATATGTAGTGAAAAATGGTCAATGTATCCAGGTTGTGTTCTTTCTGTGGTTATATTGATACACCACTAGATGGCAACAACCGCATTATGAGTCAAATGAGGACTCGTTTAAATAAACAAGGACGCCAAATTCGTTGTTTTCAAGGGAGTATTTTTGTAGATGAAAAAGTGGAGTAATTTGTGATGTAGTGTCTAAAATGTAGCTTAGTCACTCTTAACTTATATTTTATTAAACAACAATCAGATTGGCTGGACATTCAAAACAAAGAAATTGCGTTGACTTGAGCATTTCTACACAAGACAGACACTGCTGGTAAATGTTTAACCATTACAAGTGAAATATTTCATCAGCCTCCATTTTGTAAATGAAAGATTGTGAACACAATCAGGAGAGTATTGTGAAAAATGTGTCTTAGTTTCGTGTTGTTTAATGCTGCTATCAAGAGACAGAATGGATATAACTATATGAAGTTTGATGATCTTCGTTGTTAATGCAGAGGTAGGTATGATTAAACACATTTGTGGATTTTTTTTTATTTTTATCATTGATTATTTAACACCTTGTGAAAATATTTTCTTAATCTACTACACTTTAAAAAATGCTGGGTTCCACACAATCGATTTGTGTTGGGGCAACATGAAGGAATTAATTTAACGTAATAGTTTTTACAAATTTAAGTGGATTGAACATAAAACAATTAAGTTGTCCCAGAAAAACTCAAGAATTGTGTTTCAGCTCATTTTAAAAAAGTAGTTTGAACAAACAGCAAATGCTATCAGTTTTTATGGAGTTCTTGATGTAAGTTTTACCTTTTTTCAGCCTTCCATTCCAAAAACTCGGTGGTAAAAGACGTGTAAATGCGTTGTTTTGCTTTCTCAGTTTTGTTTTGTGAGCAGTTTCTTAAAGGTGCCATAATATAGAAATCTGTATAATAAGTGTTAATAAGTACATGGAAATGAAAAACAATGAGCCTCAAACACAATGGTTTCCTTCTTGTATAAATCTCATTTGAGCAAAAGACCACAGAAATAGATGCAAATCAGAACATAACAATAACAGTTATGTAACACTTGGGGTCATTGATTTGCATGCCCTCAACAGTGTTTGACAGTGTTTCACGACGTTTCTCAGTGAGATGACGACAATGATGAAAAAAGTTTTTGTTCAAAGTTTAAAACAGCGTGTAATATATTTCCTATTTATGTGGGTCTCTTATTTTGAAAATGGGATCGACATTAAGGGGCAGAGAAACAATATGTAATCTCATCTGAGCTCATTAATATGTAAGACCCCTCCAAATAAGGTAAAAACGGACTATTTGATTCTATTTGAAGGACAAATCCTAGGTTTGTAAATAAGCATATAAAACCATTTCTGGAGATTTTTGTACTAACATAAACCTCATAACGTATATGTAGATATCCGAGAATGATTTAAACATATTGGGCTCTATTTTAAAGAACTAAGCGTAAAGTCTAAAGCTCATGGAGCAAAAGCATTAAGGGATTGTCCGAATCCACTTTTGCTATTTTAAGGACTGAAAAATACATTTTGTGCCGTGGCACATGGTCTAACAGGGTTTTGCTTATTCTCTTAATGAGTTATGGGTGTGTTTTGAGCATAACGTATTAAACCAATCAAAGTCTCATCTCCCATTCCCTTTAAGAGTCAGTTGTGTCACGCCATGGCACATTTTGCTATTTACATAGCAACTTTGTAAGTGGAAAAACTGAATACTTCACTTCAGAGAAAACAGTTTAATAGACCATCTGCAGCACGAGGATATAGATCGAGCCTCCTCCATTCAGCCTCTTTACTTTCTCTTTACTTTTACTCTTTACTCCCCTTTACTTCTTGGAGTAAGGAAACGGTGGAAACTCACTCCACTGAAGACATCCATTAGCCTACATATTTAATTTCATTTGTTAAGCGCAAAGATTTGTTTCAAAACTATTTCTAAATTCAGTTCTAATTTCCAGCAAGCGAATAAATGAACAATAATAATAAAGTGTGGTCAAAAAACTGAGTTATATCCAAACACACGTCCTATTCTTATGCCCCATATGGTGATGCAGACGTCTCCGAACTCGACATGTGGACAAATCTAAGCTTGTTTTATTAAAACAAATATAAATATGCATATAATAATAACGTTGTTCAAAAGCTTTCAGCTGGTCAATTGTGCAGTCTATTTCAGTTCCTCAAAATAGCAAGGCGCCAACAATGCACCTTATTACCACACCTCCTTTCTAGACCAACACACCCATGAGTCCACAAAGCAGCGCAAATGGATTAACTATTTAAACAACGTGGCACAAAGCGGGAAAATTAGGGTTGCGTTGGTCTGAAAATAGCAACAAAATGCGGCAAACATGTCTTGCAATGGGTGTATGATAGGGCCCATTGTATCAATGCATTCTATGGCACCTTTAAATCATTGATCTGGAAGTTGGACTGGCAAATCATCTCGGTTTGTTGTCATCCACATATGAGTATGTGATAAATAGTAGTAATTCTAAATTCTAATTCAGGTAGTAGTTCTAAAATTAATGTATTATTTTACTTATCTTATAGAATACACATCCATGCCGCAGTGGTGTAAAGTACTTGAGTAAATGGACTTCGTTACTTTACTTAAGTATTATTTTGGCTACTTTGTACTTGTACTGAGTATCAAAAATATAAGCAACTTTTACTCTCTACTTGACTACATTTTTGATTGAATATATGTACTTTTTACTCCACTACATTTGAACGAACGCTTACCGTTACTCATTACATTGTGATTGTGCGCGACAAGTCGGCATCTTTATCTACCACAGCTAATTTGTTGGGCGGATGAGGCGATATCGCCATCTGCAGGGTGCTGAAGGCACTGTATGTTATTTATTGGCTAAATCACGTAAATGTGAATTAGCAGCTTGCCTAATACCAGGTGTTTAATTAGCGACATGGCTGCAGCCAGTGATGAAGCTGAAGCCGGCATATCAAGCAGTGCCAGCACTGATGATCATCCATGGCCTTATCTGAAAGAAATGTTTTCATTTGCCGATATACAGAATGGCTCTTACAGGATGCAGTGTCTACTTTGTTTGCCACGAACCACGAAAATAAGTTCTTTAAGAATTTATCTTCAAATTTAAAAAAAACATGTTGAGGTAAGAGTCTATTTAATGTGAATTTAGTCAAATTATGTCTGACTTTACAATGGTATTGTAAGTATAATGTTACCAAAAATTAATACAGTTACTGATATGGCAAAACCCACTGCGACATGACTATATTTTAGCTTCTTCTGAATAAATGTATCACTAAAATTATACATTTTGCATCAAGTGCATTTAGCTGTGAGTTTGTGTTTTATTACATTCAGTGTGAGTAAAATACTTAAGTTCTTTTAAAATCGGATACTTTAATACTTTTACTCAAGTCTTATTTAAATTGGTGACTTGTAACTTGTAATGGAGTAATTTCTACAGTAAGGTATCTGTACTTTTACTCAAGTATGGTTTTCAGGTACTCTTTACACCTCTGCCATGCCGAGTCTAATATTCATGTGTTTTTTTTCTGGTTG
This sequence comes from Danio kyathit, assembly GCA_903798195.1. Lineage (NCBI taxonomy): Eukaryota > Metazoa > Chordata > Actinopteri > Cypriniformes > Danionidae > Danio > Danio kyathit. The sequence continues at coordinate 10,776,467 of LR812535.1, forward strand.
TTTTAATAGCTTAATCTGTCTTCAAAATGAGGTACCAGCAATGGAGAGAAAAGGGCACTTTGTTCATACATACTGTATGAACTCTAACATGCTCCCTGTTTTCTGTGATGATGAAGCAGTGACATCTGATCCTTTGTAAGTATCAATGAGTTACTGATAACAGTCCACCTTTCAAAGATGTATACTGTAATATCAAGACATATTTACTTCTGAAGCAAACTGAAGATGAATTTTTAATCCTTTAAATAAGCAAAACAGCGGTCAATGGTGAATTTAAAGCATTAAGTATATTTTTATTATTAATCTGATTATATCATCTTTATTTCTGAGAGACTGGGACAGCCTATCTCTCATAAATATCTCTCATGAAGCAATAAACAAATTATATAGTTTCATTTGAACAAATTCAAGCTTCATTTGATTCATTAAGATTTTAAAAAGTGTGTGTGTGTATACCAACAATATATCTGATTCAGATTCCCTCAGTTCCACTTCCTCATGTTTGTCCATGAAAACAGAACCATGTACACTGCAATAAAACGTTCATGTTATGGTATCATAAATGGAGTATTTTTGTGTTCTTTGTTTTAATAGTATGTCTCCAGAATGTAGCTGTGTGTCAATGAAGAGTGACTGGTCCATAGAGATCCCTCCTGATTTCAGCGATAAAGCAGTGACCTCTAGCTCTGAGTTAGTATTCGTTGTGTTTTTCAGTTGTAGATTTTTTGAGAAATGAGCTGTACAGTATCTTATGAACAAAAACAAAATTGTTAAAACTTATACTGTACAGTAATACAGTAAGTATACTTACTTAATATACAGTACTTACTTAATGTACAGTAAGTATACTGTAACTATACTGTCGTCTGTGTATAATTTATTTGTTGCAGGATTTTTGCATTTTTGGTGTAGTAAAATAAGACAGTTTTCATCATTCATTCATTTTCTTTTTGGCTTAGTCCCTTTATTAATCAGGGGTCGCCACAGCGGAATGAACCACCTGTTACGATATCAAGTAGTCAATAAGAATCCAATGATGCGAGTGACAATGTTTATTTGACAAGGTCAAAATAAACTGAAACAGGGTGATCAAACTATAACAAAACAAGGAAAACTGGGTATGGATGGCAGGAAACAGAAGGACGAAACGGGGTCCAACAGCCACTCCTCTCAGTCCTGAGTACATACAGAAATGCGTGAGCAACACATAAACGAACAACGAACTGACAAGGAAAACATAGAAACGTAGACCATATATAGACAAGATAATAAGACTCAGCTGGCAGGTAATCAGAACAGCTGAGTCGCGTCATGACATGTGACATAACAAATACACATGGACGACCAAAACAAAACAAACTCACGTGACAAAACCAACACTCCGGATGACGCACAAAACTGCAACCGTGACAGTACCCCTCCTCCTAGGAGCACCTCCTGGTGCTCCCTGAAGAGCTAACCTGGCGATTGTAATCATCGATAAGAGAGTGATCCAATATGTCCCTAGCCGGAACCCAACTTCTCTCCTCTGGACCGTAACCTTCCCAGTCCACCAAATACTGGAATCCTCGCCCCCTCCGTCTCGAGTCCAGGATGCGTTTAACCGAATAGGTAGTCTCCCCATCTACGAGACGCGGCGGGGGGGGGACCGGCATGGGCGGATTAATGGCCGCATGAAAAACGGGCTTTAATTTGGAAACATGAAACACGGGATGTATTCTCCTGTACGTTGGAGGTAATTTGAGGCGGACTGCCACCGGACTAATGATCTTGATGACAGTGAATGGGCCAATAAATTTAGGTGCAAGTTTATTACATACGGAGCGCAAAGGAATATTCTTGGTTGAAAGCCACACTTTTTGACCGACGACGTAAACGGGAGGCTTAGACCGGTGGCGATCGGCTTTCGCCTTGGTGCGCGCACCCACTTGGAGGAGGGTCTGTCTGGCCCTGTTCCAAGTGCGTCGACACCTCTGGACAAAGGCGTGAGCAGAGGGAACCGCGCTTTCAGATTCCAGACTGGGAAAAACTGGTGGCTGGTAACCTAAACTACACTGAAACGGAGAAAGGCCCGTGGCAGACACTGGTAATGAATTGTGTGCGTACTCCACCCATGGGAGCTGCTGACTCCAAGAGGCGGGATTCTGGGAAACCAAACAACGTAACACACGTTCGAGATCTTGGTTGGCCCTCTCTGTTTGTCCGTTACTCTGAGGATGAAAACCAGAAGAAAGACTTACAGTCGCCCCCAATAAATGACAGAATTCTCTCCAAAATTTAGATACAAACTGAGGCCCCCTGTCAGAAACCACGTCTGTCGGGAGGCCATGAATGCGAAAGACGTGATTGATGACAGCAACCGCTGTCTCTCTGGCTGAAGGTAATTTGGGCAGAGGGATAAAATGAGTAGCCTTCGAAAACCGGTCCACAACGGTCAAAACAGCCGTATTGCCACCAGATGGCGGGAGACCTGTGACAAAATCTAGCGAAATGTGCGACCAGGGTCTCGAAGGCACTGACAGAGGCTGGAGGAGCCCAGCGGGAGGACAATTGGAAGTCTTAGAAACAGCACAAACAGAACAGGCCAAAACAAACTCACGTATGTCCCGTGCCATAGCTGGCCACCAAAATCGCTGTTTAACCAAAAATAAGGTACGACTCACCCCCGGATGACAAGCCACTTTGGAAGAGTGTCCCCATCGAATGACGTCAGACCGAATCTCCTCCGGCACAAATAAACGACTGGGTGGGCATCCGGGCGGGGGCGTTACCCCTTCCAGGGCTGTGCGAACCCTGCTCTCGATCTCCCATGTCACCGCAGAAATGCAAATTTTCTGAGGAACGATGGGTTCGAGGGACGTATTGCGCTCGGAAAAATCAAAAAGGCGGGATAACGCATCGGGTTTGATGTTTTTGGAACCCGGTCGATAAGAGATGGTAAAATCGAACCGTCCGAAAAATAATGCCCACCGAGCCTGCCTGGAGCTAAGTCGTTTGGCGGACTTGATGTATTCAAGGTTCTTATGATCGGTCCAAACGATAAAGGGAACCCCCGAACCCTCCAACCAATGACGCCACTCCTCCAAAGCGAGTTTGACAGCCAACAACTCCCTATTACCAATATCGTAATTACGCTCTGCGGGAGATAATCGGTGTGATAAAAACGCGCAAGGATGAATTCTGTCGTCCGAGGCTGCACGCTGGGACAGGATAGCACCCACCCCCACCTCTGACGCGTCAACCTCCACCACAAACTGCCGTGATGGATCAGTGGTCACCAGAATTGGGGCTGAAACGAAGCGACCCTTTAATTTTGTAAATGCTGCTTGTGCAGCACTCGACCACCTGAAAGGAGTCTTGGAGGAGGTTAAGGACGTCAGAGGGGCGGCGAGCTGGCTGAAATTGCGAATAAAACGCCGGTAAAAATTGGCGAAGCCCAGAAATCTCTGCAGGGCCTTACGAGACTCTGGATTTGGCCAATTTACCACAGCCTGAATCTTCTCTGGATCCATGCGCACCCCCTCGACCGACACAATGTGTCCTAGGAAAGGAACAGACTGTGCATGGAACACGCATTTCTCCGCCTTGACAAAAAGCCCATTCTCTAGCAGCCTCTGAAGCACTCGCCTGACGTGTTGCACATGTTCCTAGAGAGACCGGGAAAAAATCAGAATGTCATCCAGGTAAACATAAATAAACTGATCTATCATATCTCGCAACACATCATTAACGAGTGCTTGGAAAACTGCGGGGGCGTTGGAAAGCCCAAAGGGAAGAACACAATATTCAAAATGCCCCCTGGGGGTATTAAACGCCGTTTTCCATTCATGGCCCTCCTTGATGCGAACCAAATGATAAGCATTGCGGAGGTCTAATTTCGTGAAACAGGATGCCCCCTGTAGACGCTCAAACGCTGAAGACATCAACGGCAAAGGATAAGTATTCTTGACCGTGATGTTATTCAGCCCTCGATAATCTATACAGGGTCGAAGAGAGCCATCCTTCTTTTTCACGAAAAAAAACCCCGCCCCCGCCGGTGAAGAAGAAGGGCGGATGATCTTGGCCGCTAGAGAATCAGAAATATATTTCTCCATGGCCTCCCTCTCGGGAATGGAAAGAGAGTATAACTTGCCTTTAGGCGGAGACGTACCTGGCAGTAAGTCTATAGCACAGTCATAGGGACGATGAGGAGGAAGAGAAGCAGCCCGAGACTTACTGAACACTCTCTTCAGGTCGAGGTACTCACTGGGCACGTTTGACAGGTCCATGCGCTCCTCCTGAAACACAGAACAAGACACAGCAGAACGAGCAGACGAAAGACAAGACTCATGACATTTCTCACTCCACGAAAATATTGTGTTGAGACCCCAATTAATGTGAGGTTTATGGAGAACCAACCAAGGATGCCCTAAAACCACCGGTGTGTTAGAACAGTTTGTTAAAAAAAATGAAATGTGTTCAACATGATTTCCAGACGTAATAAGTTTTATGGGTTTAGTGGAGTGAGTGATTGTGGGAAGAGAAAGCCCGCTGAGGGCGCGTACTGCAATGGGTTGAGAAAGAGCGATAACCGGAAGTTTAAAACTGAAAGCAAAACTAGAGTCAAGGAAATTCCCCTCTGCCCCGGAATCAATAAGCGCGTGGGTGTTTTTAGTTCCGCCTCCCCAAGACAGCGTAACGGGCAGTATAGTAGCCGCCGTAGAGGGTTTCTTCATATTGATTTCACCCATCAGTAACCTCTTACCTACTGATGGGTGTTGTCTTTTACAGGACAAGAATTCACGCGGTGCCCCGCGCCACCACAGTAAAGGCAGAGCCCCTCATTTCTCCGTCGGCGCTTCTCCTGCACGGACAAGCGGGACCTGCCCACCTGCATAGGTTCCGGGTCATCGTCACTAGCTTCCGCCGCCATGGCCAAAACAGGAGGACTATTAACTGCACCCGCAAACCTCTCCCGCTGCGTGCGGCCAACTCTGCGACACAGCCTGGTGTCCACACGGATTGCCAGATCCACAAGTTCATCCAGAGTTTTGGGCAGGTCCAGTGTATATATCTCGTCCTGCAAGCGGTCCGACAGCCCGTGCAGGAACATATCCCACTGAGCCTCCGCATTCCAACCGCATTCGGCAGCCAAAGTCCGGAATTCGATGGAGTAATCCGCCACGCTCCGATTCCCCTGACGGAGTTCTGCGAGGATGCGAGCGGCCTCTCTCCCGGAAGCAGCACGATCGAACACCTTCTTGAGCTCTTTAGAAAATAGCTCAAAAGTGGAACAGCAAGGTAGCTTTTGTTCCCAAGCTGTAGTTCCCCACAGAGCCGCTCTCCCCGAAAGGAGCGTGATGGTAAAGGCGACCTTCGACTGTTCTGTGGGAAATAAAGATGGTTGCAGAGTAATGTAAAGGGAACACTTCGACAGGAAAGATCGACACAAGTGAGGCTCTCCATCATAACAGGTCGGTGGAGGAAGGCGAGGCTCAACAGGGCGGCTAGCAACGACTGGTGCTGGTGACACTTCTGGAGCTGGTGCGGAAGCCTCCTGTACTGATCCAGTAGCCAGCTGTTGAACTTGAGCGGTAAGAAGAGAAACCTGGCCGACCAGTGTCTGAATTGCCTGAGCGGTGGTGGTCAATGCCTCATCCTGCCGATCCATTCTAGCGCCGCTGAGCGTCATAAATTCCGAGATCTGTGAAGCACTCGCTGGATCCATAATGCAGGTCAGTTCGTTTTGTTACGATATCAAGTAGTCAATAAGAATCCAATGATGCGAGTGACAATGTTTATTTGACAAGGTCAAAATAAACTGAAACAGGGTGATCAAACTATAACAAAACAAGGAAAACTGGGTATGGATGGCAGGAAACAGAAGGACGAAACGGGGTCCAACAGCCACTCCTCTCAGTCCTGAGTACATACAGAAATGCGTGAGCAACACATAAACGAACAACGAACTGACAAGGAAAACATAGAAACGTAGACCATATATAGACAAGATAATAAGACTCAGCTGGCAGGTAATCAGAACAGCTGAGTCGCGTCATGACATGTGACATAACAAATACACATGGACGACCAAAACAAAACAAACTCACGTGACAAAACCAACACTCCGGATGACGCACAAAACTGCAACCGTGACACCACCAACTTATCCAGCATATGTTTTACGCAGCGGATGCCCTTCCAGCTGCAACCCATTACTGGGAAACACCCATACACTACAGACAACTTAGCTTACCCAATTCTCCTGTACCGCATGTCTTTGGACTTTGAAACCGGAGCACCCGGAGGAAACCCACACCAACACAGGGAGAACATGCAAACTCCACACAGAAACGCCAACTGACCCAGCCGAGGCTCGAACCAGCGACCTTCAGTGCACCACCGCGTTGCCCCAGTTTTCATCATAAACTTTGGGTTTTTGGTGTGTGTTTTTTTGGCCTGAATGGACTTTAACTGAAAGAATGGTCAGTTAAATACCATAACCAAGTTTAGTGTTTGATTTTTCTTCACAATTTTACATGTTCCTCAAATTTGAATGGTTAAATTTATACCTATATGATATTCATTCATTCATTTTCATCCGCTTTTCCGGGGCCGAGTCGCGGGGGCAGCAGTCTTAGGAGAGAACCCCAGACTTCCCTCTCCCCAGACACTTCCTCCAGCTCCTTTTGGGAGGATCCCGAGGAGTTTCCAGGCCAGCCGAGAGACATAGTCCCTCCAGCGTGTCCTGGGTATTCCCCGAGGCCTCCTGCTGGTGGGGCATGCCTGGAACACCTCCCTAGTTAGGCATCCAGGACGCATCCAAAACAGATGCCCGAGCCACCCAAGCTGGCTACTCTTGATGCGGAGGAGCAGCGGCTCTACTCCGAGCTCCTCCCGGGGGACAGAGCTCCTCACCCTATCTACATCCTGCCACCCTGTGAAGGAAACTCATTTCGGCTGCTTGTATCCGAGATCTTGTCATTTCGATCATGACCCAAATCTCATGACCATGAGAGTAGGAACGTAGATTGACTGGTAAATCGAGAGCTTTGCCTTTCGGCTCAGCTCCTTCTTTACCACAACGGACCGGTACATCGACCGCATTACTGCTGCCACTGCACCAATCCGCTTGTCAATCTCACGTTCCATCCTTCCCTCACTCGAGAACAAAACCTCGAGATACTTGAACTCCTCCACCTGGGGTAAGGACTTTCCTTCATCCTGGAGACGGTTGATAATTAAAAGAAATCTAGTCACTACTATATCTTTAGTGTTTCCCACAAGATTTTTTATTTTTTTAACAAAATTACTTCTTTTTTACTGTTTTTAATACACTGTAAATTTATCCAAGAATGTTTTGTGTTTAAATATTTCACCTGTAAATGCAACAGCTAAAACAAAAAAATTCTACTGATTTAATTAAGCAAAGTGATAAATTATTACAACAACTTATCTCGTATTTGAAACGTTACTTACTGCAACTTTAAATATACATTCGATTCTGTTACATGCTAAGCATTTCTTGTGATTTTCTTGCCTGTCGTGGACATATGCAGTTTACATTTCATATACAAAAACATTCAAACATGCAAATGGTACAGCAATGATGGTGCAACAACAACTTTTGTTGTCTTTTCACATTATTTTTCATGAATGTTGACATCATACTTAATGCATTAAAACTAGAATTTCTGTTTCTTCAGAATGAAAAGAGATGCTGTGATCAGATCAGCGATGCCCCATTTGACCTGCACTGAATCTGACTTTCAGACCCTCATTAGTCAGAGAGTCAAAGATAAACACAAAACCAACATGAAGAACAAATCTGAGAGAATATTTGAGGGAATCAATCTAGAAGAAAACCAAACCCTCCTGAACAGCATCTACACACAGCTCTACATCATAGAAGGAGAGAGTGAAGGAGTGAATGAAGAACATGAGGTTTTACAGATGGAGAAAACAGCCAGAACACAAGACACTCCAATCTATTGCAATGACATCTTTAAACCCTTAAATAAACCAGAGCATGAGGAGAAAGACCAGATCAAGACTGTTCTCACTAAAGGCATCGCTGGAATTGGAAAAACCGTCTCTGTGCAGAAGTTCATTCTAGACTGGAGTGAAGGAAAAGCCAATCAGGATGTAGATTTCATGTTTGTGCTTCCATTTCGAGAGCTGAACCTGATTAAAGATCATCAGTACAGTCTTCACAGACTTCTGCTGGACTTTCATCCTGAACTTCAAGATCTGGACTCAGAGATTTATGAGGAGTGTAAAGTTGTGTTCATCTTTGATGGTCTGGATGAAAGCAGAATCACACTGAAGTTTTTAGACATTGAGAGAGTTAGTGATGTGAACGAGTCTTCATCAGTGGCTGTGTTGATGTCAAACCTCATCAGAGGAGATCTGCTTCCCTCTGCTCTCATCTGGATCACCTCCAGACCAGCAGCAGCCAATCAGATCCCCTCAAAATACATCAGCCGTCTGACAGAAATTCAGGGATTCAATGATTCTCAGAAGGAGGAATATTTCAGGAAGAGAATCAGTGATGAGCATCAAGCCAGCAGAATCATCTCCCACATCAGAAGATCCAGAAGCCTCCACATCATGTGTCACATACCCGTCTTCTGCTGGATCTCAGCCACTGTGCTTCAGAAGCTCCTGAATGAAGATGGCAGAGCAGAAATCCCTCAAACTCTGACTGAAATGTACATCCACTTCCTGCTGACTCAGATCAACATGAGGAACCAGAAGTATAAAGAGAGAGATCCAGAGAAACTCCTGAAGTCCAGCAGAGACGTGATTGTGAAACTTGCTGAACTGGCTTTCAATCAGCTGATGAAGGGCAATTTGATGTTCTATGAGGAGGACCTGATTGAGAGCGGCATAGACATCACAGACGCCTCAGTGTATTCTGGGATTTGCACTGAGATCTTTAAGGAGGAATCTGTGATTCATCAGAGGAAAGTCTACAGCTTCATTCATCTGAATGAAGCTTTCAGGAGTTTCTCGCTGCTTTCTTTGTGTTTTATTGCCATGTAGTCAAGAATGAAGAGGCGCTGAAGTTTTTTCTGAATGACAGATATAAACGGTATAACAGGGGAAACTCTCTTTATGAGTTACTAAAAGCAGCTGTCATTAAATCCTTAAAAAGTGAAAATGGACACCTGGATCTTTTCCTGCGGTTCCTGCTCGGCGTCTCAATGAAATCCAATCAGAGATGCTTACTGCGCCTACTGACTCACACAGAGAAGAGCTTTGAGACCATTATGAGAATCACAGATGACATAAAAGACACAGTTAAGTTGGATAAATATCTCTTAGTTGAGAGATGCATCAATCTGTTCCTCTGTCTGCTAGAAATGAAGGATCAGACCCTGTACAGAGAAATTCAGGAGTTTGAGAAATCACAGAATCGCTCAGTGAAGAAACTCTCTCCATCTCACTGTTCAGCAATCTCCTACATGCTCCAGATATCAGAGGTGCTGGATGAGTTTGACCTGAAGAGATATAACACATCAGATGAGGGCAGAAGGAGACTGGTACCAGCTGTGGTGAACTGCAGGAAAGCTTTGTGAGTATTGATTGATGTGATGGATATCAGAAGCTTTTTGAACAGGACAAAACTACAAGCAGTATATTTTAGAAGTATGTGATGATCCTGCACAGAACTTTAAGATTATTATTTTTTATTTAGACTTTTGTCAGCTTGAGCGTCAAATCAAAATTTACAATGTGATATTTGCTAGCTCACATTGTTATTCTTAAATGAATAATTAATCCATGCAAGCTAATCCACTGAAAAAAAAAGTTTGTTTTGATAATCTTCAATCAAAATCTGACCATTTGCTTCTGCTTTTAGACTGGCAGTCCTTCTGTTGACGTTAACTGAAGGCCTTCCATAGCTACTGTATATCAATATCCTTAACCACACCCTTTTTACAGTTAGTTTGACCCGCTACTCAATATTCTGTTTCAGTTGGAAGTACATCAACATACTCAAATAAAAGACAGATCAACTTCTGGTTCACGCAGACTTACAGTTTATTGTATGAAGACTAGGCAACACAACCCACAGTTCTGAACGCACGTAACCCGCGGATTAATAACTTTTTGAACTCGTAGGTATCCAAAATGTATAACAATTGCAGAGAGATCGCCTTCCGCGTCGGTTATTAATTAAAGGTGTTTTCTGTCACTGTTTGTTTAGCCTGCATTAATGCATTTAGTGTAAAGCTGCACAATTAAACATTAAAAGATCGTGATCTCAATTCAAACCCGCACAACATGAATGATAAATGATAGTGATTTGCATATGCTTATTAATCTTTCAAAGCGCTGCGTTCAAATCTGCGTTTGATCGAGAGAGATTCAGTTTTTACACTTTTTCAGTTCGTTACAAACAATTAAATAACACACAAGTACTGGGAGAATAGTTATAGTTCAGATATAAACGCTGATGTTTATGGTAAAGATTAAAATCTCTGTTTAATGGAACTTGAACGTTGTAGAAATTGCATTGTTTAACCAATAGGTGGCGACAAACAACCGTAAACATTATGTCACTGAATAGGTTTTCAAAAATGATCCACCTCTAATGAAACATGAAGTTTTATGTGTAAATTGTTGAATCATTAATTGAAAATAAATATGATATGTTTTAAGATTCTTATATTTAGCATTATCAGCAACAGTAGCAAAGATCATTTTTCGTATTGAATATTTTCCCTTTTTTCAGCTGTTTTTTTCTTGATTTTTATTTTTATTAAAATTGCAGGTTCTAAGTTCTGTTTGTTAAAACCAAAGATTTTTGCAGTAATATTTTTGTATGAATGGAAAGCAAATGACATTTGTTTCTTCCCTTTTTTGCTGATCTGATAAATGGTTCGATCTGTGACTCAAAAACCGTAGTGTGATCCGAACTGTGAGATTTGTGATCCGTTACACCACTAATTAAGACCATTTTTATCCTTTATGTTATCCCACAGCAAAGAAAAGACCTGACCGTTTTCACTCTCCAACCATTCTACCTTAATTTGAATGGTTTAAAAACAACTTTGGGAGCTTTTAAGATCAAGATCTTGGCTTATGATTCTGACTCATTTTTGTTTAATTAAATCTCATCCTGTGTTATAGACTTGCTGGCTGTAATCTTAGTGATCAGTCTTGTGAAAGTTTATCTGCATCTCTACAATCATCAAACTCACTGAGAGAGCTGGACCTGAGTAACAATGACCTGCAGGATTCAGGAGTGAAGCTGCTCTCGGATGGATTGAAGAGTTCACATTGTCATCTGGAGATACTGAGGTAAGAAAAACAGAAAAGGTTCACCTGCTTATGAAATTACAGATGCTTTGGTCCTGGTCTTCTATAAATGTGATAAATCAACATATCCCAGTGTGTCCAAAGACATATATTTTTAATCAGTGATCTGTAGACTAAAAAAGAAAATAATTTTTTTTTAAATCATTTAGTTTATGATATGATATTCCCGTGTTTGTAGGTTATCTGGCTGTATGTTGACAGAGAAAGGCTGTTGTTTTCTGGCTTCAGCTCTGAGATTAAACCCCTCACACCTGAGAGAGCTGGATCTGAGCTACAATCACCCTGGAGAATCATTAGTAGAGCTGATCTCTGACCCAAACTACAGACTGGACAAACTCAAGTAGGTTTAACACTAACCTGTCATCTGTTTATATGTAAATGTACTATAATGTTATTTAAAATTCAGATGCATACACATACTGTATGGTACACACAGCAAAATAACAATGTCTTACACTTTATGACTGGAGATGATCTTTACTCAGTTCAATAGCTACCGATTAATTGAATCAATTAATCAACATTTTCTTTTATAAGTATAGCAGTAAATGTATCAGGTTTAATGGTGTCATTTCAAAATAGGATAAAGAATATTATTGTTTTGTCCCAGAAAACTATGGTACCTCGTAATGTTTCTGACTACTTTTTTTAAATAGTACTTTCAGTTATTTGTGGCTTGCCTGGTTTCAAATTAGTTTTGTAGCCACTGGTATAAATGAGAAGAAAGGATTTTTGACCTCAAAATACTGAATGCAATATTAATCCACTATTATTAATACACTCTGAACATTTTAATGACAAATTCACTATCAAGGACCACGCTACAACTGTTGCTTGTAGAACTTGATTACAAGTTGTTTGAGAGAAGTAAGTGATAGTTATGAAGATTGAGAGAAGAAGTATGGATGATCGTTGAACCGGCTGATCAGGGAGTCTTGTCCAGGGAGACTTAGAGTGGGGGCTTGGTCTCGTAGGTTAAGGTGAAACCTTTAGAAGACCCCCAAGAATTAAATGAACTGATGTGGGCTTGAGCTTGACGAAGGTCGTTGAGGTTGTTTCGGATATATAGGCTATACGCTTCGGATAACCATCGACCTAGGACTCTGATGGTTTCGTCCGAGATGCCTGAACTAGCTGCAGTTGTGGCTGCATCGATCCAAAAGGAGTGTATGGAGTAGTATTTTGGAGATATACTGGATTTATAAAGGACGTCTTGAAAGAGGTTGTTGAACCAGGTTCTGGTGGCCATTTGTCCTTTTTCCGTAAGAAAAAGAGGATCTTGGGGAGATGCGTTCTTGGAGTATCGGAAATAGACGTAATTTGAAAGAGGCTCATAAGGGCTGAGGTATGAGTTGAGGCGGAAGAAGTGGATTTAAGATGATTCACCGTGTTGGTAGGTTTTACTTCTCTTCAGGATGTGAGTGAGTCAGAAGTGTGGACCGAGATGTCTGAGAGACATGGATGGATAGATGGGTTAAAAGTGGACGTGGTAGGAGCGAATTCAGAGCACCTCAGAAAACCAAAGAATGCGAGAAGGAACATGCATTCTAAGGTTTGGTCAACTAGAGGACTTGTGAAACCGGTGCGAAGGGTATGTACGCATAAGCTCAGAAGGTCGGAAGTTAGAGATAAACGTTTAGCCATAACGTGCGGTTCTTGTTTTCTCAGGCCTTTAATTAACATAGCTACATGGGAATGGGAAGTGGCATGGCATATCTGACCGGTTGCTAGTTTGTAGATGAAGTTAATACCAGATAGGTATGACCGGATGGTTGCTGTTTGGATCTTGAGGTTGGAATGGGCGTGCGTGATGAAGTTGCAGATGGACCAAACTTCCAATAATGGAAACGGGAGTTGGTAGTAGAAGTGGAAAGCCTTGAAAGAGTTCCAGGCGGCTAGGTAAGATGAGAGTGTGCTGTGGGCGAGGCTGTTGAGGATGGCCTCCTGTGAAGCTTTGGAGAGATCATTCACACGATGATTTAATTAAAGACCATTGCTGAAAACGGTGATACTGGCCTGGGATGAATGTCGGAGTCTCGGGCCAATGTTCTGAACTTCTGAAAAGAAAGACGAGACAAAGAATCACCTATGCTATTCCGGTAACCTGGGATGTGAGTGGCTCAAATTAGGAATTGATGCAGAAACAAGGGTTAGTCTGCGAACGAATTGCATGATGGCTAGTTGGATTGAACAGTTGGATGTCTTCCTGCTGTGTAAGATTATCATGGTAGAAGAATATGTCATTCCAAGATGACAAGAATTGCTGCCAGAGACTCATTTCCATCTTGCAGCTTTTGTCCAAGGTGACTTTGTCATGAAGGGAAGGAATTGGTGATACTTTAGACAGTAGGTAAGAAAGAAAGGATTTTCCTTGGGGAATGATTCTGGTGGCATAATTGATATGACCGAGAAGAGCTAGTAGTTGTTGCTTTGTGCACGTATCTGCAAGCAGTAGGTTGAAAAGAAGCAGAGAAATGTGTTGCACTTTTTCTATGGGTAGTCATGCTTGGAAAGAGATAGAGTCTAAGGTGATTCCTAGAAACTCGATAGAAGTGCATGGTCCTAGAGTTTTCTCTTTTGAAAGGGGAATACCTAAGTCAGAAAAAAACTTTGACGAGAGTGGATTTTCCTGAGTTCGGAGTTGAAGATGTAGGTGTGATGAAGTCACACTTGATCATGAAGATGGAGGACAAATGAAAGCTTGTGATTGTTGATTAGGATCCAACATAATGCCTCTGATAGTGAGTCGAAGATCTTGGGGCTGCTTTTGCAGCCAAAGGTGAGTCTGACTGCAAAGTAGTAAGCTTCTTTCCAGAATACTCAGAAAAAACGCCAGAATTCTGGGTCAATGTGCAGGATCTTAAAAGCACTTGTGGTATCGGCTTTTGAGAGCCACGTGACCTGCCTTGCTAATAAGGGTTATAGCTTGGTCTACTGATGTATATTTCATGGAGAAATCTGGGGCTGGGATGATGCTATTGATGCTGGGAACCGTTGTGCCGTGTGGGGAAGAGAGGTCTATGATTAATCTCTTTTTCCCAAAATATTTTCTGGTAGCGATGCCGATGAGACTAATTCTAAATGGGGAAAAAGTAGGCTCTTTGAACGGGCCTATCATGTATCCTTCTTGGACTTCATTGGCTATTAATGTGTCGACTATGTCAGAGAGAGCGGACTTAAGGTTGGGGGAGATGTGGGAAGTGTCTGGTTTGATTTCTATTCCTGGATGGAATCCGAGTTGTAGTCCGTTGGAAATGAAATCTACGAACTCTCTATCAGGATGATGTGATAAGGGTGTAACCAGGGCTTTTACCTTGATTGGTGTGCTGAGATGTTTTAATAGTCATTCGGGTATGGTGGTTAGATTGTTTGGGCAACTATTCCTAGCGTGAGCGCTGCCGCAGAAGGAGCAAACATGCAGGAGTCTGCAGTTGGAGAGTGAGCATCCGAGGTGGTTGAAATTGTTGCATATCATTCTGCCTCCTTGGTATAGGATTGGTCGTCCTCTATTATCCATGTTTTTTGGAATCGGGGTGTTAACCTATGTGCTCCTGTTGAGAGTTTTTGGAATTATGGAAGGAGGAGGGGCTGCGATAGACATTCTGTTGAAAACAGATGTTTTGCGTGAGAAGGATGGTTGGGGATTAAGGGAAGTGATTGTTGTGCATGCTGAGGCAGGATGTGACGGGGCTCCACATAGCTCGCAGGACAGTGAATTTCGGGCTGCGAAGATGCGACAGTAGAGTTCGGCGTCGAGGGTGCCCCAGTATGTTCCTTGGTTTAACTGCTGGAGCCTGCCCGCTGCTTGGGATGCAAAAAGAGTGTGGTAGTTATAGAAGCCTGTACCTTCGAATCGAACGGCCATGTCAAGAGTGATGGAAAGGTAGTCGTCCAACTCGGATCTCCGATCAGGGTAAACAGAGCATATTATGTCTCTGTAGATTAAAAAGGGTAGAGAGAATTCTGTAGGGGTGAGGTCTTTAGCGCGAGCGTTTATGGTGTGGCTGAGTTGCATGTTGCCTAAATGAGTTTGCAGTTCTTTGGGCTGGCTGATGTTAAAAAGAGATGGCTGGAGAAGGTGGGCTAGATCTATATAGTTACCGGATAAGATTTGAAGACGTAGTGTTGGTGAGACAGGTGAAGGCTTGAGGACTGATGAGGTTGGTCTGGGAGGAGTTGTTGATGTGGCGAGTGTGTAAGGGCTGCTGTTGATGTATGTTGCGTAAGGGTGAAGGGTAGGGGAGGGGTTGGGGTAAGGTTGGTGGGGGGGTAGGTTAGTAGGTTAGTTGGAAGAACAAAAGGTGCGGGAGGAGGTTGAAAAGATCCAAAATAAGGAGTTAAACTGGTAGTGGCAGCATATGGAGCCTGGTTGTAGTTGGTTAGTATGGGGGAATTAGAAATGACAGGAGCCGTATTGCTGTTAACGACTGAAGATAGAGTGGATGGACTACAGAACTTTTGTTAATTCATCAACTCCATAAGTCAAGACAAACATTTTTATGTTGCTTTAACGTATTTTAAAAAGTTAATCAGGTTTCAACAAAATGTTTTAAGTTACAGAAAGTTTACTTTATATTTTATAGTCAGCTTGATTGTTGAGATGACTAGAAAAGTTAATTTAATTCAACTAAAAAATTCAACTCAGGCTCATTCTGAAAACGTAGTCCCGTGGACGTTTCTGGAGAACGCAAATTATTTAGTCAGAGGTGCGCATGGCTTCATTTCGTTTTTTTAAACGAACGCTACGGGGCGGTATGATGCTGTTCCTTTTTGCGCTTATAAGCTGGCCGCTTACCTCCTTGTGGAGGGCTTTGCCGCGGAAACCAGTTTGTCTCATTAGCTCGTCATGTTACGTCGGCAAACTTGAGATGCAGAGAGGAGTTGACGACGATGGGGTTCGAGTCCGGGAAAGAGCGGTTCCAGAAATCAGGTAAGACAAAAACAGAATCCAAAAAACAAAATGAACAAGTGAATAACAGGGTGAGAATGCTGTAAAATCTGAAAACGTGGTAAAAATCAGACGAGGGCTTTTCTTTTTGTGGACTGCTTTTGTAAATCGTTGGTTGGGTTAAGGGAAGTAAGTGGGTGGGCGGGTCAATTAAAACAATTGGTTGGGTTTAGGGAAGGAAGAGGGTGGGTCAGTCAATTAGTCGGCCGGCCAGTCACTCATTCGTTCAGTCAACAGCGGCCTCTGGTGGGTTTACGCGAGAACAGCGGGCGTGAAAGGCACTCATGAGAGAAATTTGTCCCTCCCGGGACGTATTTCGCGCTCTCCAGAAACGTCCACGGGACTACGTTTTCAGAATGAGCCTGGGTTGAAAAAATTACAGTGTAGTACATCTGAACAACAAGAGATTACTGCTGTTAATTGATAAATATCTACATGTTCATTTCACAAATGAAAGGCTGGAGACACAAATGATCAGTGATTGAAAATGTGAATCTGTAGCTAGGGGCTTGCGACTCTTGTTGACCTTATTTTTTCAATGCTCTACAAACAAGTGTGTTTATGACTATACATAAAAAATATAACATTAGAAAATACTAGTTTCAGTTACCAACATCAGTAACATAAGCTGTTTTTATAGCTAAAAATCAGCGCAAGTGAATAAGCCTAGAAGTCTTAAGCTAATTACGTTCCAATAGCTGCTCTCACTGTTAGGTGAAGAATAAAGTCAATACAGCAATAGAAGCTGTGAATTACTTCAAATGCTAAAGGACAGACAGAGGATCCCTAAAGATGTTCATCTGAAGATTTTGGAGAGTTTGTATTATTTTTGAGCGTTGGCAAATGTATTGTTATATAATATAGTTCCTGCTCGGCGTCTCAATGAAATCCAATCAGAGATGCTTACTGCGCCTACTGACTCACACAGAGAAGAGCTTTGAGACCATTATGAGAATCACAGATGACATAAAAGACACAGTTAAGTTGGATAAATATCTCTTAGTTGAGAGATGCATCAATCTGTTCCTCTGTCTGCTAGAAATGAAGGATCAGACCCTGTACAGAGAAATTCAGGAGTTTGAGAAATCACAGAATCGCTCAGTGAAGAAACTCTCTCCATCTCACTGTTCAGCAATCTCCTACATGCTCCAGATATCAGAGGTGCTGGATGAGTTTGACCTGAAGAGATATAACACATCAGATGAGGGCAGAAGGAGACTGGTACCAGCTGTGGTGAACTGCAGGAAAGCTTTGTGAGTATTGATTGATGTGATGGATATCAGAAGCTTTTTGAACAGGACAAAACTACAAGCAGTATATTTTAGAAGTATGTGATGATCCTGCACAGAACTTTAAGATTATTATTTTTTATTTAGACTTTTGTCAGCTTGAGCGTCAAATCAAAATTTACAATGTGATATTTGCTAGCTCACATTGTTATTCTTAAATGAATAATTAATCCATGCAAGCTAATCCACTGAAAAAAAAAGTTTGTTTTGATAATCTTCAATCAAAATCTGACCATTTGCTTCTGCTTTTAGACTGGCAGTCCTTCTGTTGACGTTAACTGAAGGCCTTCCATAGCTACTGTATATCAATATCCTTAACCACACCCTTTTTACAGTTAGTTTGACCCGCTACTCAATATTCTGTTTCAGTTGGAAGTACATCAACATACTCAAATAAAAGACAGATCAACTTCTGGTTCACGCAGACTTACAGTTTATTGTATGAAGACTAGGCAACACAACCCACAGTTCTGAACGCACGTAACCCGCGGATTAATAACTTTTTTGAACTCGTAGGTATCCAAAATGTATAACAATTGCAGAGAGATCGCCTTCCGCGTCGGTTATTAATTAAAGGTGTTTTCTGTCACTGTTTGTTTAGCCTGCATTAATGCATTTAGTGTAAAGCTGCACAATTAAACATTAAAAGATCGTGATCTCAATTCAAACCCGCACAACATGAATGATAAATGATAGTGATTTGCATATGCTTATTAATCTTTCAAAGCGCTGCGTTCAAATCTGCGTTTGATCGAGAGAGATTCAGTTTTTACACTTTTTCAGTTCGTTACAAACAATTAAATAACACACAAGTACTGGGAGAATAGTTATAGTTCAGATATAAACGCTGATGTTTATGGTAAAGATTAAAATCTCTGTTTAATGGAACTTGAACGTTGTAGAAATTGCATTGTTTAACCAATAGGTGGCGACAAACAACCGTAAACATTATGTCACTGAATAGGTTTTCAAAAATGATCCACCTCTAATGAAACATGAAGTTTTATGTGTAAATTGTTGAATCATTAATTGAAAATAAATATGATATGTTTTAAGATTCTTATATTTAGCATTATCAGCAACAGTAGCAAAGATCATTTTTCGTATTGAATATTTTCCCTTTTTTCAGCTGTTTTTTTCTTGATTTTTATTTTTATTAAAATTGCAGGTTCTAAGTTCTGTTTGTTAAAACCAAAGATTTTTGCAGTAATATTTTTGTATGAATGGAAAGCAAATGACATTTGTTTCTTCCCTTTTTTGCTGATCTGATAAATGGTTCGATCTGTGACTCAAAAACCGTAGTGTGATCCGAACTGTGAGATTTGTGATCCGTTACACCACTAATTAAGACCATTTTTATCCTTTATGTTATCCCACAGCAAAGAAAAGACCTGACCGTTTTCACTCTCCAACCATTCTACCTTAATTTGAATGGTTTAAAACAACTTTGGGAGCTTTTAAGATCAAGATCTTGGCTTATGATTCTGACTCATTTTTGTTTAATTAAATCTCATCCTGTGTTATAGACTTGCTGGCTGTAATCTTAGTGATCAGTCTTGTGAAAGTTTATCTGCATCTCTACAATCATCAAACTCACTGAGAGAGCTGGACCTGAGTAACAATGACCTGCAGGATTCAGGAGTGAAGCTGCTCTCGGATGGATTGAAGAGTTCACATTGTCATCTGGAGATACTGAGGTAAGAAAAACAGAAAAGGTTCACCTGCTTATGAAATTACAGATGCTTTGGTCCTGGTCTTCTATAAATGTGATAAATCAACATATCCCAGTGTGTCCAAAGACATATATTTTTAATCAGTGATCTGTAGACTAAAAAAGAAAATAATTTTTTTTTAAATCATTTAGTTTATGATATGATATTCCCGTGTTTGTAGGTTATCTGGCTGTATGTTGACAGAGAAAGGCTGTTGTTTTCTGGCTTCAGCTCTGAGATTAAACCCCTCACACCTGAGAGAGCTGGATCTGAGCTACAATCACCCTGGAGAATCATTAGTAGAGCTGATCTCTGACCCAAACTACAGACTGGACAAACTCAAGTAGGTTTAACACTAACCTGTCATCTGTTTATATGTAAATGTACTATAATGTTATTTAAAATTCAGATGCATACACATACTGTATGGTACACACAGCAAAATAACAATGTCTTACACTTTATGACTGGAGATGATCTTTACTCAGTTCAATAGCTACCGATTAATTGAATCAATTAATCAACATTTTCTTTTTATAAGTATAGCAGTAAATGTATCAGGTTTAATGGTGTCATTTCAAAATAGGATAAAGAATATTATTGTTTTGTCCCAGAAAACTATGGTACCTCGTAATGTTTCTGACTACTTTTTTTAAATAGTACTTTCAGTTATTTGTGGCTTGCCTGGTTTCAAATTAGTTTTGTAGCCACTGGTATAAATGAGAAGAAAGGATTTTTGACCTCAAAATACTGAATGCAATATTAATCCACTATTATTAATACACTCTGAACATTTTAATGACAAATTCACTATCAAGGACCACGCTACAACTGTTGCTTGTAGAACTTGATTACAAGTTGTTTGAGAGAAGTAAGTGATAGTTATGAAGATTGAGAGAAGAAGTATGGATGATCGTTGAACCGGCTGATCAGGGAGTCTTGTCCAGGGAGACTTAGAGTGGGGGCTTGGTCTCGTAGGTTAAGGTGAAACCTTTAGAAGACCCCCAAGAATTAAATGAACTGATGTGGGCTTGAGCTTGACGAAGGTCGTTGAGGTTGTTTCGGATATATAGGCTATACGCTTCGGATAACCATCGACCTAGGACTCTGATGGTTTCGTCCGAGATGCCTGAACTAGCTGCAGTTGTGGCTGCATCGATCCAAAAGGAGTGTATGGAGTAGTATTTTGGAGATATACTGGATTTATAAAGGACGTCTTGAAAGAGGTTGTTGAACCAGGTTCTGGTGGCCATTTGTCCTTTTTCCGTAAGAAAAAGAGGATCTTGGGGAGATGCGTTCTTGGAGTATCGGAAATAGACGTAATTTGAAAGAGGCTCATAAGGGCTGAGGTATGAGTTGAGGCGGAAGAAGTGGATTTAAGATGATTCACCGTGTTGGTAGGTTTTACTTCTCTTCAGGATGTGAGTGAGTCAGAAGTGTGGACCGAGATGTCTGAGAGACATGGATGGATAGATGGGTTAAAAGTGGACGTGGTAGGAGCGAATTCAGAGCACCTCAGAAAACCAAAGAATGCGAGAAGGAACATGCATTCTAAGGTTTGGTCAACTAGAGGACTTGTGAAACCGGTGCGAAGGGTATGTACGCATAAGCTCAGAAGGTCGGAAGTTAGAGATAAACGTTTAGCCATAACGTGCGGTTCTTGTTTTCTCAGGCCTTTAATTAACATAGCTACATGGGAATGGGAAGTGGCATGGCATATCTGACCGGTTGCTAGTTTGTAGATGAAGTTAATACCAGATAGGTATGACCGGATGGTTGCTGTTTGGATCTTGAGGTTGGAATGGGCGTGCGTGATGAAGTTGCAGATGGACCAAACTTCCAATAATGGAAACGGGAGTTGGTAGTAGAAGTGGAAAGCCTTGAAAGAGTTCCAGGCGGCTAGGTAAGATGAGAGTGTGCTGTGGGCGAGGCTGTTGAGGATGGCCTCCTGTGAAGCTTTGGAGAGATCATTCACACGATGATTTAATTAAAGACCATTGCTGAAAACGGTGATACTGGCCTGGGATGAATGTCGGAGTCTCGGGCCAATGTTCTGAACTTCTGAAAAGAAAGACGAGACAAAGAATCACCTATGCTATTCCGGTAACCTGGGATGTGAGTGGCTCAAATTAGGAATTGATGCAGAAACAAGGGTTAGTCTGCGAACGAATTGCATGATGGCTAGTTGGATTGAACAGTTGGATGTCTTCCTGCTGTGTAAGATTATCATGGTAGAAGAATATGTCATTCCAAGATGACAAGAATTGCTGCCAGAGACTCATTTCCATCTTGCAGCTTTTGTCCAAGGTGACTTTGTCATGAAGGGAAGGAATTGGTGATACTTTAGACAGTAGGTAAGAAAGAAAGGATTTTCCTTGGGGAATGATTCTGGTGGCATAATTGATATGACCGAGAAGAGCTAGTAGTTGTTGCTTTGTGCACGTATCTGCAAGCAGTAGGTTGAAAAGAAGCAGAGAAATGTGTTGCACTTTTTCTATGGGTAGTCATGCTTGGAAAGAGATAGAGTCTAAGGTGATTCCTAGAAACTCGATAGAAGTGCATGGTCCTAGAGTTTTCTCTTTTGAAAGGGGAATACCTAAGTCAGAAAAAAACTTTGACGAGAGTGGATTTTCCTGAGTTCGGAGTTGAAGATGTAGGTGTGATGAAGTCACACTTGATCATGAAGATGGAGGACAAATGAAAGCTTGTGATTGTTGATTAGGATCCAACATAATGCCTCTGATAGTGAGTCGAAGATCTTGGGGCTGCTTTTGCAGCCAAAGGTGAGTCTGACTGCAAAGTAGTAAGCTTCTTTCCAGAATACTCAGAAAAAACGCCAGAATTCTGGGTCAATGTGCAGGATCTTAAAAGCACTTGTGGTATCGGCTTTTGAGAGCCACGTGACCTGCCTTGCTAATAAGGGTTATAGCTTGGTCTACTGATGTATATTTCATGGAGAAATCTGGGGCTGGGATGATGCTATTGATGCTGGGAACCGTTGTGCCGTGTGGGGAAGAGAGGTCTATGATTAATCTCTTTTTCCCAAAATATTTTCTGGTAGCGATGCCGATGAGACTAATTCTAAATGGGGAAAAAGTAGGCTCTTTGAACGGGCCTATCATGTATCCTTCTTGGACTTCATTGGCTATTAATGTGTCGACTATGTCAGAGAGAGCGGACTTAAGGTTGGGGGAGATGTGGGAAGTGTCTGGTTTGATTTCTATTCCTGGATGGAATCCGAGTTGTAGTCCGTTGGAAATGAAATCTACGAACTCTCTATCAGGATGATGTGATAAGGGTGTAACCAGGGCTTTTACCTTGATTGGTGTGCTGAGATGTTTTAATAGTCATTCGGGTATGGTGGTTAGATTGTTTGGGCAACTATTCCTAGCGTGAGCGCTGCCGCAGAAGGAGCAAACATGCAGGAGTCTGCAGTTGGAGAGTGAGCATCCGAGGTGGTTGAAATTGTTGCATATCATTCTGCCTCCTTGGTATAGGATTGGTCGTCCTCTATTATCCATGTTTTTTGGAATCGGGGTGTTAACCTATGTGCTCCTGTTGAGAGTTTTTGGAATTATGGAAGGAGGAGGGGCTGCGATAGACATTCTGTTGAAAACAGATGTTTTGCGTGAGAAGGATGGTTGGGGATTAAGGGAAGTGATTGTTGTGCATGCTGAGGCAGGATGTGACGGGGCTCCACATAGCTCGCAGGACAGTGAATTTCGGGCTGCGAAGATGCGACAGTAGAGTTCGGCGTCGAGGGTGCCCCAGTATGTTCCTTGGTTTAACTGCTGGAGCCTGCCCGCTGCTTGGGATGCAAAAAGAGTGTGGTAGTTATAGAAGCCTGTACCTTCGAATCGAACGGCCATGTCAAGAGTGATGGAAAGGTAGTCGTCCAACTCGGATCTCCGATCAGGGTAAACAGAGCATATTATGTCTCTGTAGATTAAAAAGGGTAGAGAGAATTCTGTAGGGGTGAGGTCTTTAGCGCGAGCGTTTATGGTGTGGCTGAGTTGCATGTTGCCTAAATGAGTTTGCAGTTCTTTGGGCTGGCTGATGTTAAAAAGAGATGGCTGGAGAAGGTGGGCTAGATCTATATAGTTACCGGATAAGATTTGAAGACGTAGTGTTGGTGAGACAGGTGAAGGCTTGAGGACTGATGAGGTTGGTCTGGGAGGAGTTGTTGATGTGGCGAGTGTGTAAGGGCTGCTGTTGATGTATGTTGCGTAAGGGTGAAGGGTAGGGGAGGGGTTGGGGTAAGGTTGGTGGGGGGGTAGGTTAGTAGGTTAGTTGGAAGAACAAAAGGTGCGGGAGGAGGTTGAAAAGATCCAAAATAAGGAGTTAAACTGGTAGTGGCAGCATATGGAGCCTGGTTGTAGTTGGTTAGTATGGGGGAATTAGAAATGACAGGAGCCGTATTGCTGTTAACGACTGAAGATAGAGTGGATGGACTACAGAACTTTTGTTAATTCATCAACTCCATAAGTCAAGACAAACATTTTTATGTTGCTTTAACGTATTTTAAAAAGTTAATCAGGTTTCAACAAAATGTTTTAAGTTACAGAAAGTTTACTTTATATTTTATAGTCAGCTTGATTGTTGAGATGACTAGAAAAGTTAATTTAATTCAACTAAAAAATTCAACTCAGGCTCATTCTGAAAACGTAGTCCCGTGGACGTTTCTGGAGAACGCAAATTATTTAGTCAGAGGTGCGCATGGCTTCATTTCGTTTTTTTAAACGAACGCTACGGGGCGGTATGATGCTGTTCCTTTTTGCGCTTATAAGCTGGCCGCTTACCTCCTTGTGGAGGGCTTTGCCGCGGAAACCAGTTTGTCTCATTAGCTCGTCATGTTACGTCGGCAAACTTGAGATGCAGAGAGGAGTTGACGACGATGGGGTTCGAGTCCGGGAAAGAGCGGTTCCAGAAATCAGGTAAGACAAAAACAGAATCCAAAAAACAAAATGAACAAGTGAATAACAGGGTGAGAATGCTGTAAAATCTGAAAACGTGGTAAAAATCAGACGAGGGCTTTTCTTTTTGTGGACTGCTTTTGTAAATCGTTGGTTGGGTTAAGGGAAGTAAGTGGGTGGGCGGGTCAATTAAAACAATTGGTTGGGTTTAGGGAAGGAAGAGGGTGGGTCAGTCAATTAGTCGGCCGGCCAGTCACTCATTCGTTCAGTCAACAGCGGCCTCTGGTGGGTTTACGCGAGAACAGCGGGCGTGAAAGGCACTCATGAGAGAAATTTGTCCCTCCCGGGACGTATTTCGCGCTCTCCAGAAACGTCCACGGGACTACGTTTTCAGAATGAGCCTGGGTTGAAAAAATTACAGTGTAGTACATCTGAACAACAAGAGATTACTGCTGTTAATTGATAAATATCTACATGTTCATTTCACAAATGAAAGGCTGGAGACACAAATGATCAGTGATTGAAAATGTGAATCTGTAGCTAGGGGCTTGCGACTCTTGTTGACCTTATTTTTTCAATGCTCTACAAACAAGTGTGTTTATGACTATACATAAAAAATATAACATTAGAAAATACTAGTTTCAGTTACCAACATCAGTAACATAAGCTGTTTTTATAGCTAAAAATCAGCGCAAGTGAATAAGCCTAGAAGTCTTAAGCTAATTACGTTCCAATAGCTGCTCTCACTGTTAGGTGAAGAATAAAGTCAATACAGCAATAGAAGCTGTGAATTACTTCAAATGCTAAAGGACAGACAGAGGATCCCTAAAGATGTTCATCTGAAGATTTTGGAGAGTTTGTATTATTTTTGAGCGTTGGCAAATGTATTGTTATATAATATTTTAATGTTTTGTTTTTTGATTTTGTTTTAGTGTGGATAAAGGAGGAGAATTCAGGATTAAAAGAGGACCAGAAAAATGTAACTCACACACAGTACATATACACTACCTGACAAAAGTCTTGTTGCCTATCCAAATTTTAGGCACAGCAAATAATAACTTGACTTCTAGTTTATCATTTGGTATCAGAAGTGGCTTATATGAAAGGCAAAGGCCTCTAGATTACACTTATTTTATCAAAATAAAATATGATCATGTCTTGATTTTTAATTACTTAATTAGGACAGTAAGGTCTGACTTATATATATAATGTATAAGTATAGAATATAAAGTCATGGTGCAGTGGAAAAAGAATTAATATTGTGTCTGACTCCCATGAGCTTGGAGGACTGCATCCATACATCTCTGCAATGACTCAAACAACTTATTAATAAAGTCATCTGGAATGGCAAAGAAAGCGTTCTTGCAGGACTCCCAGAGTTCATCAAGATTCTTTGGATTCATCTTCAGTGCCTCCTCCTTCATCTTACCCCAGACATGCTCAATAATGTTCATATCTGGTGACTGGGCTGGCCAAACCTGGAGCACCTTGACCTTCTTTGCTTTCAGGAACTTTGATGTGGAGGCTGAAGTATGAGAAGGAGCGCTATCCTGCTGAGGAATTTGCCCTCTGTGGTTTGTAATGTAATGGGCAGCACAAATGTCTTGATACCTCAGGCTGTTGATGTTGCCATCTACTCTGTAAATCTACTGAATGTAACCCTAAACCATGGTTTTTCCTTCACCAAACTTGACTGATTTCTGTGAGAATTTTGGGTCCATGCGGGTTCCAGTAGGTCTTCTACAGTATTTGTGATGATTGGGATGCAGTTCAACAGATGATTCGTTGGAAAAAATCGACCTTCTGCCACTTTTCCAAATGATCAACTACAAATCAAGTTATTATTTGTTGCTCTTACAACTGGGATTGACGACAAGGCTTTTGTCAGGTAATAGTCTATTTATAGTTATGGTAACTCTTTATTTGGCCACACTTTATTTCGATGGTCCGTTTGTTGAATTGAAGTTACATTGTATCTACATGTCAACTAATTCTCATTAGATTATAAGTTGACTGTAAGGTTGGGGTTAGGGTTGGGGTTAGTGTAAGTTGACATGTACTTGCAAAGTTTCTTATAGTCAGTTAAATGTCTGTTGAAGAACTGTTAAATGTCAGTATCAACAGATACACAACAGACAGTCTACTAATACTCAAATGGACCATCAAAATAAAGTGTTACCCTTTATTTTAAGTACCAACTCTCAATATTAACTACTGGCCTACTATTAAGATATTTTCAGTTTATTTGTGTTTATAAAGTACATATTCTTATTCTACACCTCTTATTCTACCCAATACCTAAATTTAACTACTACCTTAAAAACTAATTAGGACTTTTGGTTTATTAATAGCGAGATATGTACCTTAAAATAAAGTGTGTATAGTTATACATAGTTATAAATGTCAGTGATCTCACATTGGATGTAAACACAGCACACACTCGTCTCACTCTGTCTGAGAACAGCAGGACAGTGACACATGTGACAGAGGAGCAGTCGTATCCTAATCATCCAGAGAGATTTGATGGCTTTCTTCCTCAGGTTCTGTGTAAAGAGAGTCTGACTGGACGCTGTTACTGGGAGTGGAGTGGTGAAGAGCTTTACGTATCAGTGGCATATAAAGGAATCCGTAATGACTGTAGATTTGGATTTGATGAAAAGTCCTGGAGTCTGATTTGGTTTAATAACAGATTCATTGCCAGACACAAAAATGAAAGCACAATCATACCTGCCCCATCATGCTCTAAAAGAGTAGGAGTGTATCTAGACTGGTCTGCCGGGACTTTATCTTTTTACAGCATTTCTGACATACACACACACTCACACTTGCACACATTCAAAACCGCATTCACTGAACCGCTCTGTGCAGGATTTGGGCTTTATTCTGACAGTTCAGTGTCTCTATATGAGATTAAAGAGCCGTCTGTGACAAACAATCAAGACACACATGAAAGCAACACATGATCGCTGCCTTTAACCAATACTGTACAGCTGTAAACTATTTATCTCTCATGATCTTATATCAGAGTGGTTATAGAAACACACCCATCGACTTTGGACTAAAAAGAACTCTGCTTTGTTTTTTATAGACATTTGAATGCAGCTCAAAAGATACTTTACTGTATACTAAAGATTTTTACTTTTCTAAGTTGTCATTTATACTCATGCCTTTTTCTTTTAAAGGACCTATTATGCAAAAATCACTTTTTCCACTTTTTTGATTATAGTCAGCCTCTATTTTTTCTATTTTTTATATAATCACACATTCTGCAGAAACACTTAAGGGTTTTTCAAATGCTCTGTTTTGCCGTGTCGAAGATTCCGGAGTGTAACCGTAACACAACTTATGGGTACTTAAAAAATAAGCCTTACAAATTTGCAGAAACAATTTTCTAAAACTTAAACACAAAAAAACTTCAACAGTTACTGAGATTAAGATATAAGATTTTTGAAAAATGATGGTTGATGGTGCCTTCTGAGTTAGTATTTGTTTTCTATATGGAAGTCAGAGGAGAGGTAAGTAAATGATGAGAGAATTTTCATTTTTGAGTGAACTAACCCTTTAGAGTGAGGAGTAGAGAGCGTTGCTGTAAAACGCTCTTGTATTTTGTTAGATAAGATAACATTTTATAAAGGAAACTGCTTAACAGTTGTAGGTTTGTGAAGCTTTTAAAAAAGCAGGACACGTGACCAATATTGTGTTCCTCTTTATGTTGAAAGTGAAAGTGTTTAGCATACTTCATTTTGTGAAACAAAGAACGTGAACAAAATCTGGGAGTATTTTTTATTATTAGAGTTTCATTTCAATGTTGCAGTCTAGAGAAAGAACTGATTTATGAACTTTGTTTTTTTCGATGTTCATCATTGGAAAGGTAGGTTTGCACAAACACATTCTGGGTACCTTCACAGGGATATCTGCGTGGGTAGATAATATTACTAAAATGTAGCTATAACAGGCATGGGATCCTTAAAGTCATGGCGAGTTGAGTATACCGCCATGACTTCTGTTCTGACGCAAATCAATTTAAATCACCACAGAAAAAGCTGACTGTTTTATAGTATTCCCAGCCGGCACACGACCGACCTTCAACGTTGAAATATGGTTGAAATAAGGTCAGGTGTGTTTTTAACGTTGAAATAATGTTGATACAACGTTTAATGTTCAACGGTTGAAAAACTTCCTGCATAGTGCATATGACCAGGCTTCAACGTTGAAATGCGGTTGAAAATACGTCAGTTGTTGTTTCAAAGTTGAAACAATGTTGAATGATAAATGATTGAAAAAAGTTACAGAAATCATTAAACAAGTCAACGTTGACATTTTTAAATCGTGATCTGTATGTTGAATTAACGTCGTGGCTTCACCCTATTTTCAACAACGTTTATGGTGGTTACCATGGTATCATCGGAGGACTCGGCGCACGCGGCCACGCGCAGCGCTTCATGGGAAGTTTGAATCGTAATTACGGACACCTGCAGTGCAACAGAATTCAGAGGTAAGCATGTTTTTCGATGCTTTACATGTTTTATTTATCCCCAGTCTTGTTTTACACACAGTTAATCTTGAAGGTGACTTTTGAGTTGTAGTGTTTCGAATTTTGAAGCATTTAAAACTTTCCAGTTTGGTTTTTAGTCTTGTTTGCGCTCCGGTGACGCAGCAGCTAATCTCGAGCTAATGCTACATGTTTAACTTGAGTCTATATTAGTGTTTTTACCTGTTTTAATTGGCAAATTCAAATCGATAAACTCCAAACGCGGTTTAAAGTTACTGAGCAACGTTATAAGACAATATCTTTTTTATACGCTGTATTGTTACTACAAAGTGAACTGCTGTCGTTTCACTGTTGTGTTGTTGTTTACTTGTCTTGTAGAGATGTAACTTACTCCAGAGACGCTCTAACTTGCACAGCATTGAATGGAAAAGGCTTTGTCCATATGTAAGTTTACTAAGTTATCTGTTAAAATTCTTGGAGCTTTGGTTGGTGATATTCTCTTTCTAATCTGTTTGTTTATTGATTGTTAGGCTATGTTGTGTGATATTATATTGTTATATTGATATTATTATTGTGATATTATGTTGCGAGGTTATGCTATGTGACAATATTATGGGACAAATATGTATTTAGTCAGAAATGAATGCTTGAATTACACTTTGTACAGTAGCAGATAAGAGGTGTAATGTGTTTTAACTTTCTAGGTCTTCTAGAAGGTCCAGTTGAGGGCATGAAGAGCATGCAGATGGCCTAAACCTGTCAGCCAGGACAGACTGCAGTTCTACACCATGCCAATGATTTGTATGGATGTCTGACTACTACGGTGTTCTCTCAAGGTATTACTGGAGCAAAACAACAGCACCCGTTACAGTGAAATTTGTATTCTTAAGAAAATAGTGATGTATGTGTAGCAGCAGTACATGTGATGTCATTGAGAAGTCATAAAAACAAATAAACATGCTATTTAAAAAAAAAATCTAAACATTAAAAACTTGAGGATTAAGATGACAAATGAAACACATCATCTGTCTTGTGAAAAGGGTCTACATAAGATTTCTGGTGTTTTCAAACTGAAAGGGATAGTTCACCCAAAATTGAAAATTTACTTGCATTTTACTCCCCAAGTGGTTTAAAACCATTATGAGTTTATTCTGTTGAACACAAAACAGGCTATTCTGAAGAAAGCTAAAAACCTGTAAACATTGACATCCATAGTCGGAAAAAAACAAATACTGTAGAAGTCAATGGTTATAGATTTGCAGCTTTCTTCAAAATATCTTCTTTTGTTCAACATGTAACATGATTACAGAATTTAAATTTTTAACTATCCCTCTGTCCTACATGCAGGCTTTTGCAAAAGTGCTGCTCCTAGAGTTTCTCTCAACCTGTATGTCTAAAAAGCTTTAAACAGCTTTTACAGTACGTGTAATGGTTTACAACAACTTGTAATTATTAGATGTGGTGAATGTTTCGTGACTCTTTACTGCAGCCAAGTAATTTTTTCGAGAATCTGAAATCTGAATTCTGGAAAATGCTGGCACCGGTGATAACTAAAGGCCTCCTGATGATATCACACCTAATTCTTCACTTCTCTTAGTTCTTCGAGTCTCTTATAAACTGCATTTCGTTTCCTTTTACTTGTACATGTGTAATGACAAAGTTGAATCTAATCTTATAGTTAATATTTTTTCTTCTCCAACTTTTTGTTTGCTGGTTGCAAATTCCTCTTGATAAATCTTATGTATGACTATAGGAATTATCCTTAAAAAAGCTGGCTACACATTGTGACTTTGAGAAACAGTTATCAAATAACCTTAAGTTTTTACTGAGCAATGTTATCAATAATATATTAAACATGCAATATAATGGTTATTATAAAGTGAACTACTGTTGTTTCACTGTTGTTGTTTCCTTTTACTTTAGATATGTTCTCCTAACTAGAGGCGCACTACACAGCATTGAATGGAAAAGGCCTGTATGTAAGTTTGCTAAGTTCATTTTATGTCAAGTTTCTTTTTTCTTTGGTCGGTAAATAATGTTCTGTTTATAATTGCCTGTGTTCACAAACCAGCTTTGTCCTCGTTTCTTTATTGATTTTGTTATACTATGTTCTGGTGTGTGTTTTGTTTTCCTTTGTGTCTGTTTGTCTCTCTTGTATACTGCGGTTTACTCGTAGCAGTACCTAATTGTGTGTGGTTTGTATGTGCGTTCAATTTAAAAATAGAAATTTTGCATCATTAATCTTATCAAATTAAATGTAAATGAAACCCAAACAAGATCAGTGAAGTAGGAATATTCAGATGGATGAGTCTAAATTATTGAATGGGACGATTTTATAGGACAAATTTGGATTAAATTAAAAATAAATTTGAGTTTGAATTTCACTTTATATAATAGCAGATACCAACTTGGTTGTAACCTAGTATTTCATTTATTGCAGGTTTTCTGGAAGCTCCAGTTGAGAGTATCAAGGACATACCGATGGCCTAAACCAGTGTCAGCCTGGACAGACGTCTATTGCAGTTCTGCTACACCACACCAAACTCTCTGCTTTTCTATGGATGTCTGACTACGGTGTTCTCTGAAGGTGTCACTGGAGCAAAATAACAGCACCTGTTACAGTGAAATTTGTGTTAAAATTACAGAGAAAAGTTATTTTTAGAATTTGCAAATGTTTTTTCTTCCTCCCTTCTCTCTCTCCAAACTAAACATTGGTTTGTGCCTGTTTTGGTGATTTCGATGTGATATTTGACTCATTTGCCATGAAGCTATAGTTTTCTCTTTCTCCATGTACAGCAAGTGTCCCAAGATGTTTAAAGTCCAGAAAAGGAACTAAAAACTTTGTCAAAACATTGCTTCTATCTTCAGTGGTTCAACTGTAATCATACAAAACTCAAACACATTTGTGCATCAAAAGTACTGTAAAAATAACTTGTTTGCCTCTGCCACAACAGGTCAAGGTGTGCGCTTACTGCTCGTAGTAAACACACAACAGGTTAGGGTGTGCGCTTACTGCTCATAGTAAACACACACGCTGATCTAATGTGGGAGAGATATACGCAAACTATTTTGTATTTACTGTTTTGTTTTGCCTCACTAAAGTGTTGTTGTAGCTTGGCATGTTCTCAGTTGAACTACTAAAAGTCACATGGAATGTTTTGACAATGTTTTTTGTGCCTTATCTGGACTATGACCATCTCGGGACCATTGCTGTCTGTAGAGGATGAGGAGCATTTAATTTAAAATATTCTAGTTTGTGTTCTGAAGATGAACAGGTCTCTGGGATGACACAAGTAATTAATAACATAACTTATGTGAATACTTAATGTGACATTTTTTAAAGACCAATGTAATAGTGAAATTTATCTACTAGGTGAATAGTCCTACATTCACAAACGTGAGCCATCATTGTAGAACCCATGTGAACATGCAATTTTAATGATACTAAAAGTAATGGAATAACAAATTACTGTTGTATTATTTACGTTATAGGCTATAATAAGTCAAATAGATGTGAACATGTCAAGGTGTAACTGTTGTGTTTGTGAGAGCGAATCCAATCATATTCTACACATTTTCTTGATGTTCCACTGTCACAGGTGCTCAGTTTTGCTGCAGTAATGCTAAACACAATAGATGTACTTTATGCAAAAAGACAAAAACATCTAAATATTTAGCATGCAGACCTGCAAAGTGAAGGTGCAATGTCAGATTTATAGATTATAGCAGGAGTTTTCACTATTGTGAAAGTCAAGTCATTCATTCACAATGAATTGGAGTGGAAAACCTCATTATTGATTTTGTAGGATACTCACCTGGTGTTTAAAAATAAAAGATGTATTTAACTGCTAGACTGATATAGATGTTTTTAGTGTTTTACATTTAATTTTTTGTCCCCGGTGCCAGCTTTTACCTCAAGCGTTTCTCTCAACATATAAAACCTTTAACAGATGTAATGTATTTTACTTGTGATTCTTAGCTGTGGGTGATGTTTTATGATTTTTTTACTGCAGCCACTTAAAAAATTTGTATCTTGTAAGCTTTGTAAACAGAATTGTATTTTGGAGAATGTGTTGGTGACAGTTTAGTTATTTAGTTAGTTATTATCTGTCTTTCTGAAGATGGGAACACTTTACAATAGGGTTGTGTTAGTTAATGTATTTACTAACATGAACAAAGAACAATACATTTAAAACGTCTTTCATAAAAAGGAAATACAGTTCATGTCAGCTCAGTGTATTAATGTGAACAAGCATACATTTTGATTTTAATAGCATTGGGACATACTTTAATTAAATGATTAATAAATGCTGTATTTATTCTTTGTTCATGTTAGTAAATATGAACTAACTTCAACTCATGCAACCTAATTAAAAAGTGATCATTTAAATGTTTGTGTATTTGAGTGTACTGCATGTACAGTAACCTGCATGGTTTTAATGAACTATTGTATGCTGTAAATGTTGCTGTATATTTAGAATAAATGATAATGTGGTGTATTGAATAAATTGATACACAGGCTAAGTTGTGTATTTGTATTGTTTTTTTATTAGTAAAAATGTGTTTGCTATATTTATGGACTTTGTGTTATATGTAATTTCTATTAAACTTGCGTTGAAATGTACGACGGTGAAACAACGTCAAGGTATCAACGTTGATCCAATTTGCAAAATCGAAAGGTAATTCAACCTTAATTCAACGTCTACAAAACGACCAAAATTCATCCATGAAGAAGGTAAGAGTGAAACAACGTCGAGATTTCAACGGTGAATCACCGGTGGTACTCCGACGGTGAAACAACGTCACTATATAAACGTTGATCCAATTTGCAAAATCGAAAGGTAATTCAACGTTGATCCAACCATAGACCTGACGTTGATTCAACGTTGAATCACCGTTGAAATGCCGGCTGGGTTACTTTTCATAGTAACACTCAGAAGAAAATGGACTAATGTGTAGACATCTTTATTAACGTTTTTAGTGTCTGAAAATAGCAGCTGAAAATATGCATTTCATAATATACTGTCTTCACCGTTAAAGTGGAACTATAGAGAAGCTGAACACATGCAGAGGGAACATTGCCATATATAATTTTCTTATTTTTTGTGGTGTGAGTATATACTTACATTGTATTACAAAGTGCAGTTCATAAATTTAATACAATAAACTTAGAGATCAGTGGGATCATTGTCCCGGTGTGTATTCTCAAATAATGTCTATTATAGTACCGAAATATTCTGAAAAAATATCTTGTTATTGCAAAAGACTCTGTTTTTGAATTAGCACTTTGTGTAATTTATATATAGGGCTATTTATATTATTTGTTACCTTTAATGTATATGATAATAATAATCAATTAAACAACAATACCATTCAATATATATATATGTACAGTTTTATGCAAAAGTTTGGGTACCCCTGATAATTTTCAAAATTGCAAGCCATAGCCTGCTGGTCTTTCAAATCAGCAGTTTCATTTGGATCTATTTCATACCATTTCAGTTCTGACATAACATTTATTTAGTCAACAGATGCAATGCAATTTAAATCATAAAAACAGACAGGTGCAAACATTTGAGCACCCCAACAGAATAATGATATCAATCTTTTGTACAGCCACCTTTGCTGAAATAACAGCCTGTAAACGCTTCTTATAGTCAAGGATAAGTCCCTGAATTCTTGCTGAAGGCATTTTGGACCATTCTTCCTTGCAAAATGTCTCTAGTTCAGTCAGGTTTGATAGGTGCTGAGCGTGAGCAGCCCTTTTAAAATCAATCCATAGATTTTCGATGATGTTCAAGTCTGGGGACTGGAATGGCCATTCTAGAACATTGTATGTATCATGTCTGACCATGAATTCCTTGGTAGATCTGGAACTGCGCTTTGGATTACTGTCCTGCTGAAACATCCAACGCTGGAGTAACTTCAGCCTCTTGACTGAATCCTGAATCCATTGTTCTTCAGAATCTGCTGATACTGGGAGGAGTTCATGCGACCTTCAACTCTGACAAGGTTTCCAATACCTGTGTTTGCCACACCTCTGCACAGCATGATGGACTCTCCACCATATCTTACAGTACGGAGCAGGTTCTTCTCCTGGAATGCAGTGTTCTTTTTTCGCCATGCAAAGCGCCTATGGTTGTGGCATCTATCCACAATATATTTTTCAAAAGAATTCAGGCTTGTCCAGATGAGCTTTTGCATACCTCAAATGACTCTTCTCGTTGGCAGAATGCAAAAAAAGGCTTTTTCTGCATCACCTTCCATTTAGCTGTTATTTGTGAAGAGTGCGCTGGACTGTGGAACGATGTACAATGACATTATCAATTGCCAGATGTTCCTGAAGCTCTTTGGAGGTGGTTTGTCTGTGACCATTCTAACCATTCTCTGCCTTTGCCTTTCATATCTTTTTTTTGGTCTAGCACAGGGGTGTCCATACTCAGTCCTGGAGGGCCGGTGTCCTGAAGATTTTAGCTCCAACTGGCCTTCCATTTTCTTACTATATCTCTGACTGTGGAGATTAAACTTTAAACTTTTGTGATAGCTTTATGCATCCTTCTCTTAATTCAAGTTGGTGAATTATCCTAGTTTTAAGGTCATTAGGAAGTTCTTTTGAGGTTCCTATGTTGCTACTTTCTGGTTCACAATGAGAAGAAGCACAACTAGCAATCAGATATCTTAAATATCAATTTTCGTGTTAGGATTGTTAAGGTTCACTGAGTCGCTCAAATCAATTTTGTGTTGTAATCAATCAGCATTACCTGACTACAGGTTTTGAAATCCACACAAAAGAGAGGGTGCCCAAACTTTTGCACAGCCTATTTTTCAGTTTTAATTTAATTTCACACATCTCAATACTGCTACACTGTGTATTTCTGTGTGAAAAACATGACATTATCTAGCTTTCTCTAGAAACCGAATGGCATTTCACTGTGATCTTCTCTTATAAAGGAGCACATAACTATGCAGCCACAGAGGAGTGACCAAATTTTGCATAAAACTGGGTATAATATCTGTCTCTCTCTCTCTCTCTCTCTATATATATATATATATATATATAAATAAAACCATAAATCAGAACTTTTTTGAACTTGAGATTGATTAGCTTTGGAAATGTATGCTTTTTTTGTAAATATGTTTGTTATTCGGGAAGTATAGTTTCTTTTACTTATGTTTTATCATTTGGCAAATAATAATAATAAAAAAAACTAAAATGAAGTTTCTGTTTTCATTACACTTCTTGTATATCAAAACTCAGTGCTGTATTATTTTTGTTGTGTCCATTTTTACAAAGTACTGCACATAAAATGAGTGAAACGAGTGAGGAGGATGTTCAGACAGCAGCATCTCCAGCGACCAGCTGTGTGTCTATGAGAACTGACAGGTCCATTGATAATCCCATCAATTTCAGTGATGAAGGAGTGACCTCTGAACCTCGGTGAGTATCAAAAATTCATCATTATGGGAAGATTATCTATTAACGCGAGACACAGAGTGATTCAATTCAAAGTTATTCACAGACTTCATTATTCTAAAGTAAAATTACACAAGATTTTCCCAAATGTTTCCTATTTGTCCAATAAATGTAAAAACTCTAAAGGTACATTGACTCACTCATTCTGGACATGCCATAAAATTAGTCCATTTTGGCAAAACATTTTAAAATTTATATCAGAAGTATATAAGATTGAACTGTCACCTGAGCCAAAATTGGGTATTTTTGGAGACACCTCAGAAATAGGAGACAAATATACATCACAGGCAGTATCTTTGTGTATGATATTAGCAAAGAAAATAATTCTACACAATTGGAAGTCAGATTAAGTGACTGTTTTTGAAACCTGGTTTAGGAGTTTAAGTTATGCATTGCCCATGGACGAATTGAGGTATGGGTTGGCAAACAGACAAACGATATTTTTAAAAAAAAATCTGGAATCCAATAAGGCTTTATATTAGTGATGCTGACTTGTAACTTTCTATAGGCTGGTCTGATTTGGTGTTCGTCGGGTTGTGGAGACTACACACTTCTCTGTATTTTTATTTTTTATTATTAATATTTATTATATTTAATCAATATTTTTCTTATGCTTTCTTGATGATATTGTATTATTTTTCTGTTCTAGTTAATGTTATTGTTTATTTTGCTAAAAACAATAAAAATATATTTTTAAAAAATTCATCATGAGCACAACAACAAAAATATCTAAAATGTGTATAAAAGTTGGAAACATTAGGAATGTTTCGGTTGCCAAATTTTCATATTTTAAAATACACTCCAATTCAGATTCCTGATAAATATAACAAAACTGTTTACTAAATTTGGCTGTCTGATGCGCATTCTTCGTCACATGTGCATTATAAACCACCACAACAGCATCACTGATGCTATTTCCAATTTAATTGCTGTTTTTGCCTTAATGGCATATTCAGAAGAGCTGTTTCCTGGTAAATTTTTAGTAACTGTTTAAATTTAGTAACTGTTATTATCCACTGACCACTTCATAAGACATAATATGTAAATAAACATATATACATTTATATGAATCGAGTATGAAATTTTATTTGAGTATTTAAATTAAAATTAAATAATTCATTCATTTTCTTTTCGGCTTAGTCCCTTTATTAATCAGGGGTCGCCACAGCGGAATGAACCGCCTACTTATCCAGCATATGTTTTACGCAGCGAATGCCCTTCCAGCTGCAACCCATCACTGGGAAACACCCACACACACTCATTCACATACATACACTACGGACAAGTTAGCCTACCCAATTCACCTATACCGCATGTTTTTGGACTTGTGGGGGAAACCGGAGCACCCGGAGAAAACCAACGCCAACGCAGGGAGAACATGCACACAGAAATGCCATCTGACCCAGCCGAGGCTTGAACCAGCGACCTTCTTGCTCTGAGGCAAATGTGCTACCCACCTCGCCACCGTGCAGCCTAAATTAAATCAGAGTATAGAAAAATATTTGTTTCCAGACTATAGTGGTTTACACAGCTGTTTATTTGAAGAAGTCAGTAGTGTTCTTAAAGTTGTTCTAAAGGTGCTATAGAATTTTCTCACCAATTTATTGGCAAACTGGCTATCCTCTGCCCATCTTTGCTCCTAATTAGACTAGGCCTTTCTTGGATGATGCTTTTGTACAATGACCTGTTGACATCACCTGTTTCAAATCACATTATTATTTAACCAATTTACCTGATTACTAGCTCTAAATTGCTCCTGTCCCAACTTTTTTGGAATGTGTTGCAAGAACTGAAATTGGAATACATGTTTATTTTGCAAAAAAAAAAACACAATGAAAATCAAAAGGAACATTAAATAATGTTTGTTGTATTGTCTGCAATGAAATACAAAATTAAAAGTAAATTTTTAAATCACTACTTTCTTGTTTTATTTGCGTCTATTATACTGTCCCAACTTTTTCTGATTTGGGACTGTAGAATCTAGCTGTCAGACAAATCCATGATGAACCCCCCTGATCTTGGGTGCATCAGTGACCACTGAGCATGAATGAGTGATTTGTACTGCTGTTGTGAATGTTATAAATGCTCTTTCACAGTTATTTCATTTAATGTTTTTGCAGAGTGAGGAGTTGGAGTCAGAGATTACTGTCAGTCATTGTTATTAAATTTTTCTTGCGTTGGAGAACAAAAACAGTGAAGGGTAAACATAAAACCAGCATGAAGATCAAGTATGAGAGATTATTTGAGGGAATCAAAGTGGAGCAGAATCAAACCCTCCTGAACAGGATCTACACACAGCTCTACATCGTAGAGGGAGAGAGTGAAGGAGTGAATGAAGAACATGAGGTTTTACAGATGGAGAAAACAGCCAGAACACAAGACACTCCAATCTACTGCAATGACATCTTTAAACCCTTAAATAAACCAGAGCATGAGGAGAAAGACCAAATGAAGACTGTTCTCACTAAAGGCATCGCTGGAATTGGAAAAACCGTCTCTGTGCAGAAGTTCATTCTAGACTGGAGTGAAGGAAAAGCCAATCAGGATGTAGATTTCATGTTTGTGCTTCCATTTCGAGAGCTGAACCTGATTAAAGATCATCAGTACAGTCTTCACAGACTTCTGCTGGACTTTCATCCTGAACTGCAAGATCTGGACTCAAGGATTTTTGAGAAGTGTAAAGTCGTGTTCATCTTTGATGGTCTGGATGAAAGCAGAATCACACTGAAGTTTTCAGACAGTGAGAGAGTTAGTGATGTGAACGAGTCTTCATCAGTGGCTGTGTTGATGTCAAACCTCATCAGAGGAGATCTGCTTCCTTCTGCTCTCATCTGGATCACCTCCAGACCAGCAGCAGCCAATCAGATCCCCTCAAAATACGTCAGCCGTCTGACAGAAATTCAGGGATTCGATGATTCTCAGAAGGAGGAATATTTCAGGAAGAGAATCAGTGATGAGCATCAAGCCAAAAGAATCATCTCCCACATCAGAAGATCCAGAAGCCTCCACATCATGTGTCACATACCCGTCTTCTGCTGGATCTCAGCCACTGTGCTTCAGAAGCTCCTGAATGAAGATGACAGAGCAGAAATCCCTCAAACTCTGACTGAAATGTACATCCACTTCCTGCTGACTCAGATCAACATGAGGAACCAGAAGTATGAAGAGAGAGATCCAGAGAAACTCCTGAAGTCCAGCAGAGACGAGATTGTGAAACTCGCTGAACTGGCTTTTCATCAGCTGATGAAGGGCAATGTGATGTTCTATGAGGAGGACCTGATTGAGAGCGGTATAGATGTCACTGATGCTGCAGTGTATTCTGGGATTTGCACTGAGATCTTTAAAGTGGAATCTGTGATTCATCAGAGGAAAGTCTACAGCTTTATTCATCTGAGCTTTCAGGAGTTTCTCGCTGCTTTCTTTGTGTTTTGCTGCCATGTAGACAAGAATGCAGAATTACTGAAGTTGTTTCTGGAAAAAAATAAAGGGTACAGTGGAGAAATCTCTCTGTTTGCCTTATTAAAGGGCATAGTTAAGAAATCCTCCAAAAGTGAAAATGGACATCTGGATCTTTTCCTTCGGTTCTTGCTGGGCGTCTCACTGGAGTTAAATCAGAGACTCTTACAGGATCTACTGAAACAAACCCTGAACTGCTCAGAGGCCGTAATGGCAATCATACATTACATTAAAGATAAAATCAAAGGTGATGATCATCTCTCAACTGACAGATGCATCAATCTGTTCCTCTGTCTGCTGGAAATGAAGGATCAGACTCTGCACACAGAGATTCAGGAGTTTGTGAAATCACAGAATCATTTAGTTAGTCAGCTCTCTCCATCTCACTGCTCAACAATCGCCTACATGATTCAGATATCAGAGGTGCTGGATGAGTTTGATCTGAAGGAATATAACACATCAGATGAGGGCAGAAGGAGACTGATACCAGCCATGGTGAACTGCAGGAAAGCTCTGTGAGTATTTATGTGATTGATAAACCAACAAAATATGTCAGTAAAACAATCGAGCATCACATTGCTTCAGGCAGGACGCATCAATCAAGCTTGTGTCAGCTAATGATTAGCTGCTTAGGATGTGTACGAGTCTGGTTTTGACGTCTGTCATAGCAGTCTATTTAAATCCATACATCCAGTCTCTCTTCAGTGCTTCACTGCTTGCCAATTCTAAACTCCCTCCACCCTACCCAACTCTGCCTATAGCTCCCAGATCATATCTGATATCTACTTGTGATATTTAGATTCATGTCCTTGGCTTTTAACTCGTAATTAATTGTACAGTAATGTTATGCATGATTCAGGTTCTATTCTGTTACCCCTGTGGAGGGTTTAACTTGCTGCTGCTCTCCCCAATCTGTCCATGCATGGTTGTATAGATGGGAATGTGGAGTTTTGCCCAGAACAGAACCATACAGCCAATATTAACCGTATGCTTAATATTTAATATATTCAATAATCATGCATTAGAAATTGTTTTGATGAT
This sequence comes from Danio kyathit, assembly GCA_903798195.1. Lineage (NCBI taxonomy): Eukaryota > Metazoa > Chordata > Actinopteri > Cypriniformes > Danionidae > Danio > Danio kyathit. The sequence continues at coordinate 10,817,099 of LR812535.1, forward strand.
TTGTTAATAGATATGATTCTTTTTTTTTTCTTTTTTTTGCCTTTATTTTAACAAAACAAAACAACAGAACAATGACCACAGATTACAATCAACAAATTTCTCAACATCACAGCACATAATGAAGTTCAAAAAGAAGACATAAAAATACATAATAATAATAATAATAATAATAGAAAAATACATAAATTAACCAAGGTTTATGGTGATCTAAGGTTTTGCAAAAATGTACCTGAAATCCTGGGACCTACATATTCAAGGAAAGGAGTCCAGATCTGATAAAAAGTATCACATATTCCCCTTGACCAGTGCGTAAAATATTCCAATGACATAAGATCAAATATTACCTTATGCCATTCTGATACTGTTGGTGGCTTATCAGATATCCATTTGAGAAATATACACTTACGGGGAGCATAGGTATGAAAGTTAAACAATTTCCTGTTTCTTGCAGTCTTCAAATTATTATCAGTAAGACCTAACAAAAAATTAAGAGAATCAAAGTCACATTTTGTATTAAATATAAGACTTAATCTCCTACAAATCTGTACCCAATAGATATGCTTCTAATGTACTTTTATTGATTTTATATTGTTGTGATGATGAAATGTTGTTTGTCATGTGTGGATTTGTGTAACTGGACCACCTAGTTCGGCCAGGACAGTGAGGTTCTTTCCTGGTTAAATATAGACTAAACAACAATGAATAATGATAATATTGATTTTTCTATGTTTAACTTTGTATAGGTCATGTTTTAAACCACATTTTATTATACAGACTCAGTGGCTGTAATCTGACTGTGCAGTGCTGTGAAATTTTGTCTGCATCTCTACGATCACCAAATTCACTGATCGAGCTGGATCTGAGTAACAATGACCTGCAGGATTCAGGAGTGAAGCTGCTCTCTGATGGACTGAAGAGTTCACACTGTCAACTGGAGATACTGAGGTGAGAAACACATAAAAATGTGTTAAAACAGGTTTGTTAAAAAAAGAAAGAAAAGCAAAAATAGTGCTGTAATCTAGTGCAATAATCTGTTGGACGTAGCACAGTCCTCATTCAGTAAATGCATGGCTAAACAGATGTGTTTTTAGCCTTGATTTGAATGTTCATACTGAAAGCTGGTTCCAGCAGCTGGTGGCGCAGTAATTGAAGGAGGATTCACCCTGATTTTAGTGAACTTATGGAATTTCCCATTTACTTAGCACTAATGATCTGAGTGATCTGTTTGTATTCAGTGAGCATATCTGTAATGTATTGAGGTCCTACCTAGGCCATTTAGTGATTTATAGACAAGTAATGATACTTTAAAATATATTCTGAATGTAACTGGGAGCCTGACTCCGGAATCACTCAAGATTCTTCACTGTTTTTTTTTTGTTGTTTGACCCCTGGAGGCGAGGTACGCATTCACCTTGAGAACCTTATCTCTGTTCACAAATGCAATGAATTCAGTACTTTGAGACCAATATTTTGAGTAACAGCTGCATTTCCGAGTGCTCTACAATAGGATGCAGCTTGCTGGGGGCAGCATGCTGCTTCTAAAACACATTTTGTGTGCATTGAACTTTGCTTTTCCTCTTCCTCACACTCTCTGGCTTTCATAGTGAAAAAACGATGGATATATATACAGGTGCTCTAAGCTTATGGACAGAGTCGATGCGCAAAGTGAAATATTATTTTTTCCATGTTGCTGACAGTCAGAACAAGCTCAAGGATGTCACAAAGCTTGTGTGCACCTTGACAGCCTAACTCATGCAACTTTGTGTTTGAATCAGCAGCTGATGCAAATCACATACAGTAAGTACGGAAAGTATTAAGACCCCCTTAAATTTCCATGCAGATTTACATGCCTTTAATAAACATGCAGTTTTCCTCATTAATGTACATGGAGGAAACAACTGAGCTGATGAGGTGAACACCGAGAAAACCTGACTGCTCCTCCATGACATTGGGATACAGGTGATACAAGGTTATCTATATCAAAGAACTGCAAATAACTGCTACAGCCCCCCTAAAATAGGCCTAGCAACGCCCATGGTTGGTGGACTGCCATTTTTAGCTAAATTGGGTATAATTTTAACTCAATTGGGTCATGGAGTTGTTGTGAAACCACTCCTTTGTTATTTTAGCTGTGTGCCTAGGGTCATTGTCTTGTTGGAAGGTAAACCTTTGGCCCAGTTTGAGGTCCTGAGCACAAGGTTTTCGTCCCTTGATTGTAACCAGTCATCCTGTCCCAGCAGCTAAAAAACACCCCCACAGCATGATGCTGCCACCACCATGCTTCACTGTTGGGACTGTATTGGATAAGAAGTTCCTGGTTTTCTCCACACATACCACTTGAAATTAAGGCCAAAAAGTTCTATCTTGGTCTCATCAGACCAGAGACTCTCATTTCTCATCATCTTGGAGTCCTTCAGGTGTTTTTTAGCAAACTCCACTGAGGAGAGGCATTTGTCGCGCCACTCTGCCCTCCAAAGACTACGTTGAATAGTTCGGACTGCTGAGCGAATCATTGGTACAACCCTCCCTACTCTCCAAGAAATGTACTTATCCAGAATAAACAGAAGGGCTCCCAAAATCACTCTGGACTCCTCACACCCAGCACACTGCCTCTTTGAACTTTTACCTTCTGGTCGACGCTACAGAGCACTGCGCACCAGAACTTCCCTCAGGCCATTCATCTCATGAACACTTGATGATAATAATTGTGGAACCAACATCACTACTTGCTATACACTTTTATACACACATACACTTATTTAACAACACACTTTACATGCCAATTTGCACATAACAGCTGCACATATTATGTTGTGTATAGTAATATAGCTGTACATACACTTGTCAATTTGTATATTTGCATTCACTATTTAAAATATATGAATTATCTGTTTTTTAGTCCTGTCTCTGTAATTCTGTTGCACTGTAGAAGCTCTGTCACGAAAACAAATTCCTCGTATGTGTGAACATACCTGGCAGTAAAGCTCTTTCTGATTCTGATCTAACAGATGTAAAACTATGTGCTGAACACTGTGAGTTTACATCAGGATGATGATGCATGAGCCGACTTTTGGAGCAACTGCTTAGCTACTTTCATAAAACTGGCAACAAAAATTTGACACGCATACTACGGCCAATTTTGTTTACCTATACATGCATGTCTTTGGACTGTGGGGAAAACCAGATAGTTACCTACCTAGTAAAACTAAAATATGTAGTAGTAATGGATACTTTTTACTTAAGTGCATTTTTGAGGCTGTACTTCTCTACTTTTACTTGAGTACAAAAGTGTAGTCAGTACTTTTACCAGAGTCGTTTTAAACATGAGTATCTGTACTTCTTCTTGAGTAAAGGATGTGTATGCTTTTGCCATCTCTGTGCACCAGATACAACATGACAGCAACATTTTTAAATACCGCCATTCAGAAGCACAGAATAGTGCACTCACTGCACTTCTAATCTAATCTTTAACATTATTAAAAGTGCATGAATACTTTTACTGATCTGAGGTAAACTATCTAGTGTTGCTTTCAATATGGTAATAAATCTCACATGAAATGGTATTCAAACTCACATTGGTAGAACACAGAAAAAGCACATAATCAGTACAGTATCTGAAATGATTGTTGTCAGTAGTACATGGAATTGTTCAGCCGCAAGAAATAGAAACTGTTTCTAAAATAGAAATGTCAGGTGATGGTTTGGACAAAAACTGGAAAAGATTCCTTTGTCATGTGCCAATACAGATAGTTATGGTGTAGGATAGTATCAGCACCATATCTCATGTTGTCAATCTGGCAACCTGCGTTTGCGTAGAGTCATCAGAGGAGGGACCAAATGAAAAAGGTTTTTGAAAGTGTTTAACTGCAAAACCTAGTTCAATCATTGGGTTTCAATCTTACATACTGCACCTTTAAAATATGTTGAAAGTAGGGCTGGGTGATATGGCAGAAAAAAAAATCTCGATTTTTTTCATAAAGTTTGACCGATTCACGATTTCGATTTCAATTTTTTATTTATTTTTTTATCAAATTTTTTTTTACTGTGTAACTACCTTACCAGTTTACCTTGTTCATTTAAATTTAAATAAATGCTGAAACTAGTTTTTTTCATGCTCACTTGTAAAAGAAAAGCAACCATGTGACTAAACGCGGTTATGGCACTCTCTCATATAGGGATGCTAAACATAGCTACAATAGAAGTCACAGCAGGTCATATGTTGTGCAGCTTTGGGCAAATTTTATTTGGAGAGAAAATGACCAAAATGTAACGTGAAGATTAAAAAGGATTGGAGGGGAAATAAATATTTCAAATCTCTGTACATAACAGAAAAATAAACAATGATAATGCAACAATAGTTTATCTGTATTAGTGGCATGACAGAAATATATATTTAGACAGGCCTTGTCAAAGTGAGCGGGCACTTTCACTAATAAAAAATATAGCACTTAAATTATTTCATAACAATCAATAAAATAACAGCGGTTTTATATCTAAAGTTGGTAATGATATAAAATATACTACATTTTGATGGTAAAATATAAACATTTAAACAATTTCAGTATTCAAACATTAAATAATGAATGCATCAAGTTAAATATAAAAAAAACAATGAAACAACACATAGCATATCAGGATATAAAGGACTATATTTAGCAAAATGCTGCTCTTTTTATCTTTGTAATTTTATAGTTTTATTTTTGTTATTTTAATAATTTTTTGTCTTCATAAATAACTAACGAGCTATAGACAAATATCTGCTTGACGTTTTAGAAAATATTTGTGCGTAGCTACACCACCCAGTATATATTAAAGATCACCGTGAAGAAAAAAACCCCACAGAAACCTGTTACATATCTATATATATTTAAAGGTCTATCTTATATTTAACTGAATTGTATAATGGCCTATAGCTGAAATGTTGGAAATTGCTTAATTTATTTTTATAAAACATTTGTCGATACGTATTGGTATTTTTTGGAGTAAAAACTGCCGACATTTAAGAATCCATATTTATTTTATTCATTCATTCATTTTACTTGTTTATTGGTGCATATATGGGTTATGATTTAATTCATACAGTACCTTGACAGCTACTGTGCCACTCCGTAATTCAAGCAAAAGTCCAAATTGAAGAAAGATTTGACTTTCTGCGGTGACCGACATTTACAACACGCCGTAACCGTCCTTCAGGTGGTGCGCGGGTCCCCGTCTCGCAGCTCGCGCGGGAGAGACAGACGGCTGCGGGACGCGAACAACAGCACGACGCGCGTGGAAACATTCGCGAAGCTGGCTGGCTTACTGCGGGGCTGTTGTTGCTCTAGTGGGAAAATGTCCCGGTGTTCCCAATGGCCGGCCGCCCTGGCGCGCTTCCGCTAAACCAGCTGTGGTAGCTCATCAACAGAGCCGCAACGTCAACACACAGAATCAGCACAATTCAGCACGGTTGTCTAACAGTTTAGAACGGTTTGGCACGATAGTGGAAAAGCGACTTTAATATTTTTATAAAAAAATCGCGATTCCTCGATTTTGTAAAAAATAAAATCGTCTTAAAACGTAAATTCGAATTAATCGAAAAAATCGAAAAAATCGCCCAGCCCTAGTTGAAAGGTAATATTTCGATTTCTAAAAATATAATAATATATGTCATACATGTACAAATATGCAGCCTATATTCAAAAATATTGCAAAAAAAGTATATATTAAAATAGAAATATATAATTTGTATAATTATGGCAGGATGGCTGTCATGAACAATGAGGACCAAGCAACATCTCCAGGTTCTCCATTGAAAACCAGAACAAAAAGGTTTTTTGCACTTGGTCTGTCAATATGGCTGAAAACCCAAATTTGAATATCTTCTTTATGTATAAGCAAAATTCGAATTCTAAAGGCAATACTGATATGTCCACAAGAGGGTATATGCGAGCACAATAAGCAAATAGATTAACCAGATTAAACATTATTTAATGTTTTTAACAGATTAAGCATCTTTAATTAAAATGAAATGACACTTTTTAAAGTGCATAAACTTTCAAACAACAGCTTTTAAATAAAACATCATTTCTGTACTTGTAATGGAAATTAGGAATCAAATAAACTAAGTGCATCGATAACCCAAGAAAACTCTCTTCTACAGACGGTGTTATACATGACATGAATGCTAAATAACAAAATGCCATTCAGAATCAAGCTACTCCGTCACTACATCTACATAATTTGTCAAAAGTTTCAAGTTTATTTGTATAGTGCTTTTTACAATAATTATTGTTTCAAAGCAGCTTTACAAAAGGTGCACATTATTACTTCACAATCAAATTGAGTTAACGGTTACAATCAAATATAAATTATTATATATAAACATGCGATTTTATTAAATAAAACCTGCAGTTTTATATCAGAATCAGAAAGAGCTTTATTCCCAGGTATGTTCACACATACGAGGAATTAGTTTTCACGACAGAGCTTCTACAGTGCAACAGAATTACAGAGACAGGACTAAAAAACAGATGATAAATATATTTTAAAAAGTAGTGAATGCAAATATGGCGATGCAGTGGCGCAGTAGGTAGTGCTGTCGCCTCACAGCAAGAACGTCGCTGGGTCACAGGTTTGAACCTCGGCTGGGCTGGGTAAGTTGGCATTTCTGTGTGGAGTTTGCATGTTTGCATGTTGCATGTTCACGTGGGTTTCCTCCGGGTGCTCCGGTTTCCCCCCACAGTCCAAAGACATGTGTGAATTGGGTAAGCTAAATTGTCCGTAGTGAATGAGTGTGTGGATGTTTCCCAGAGATGGGTTGTGGCTGGAAGGGCATCCGCTGCGTAAAATCGTGCTGGATAAGTTGGTGGTTCATTCCGCTGTGGCGACCCCAGATTAATAAAGGGACTAAGCCAACAAGAAAATGAATGAATGAATGAATGCAAATATACAAATTGACAAGTGTATGTACAGCTATATTACTATATACAAAATTATATGTGCAGCTGTTATGTGCAAATTGGCATGTAAAGTGTGTTGTTAAATAAGTGTATGTGTGTATAAAAGTGTATAGCAAGTAGTGATGTTGGTTCCACAATTACTATCATCAAGTGTTCATGAGGTGGATTGCCTGAGGGAAGAAACTGTTTCTGTGTCGGGCTGTTCTGGTGCGCAGTGCTCTGTAGCGTCAACCAGAAGGTAAAAGGTCAAAGAGGCAGTGTGCTGGGTGTGAGCGGTCCTGAGTGATTTTGGCAGCCCTTCTGCTCGCTCTGGATAAGTACAGTTCTTGGAGAGTAGGGAGGGTTGTACCAATGATTTGCTCAGCAGTCCGAACTATTCGACATAGTCTTTGGAGGTCGGATTTGGTAGCAGAGCTAAACCAGACATGATGTGCAGATGACTGATTCAATGATGGAGGTGTAGAACTGTTTCAGCAGCTCCTTTGGGAGGTTGAACTTCCTCAGCTGACGAAGAAAGTACAGCCTCTGTTGAGCTTTTTTGACAATGGAGTCAATGTGAGTGTCCCACTTCAGGTCCTGAGAGATGGTGGTGCCCAGGAACCTGAATGACTCCACTGCTGCCACAATGCTATTTATGATGCTCAGTGGGGGGAGAGCAGGAGGGTTTCTCCTGAAGTCCACTATTATCTCCACTGTTTTGAGCGTGTTGAGCTCCAGGTTGTTGTGATTGCACCAGACAGCCATCTCCTTAACCTCCTGTCTGTAAGCAGACTCGTCACCGTCCTGAATGAGGCCGATAAATGTGGTGTCGTCTGCAAACTTTAGGAGCTTGACAGAGGAGTCTTTCGAAGTGCAGTCATTCGTGTACAGGGAGAAGAGCAGTGGGGGGAGGACACACCCCTGGGGGGCGTCAGTGCTGATTGTGCTGGTACTGGATGAGAATTTTCCCAGCTTCACCGGCTGCTGCCTGTCTAGGCTCATATAGGTGATGTCTATGTTTACATGTTCAATGAAGAGTATTTTTGTATTAAGTGTATGTGTTGTCCTGGATATATCTAAAATATTTTTATTCATAAAATATAAATAAACTTTCAAGTATGTTTATTGTAGCTTGTACCATGTAGCTTCCTCGTCAGGTCTCTCTCTCCCTGTGGTGTTTCCCAGCATGTTTTTATGTCTCTCCTGCACAATCACTGCAAAGTCACAGGTATTAGTCATTTGCCAATGGACCTACTTACAAGCGACCATTCTCCTGATCCATTTTCCCCTCTTGACATGCGTTCGATCACACCTCTCTCATTAAAATTGGGAACAACAGCAACTCAGCCATAAAGTAGTAGAATTTAAGTTTGGCACTGTGATAGGTTGCCACCTGTGCAATAAGTCCATTTGTGAAATGTATTCACTACAAAATTATAACCAAGTAGAAGAAACAGGAAACAACTAAAACTCAGCCACAAAATAGTAGGCCATGTAAAAGCATGCTGCCACTGAAACTTTATTTTAACTGCTAAGTGTGAGCCAATGCCATATAAAACCCTACTGATTTAGAATGGAATGACATGTTTATGTGCATGGAAAGCCAGAAGTCTCAAACGTTTGGCAATAAAGTGCAAGTACAGATGCACAGAAGTGTATGTTGATTTTGTTTCAAGTGTTAGATGAGGTACAGAAACTCAAAATCCATGGAGGTACCAACCCAAAGAACATTTTATAACACAAGTTTATAGTGTTACATTAAAACTTTATAACTGATTGTCAGTCAGTATTCACGGAGGATAAAAAATACAATACTATAACAATAAATATTAGTAAATATTCTATGCAGAACATAGACAATAATAATTTAACCCTCTTATTCTTAATCTTATATTATAGACTTGCTGGCTGTAATCTGACTGATCAGTGCTGTGAAAGTGTGTCTTCGTCTCTACAATCATCAAACTCACTGAGAGAGCTGGACCTCAGTCACAATGACCTGCAGGATTCAGGAGTGAAGCTGCTCTCTGATGGACTGAAGAGTTCACACTGTCAACTGGGAATACTGAGGTGAGAAACACATCAGAGTGTGAATTGTTGTTAATGTTTACTGAAGCAATATTGGATGTCCCGGAAATGGGTATTGTTCCTCATCATTAAAATTTCATCATTTCACATCCATAACAAACTTTGTATTTTGTTTGTTTCTTTCCAAGTTAAAAAATACGTAATGGGTGTGAACAAAAATTTATAACCTCATTTGTGAGATGTAGAATTATTGGTTCGCTCTATATATCTCCAAGATGTGTTACACTGTAAAAGATGTCCGTGATTTTAACAGTAGAAGTCTGTACAATCTACAGTGAAAACCTGTTAAATGATTAACCGCTCATTTCTGTACAAAATACAGAAAATAGCTGTAACAGATCTAACCTTTGTTTTCGAGAAACTAATCAGAGTGTCTGAAATCTCACCACACACCCTCATTCAATAGTTCCTAAGTTAGTCAATTAGTTTAGTCCACTAGACCGAGTGAATGACCACTAATGAGTGAATTCAGACACTGATGAACACCTGCTGCTAACAAGCCCATTCACTGAAGGAAAGAACAAGAAAAAAAACTACAGACTCACACCAAACCAACTGAATTAAAACAGAGGATTAAACAACTCCATTAAATAACAGCATTACCAGCTTCACTGATTACAGTTTGACTTCAATTCTCTCATATCTGCAAGAATATTTGATAATTAACAAAGGTTTATATTTTTTTATTGAAAATATTTAATTTGACCTCACCATTATGGAGATCAGAGGCTGCTTTAGTTGGGCTCTTGAACCTTTACTCTTCCACAGTGTTGCCAGACGTACGTTAATTATCGTATTTGTACGATAATTTCGACTTCTGTACGATGTACGGTCAATAATGCCAAAAAATCCTATAATGTACGATAATTTCAGAATTTTATGGCATTTAAAATGAGTTTCATTGTAATCTTAGGGCTTCCATACTTATTGATAGCTGCATCTTGTGTCTGATGTCTGTGAGGAGAAGGTGGAGTTACACACATTTTCTATCCAATGACTGCAGTTTCTATCTCATCTTACGTTACATCTTCTCAGCCAATCAACGTGGAGAATGTCTCTCTATCACGAGTTAACATTCCTGCTGCACGCGGCCGTGTTTAAGTCAGTCGTTTTCAGGTTGAGGTCGGTCAAGTATTAAAAAGTAAAAGTGCTGAAAAGGAAGGTGAGAATAACAGGGGAGTTTGCCCTTGATGTTTTCATTTTTCCCCATTCAAATGCATCATGCGAACGTGTTTTTCCAAAGTTAATCTCATCAAAACAAAGCCACGAGATCGGCTCATTACAGATCCTCTGGATGGGCTCGTGCACACCCTCAGACTAGTGTGTTAAAAATTCGGGAGGGTGCACTGCTTTCAAGCCAACCAGCACTATGTTGCGCTGCACGTAGGCATACAATTTGTACCGCAAAATGAATCCCTCAACATCTGGCAACACGGCCAGACAGTGACTCGGAGGTGAAGTTTTTTTTTTACGTATTGTTGTAATTTTGCACGTTGTGTCAAAATGCTATTTGTCTAGATAATAGCTGTATACTCTCCATTTGACTAGTGTACAGTAATTTTCCTCCAAATACGATCATTTTGAGGTTCTGGTACGATACTTTCACATTTCCAATCTGGCAACACTGACTTCCATCTTAATATATCTCTGGCTGTTATAACTGTGTTTCTGAAATTTATCAGTTATAGCAAGAAAGACAATGAGAAACTATACTGTGTTTACTTAATCATTACAGATATAATTTCTAGTATTTTATAAGTTCAGCCATAGAAAATAGTTTTATTGGATATTGTTCGGGATATTTTACAGCTTCCCATGGAGGTTCAACAAACAATTATCAAGGAATTAATAAGAAATTCAAATTTACTTAGTTTCATGCACAAATCTTTGAGATCTCAGCTGCACATTATGACACACAGACATCAAGAATCAGGATATGAACTGCTTAATTCATTCATGCTGCAATGCATGCTGAGTGCCAGCATAGTACAAAAATCCCAGCATGCATTCCTGCGTAAATATATTATGCAGCTTAAAGTTCTTACAATCTCTTTCTTTTCCTTTATTTTATGTTGTTTTTGTAATATTTCAGTAGATTGTTTTGTATTCTATATTGTGTTCTGGGTTGTTTTTTATTAGATTTTTATTTTTTGTTTGTCACCCTTGTTGAGATTCAAAAACTAATTGTTGATGTCTCTGTGTTTTTAAGTTGTACCATAGTTCAAACATTCTCATTGTGAATGGTGTATTTAGACCTGTTAAACAGTCATTGGCTGCTGCAGGTCACGTGGTTTCATTCTGATTCTGATTCTGATTTACATTTGGTATTCATTTCTCACTTATAACTAACACGATATTCAATGAATGCACAAGCAGGTGAGGATGCTTTTGATATCATAGTTAATCTTATCAGACTTATTGTTTTTTCTTTTGGCTTTTCATGCTATACAAATAGTGTGATTAACACAATTAATTTTAGCAGCTAAAATTAAAACTAGTGTCAGAACAAATAGTTGAAGAGCCCAACTAAAGCTGCGGTCACACTGGACTTTTCTCCATTCATACGCACAAGAATGCGTCAGCCCGGAAACGCAGGGTCATGCGTCGAGTTTCGCAGGTTGCAGGCAAGCTTGGTGAACTCTGACCTGCGAAATCGCATCACTTGACTGCATGAGACCAATCCAGGATCAAAACATGACCTCTCTGGACAGAAATTTAAAACATGGAGCAATCGCTTGCTTTTTTTAATGTCTAATCATCTTGTTTAATCCCGCCGGTTTTCGCAGAGCCTTACGACAGAATTTTGCAAGCTCAAACTCTAGTGCAGGGGTGGGCAAACTCGGTCCTGGAGGGCCGGTGTCCAGCAGACTTTAGCTCCAACACTAATCAAACACACCTGAACATGCTAATCAGTGTCTTTGAGATCACTAGAAATCTATAAGCGGGTGTGTTTGATTAGAGTTGGAGCTAAACTTTGCAGGACACCGGCCCTCCAGGACCGAGTTTGCCCACCCTTGCTCTAGTGTGACTGCAGCTTTCAGCAGACTCTGTCCTCCATCATGATGACTTCAAATGAAATGAAAGAGCTTTTTGTTCATGTGACAGAAATAAAGTCAAAGTTCTGTAATAAGTGAAGCTCCTGATGTTTGTGGAGTTGTTCAATGATCTCTGCTGAGATCTTGAGAAATTACATTTTTATTGTGCAATTTGTTTTATTTTTATTAATTATTATTTTATTTAGAGTTTTATTCTCTGATTTCATCTTTGGTTTTGGCTGTAATTTGTGTTTTTCTTTCCTTCAGTGATTCTGCTTGTTAACAGTTGTTCATCAATAATTCTCAATCCTCATTTAATTAGACAATTATCTCATTAACATCACTGTCTAAGTGTTCAAACCTCTGTAGTGAGGATTTTGCTCTGGGATTTAAGGGGTTAAATGTGTTTAATAAAAAATACAGACTGTGGAATGTATTTTTAACAGAAATATTCTGTAAACTGAATTTACAAATGTAAAATGTTAAAAACAGTAGATTACTGGCAACCACAGCTGCCGGTATTTTTCCGTAAAATCAAGGAAAATACAGCAAAATACTGTAAAACGTTTTCTGTGTCACCATTGTGGAGGACAGTAGCGTCTGTGTGCAAGTCCAAGATGAACTTAGAGTATTTGATGTCATGCTGCATCTTCTTTTGTTTAAATGTAACTGTGTAGTTACTAATGCAGTGAAAATCTGTTTGCTAATTGTAAACACACAGAAACACATTAATGCATTGAATTACTTTACATTTTTATGCACTAAGCTACGTTTTTGTGAACTGAATATTGTATCAGTTCATGAAATACATTTATTTTCCATAAATTTTAACAGTTCTATAAACTTCTGTATTCTGTGCTGCGGTTGCCAGAATTTTTCCGTAAATTTAACAGATTTTTTTAACAGTGTACTATAGTATGCATTTATTGTTTACAGATGAAAACTCTAAAGGCTTGTACACACCGGAGCGCTTTTCGTTTGCGTTTATCGTCAGCGTTTTTCAAGACGTTTTTCCGGATTCAAACCCAAGCGATTTTCACAGGCGTTGAGCAGAAGAGTATGCAAAATCCCTCCCTGACGTTAGATGGCACTACACAACTTTAAGCTTCTGACACCCGCTTCTAACACAGAAGAAGAAGACAAAGTTGACACGCTTGTTGTTATGGGTGGTTGAAGTAGCAGCTCTAGCGATGAGGAACTGATTATTGTTCACCAGTGCAATAAGCAGCTCCACGTTCATATCGCCCCTGGGCATCTTCTTCAATGTGCGCTCGCGTTGACAATTTTGCACTTGAGCGCCTCCAAGTGCTGTTTACTGTAACTTCAGCAGCTTCGTGCACGTGAACAAATGTGCCAATTTGATTGGGGGAGAAGATGCTTTTGTGCCTGGCATTTTGTGCGTTGGTGTGCATGATCACATTGACGGCCTTTATTTAGTCAAGAGGCGTTAAACATCGACGGAAAACGCAAGCAAAAAACGTCTCTGTGTGCACGGGCCTTAAGGTTAAGTGTCAATTATACAGCAAACGATAATCACCTTAAAGACAGATATTAAATGCTTCTGATGTATATTGCATATTAGTTAAAGCTGTGAGTGTCAGTTTGGTTAGCGTTTCTTTTATATTTTGTGATGTTCAAATTAAGTTTAGTTACTTTAGACTGGTCATGAATAGTCATGTCTAAATACAGTGATAGAGTGGCCAGGACCTTAATTACTGTCACGGTTCAGGAAGGATGAGGGAGCGAGGACTCAAATGCAACATAAGGTGGCTTTTTTATTTAATAAAAAAAAAAAAAAGACAACAAAAACCACCCCGAGGGGGAAAACATCACTATAACACAAAAGGGTAAACAAACTTGGCTGGGCTGGCAAGACAGAACTGGAGCAGGAACACGAGGGAGTGTAGACGATTAACTGGCACAGCACAGCAGACATGAGGAGATTATTCACCTTATTCTCTGCGTACGAGCGGGCGCAGCCATTTGAATCATTTTGGCTCGAGACTTCCGGTCTCATTCACTTCCATTCAGTTTTAGATGTTAAAAACAGCTCGTTCTGCTGCTTGATGTTGCAAACTGAGGTTTTCTTATTATATTATTCTATTTTGTCTGTATAATCATGCAAACACTTGTTTGTAGAGCGAGTAGTTTGACCGTTTTCTGCCGTTTATTATTCCTAGTCATTTCTCCCATAGGCAACTGAATCGGAAGTTCTAAAACAATCGCAAAAACGAGCGCACTTCCGTATTGAAGAATAAGGTCAATAAGCAGAAGTAAATTAACACACAAACAGGTGAACCTAATAATGGGTTAACAAGGAGGGTGGGACTAGACAATAGACGGGAGAGCACATGACAAAGAGACAACATAAGCCATGTGCTCATATAAAACCAGACTAGAACACGCAGCCAATGAGAACTCATTAAACGCGCGTTCACAATAAACCAGGGGTGTCCTGCATAGTTTAGCTCCAACTAGCTTCAACATACCTGCCAGGAAGTTTTTAGTATATCTAGTAAGAGCTTAATTAGCTGGTTCAGGTGTGTTTGATTTGGGTTAGAGCTACAATCTCCAGGACACCGGCCCTCCAGGACCGAGTTTGGACACTACTGCAATAAACGGACAAGACTGAAGCACGTGGCCACAATGTAAACACCGAGCCATGTACTTGGACAACACAAACATAGACGCAAGACACGAGCACACGATAATTTAAAACACCTTACCGTGCGCTCACACATAAACAAAGCCGGCCCTCCCCGAACTAAGCGGCTGCTTGTGGCCCCGCCGCCACTAGGAGCCCCCACCAGCTACTAGTGATGCAAGCCATTTAGTTGCTAAAATCGTTTTTATTTGCATTTTACAAATTATCTTCATTGACAGTGCTTTAAATATTTATATATGCTATATGTTAAACGTTAAATACATAATCTAGTAGCACATTTATCGAAAATAGGCAATTACAGATAATTAAATGTCCTTTTATTTTTTCCCGGGTTTACAGACCCGATTTTTTTTTTTTTTTATACTTAGTCTCTATATATACACTGTAAAAAATGCAGGGTTCCACACAATTTAGTCATGTTGTCCCAACACAAATTAAGTTTACTTGACACTTAACAAATTTATGTGGATTAAACATAAAAAATTCAGTTGTCCCAATGAAATCTCAAGAATCGCTTTGTTTCAGCTGATTTGCATTTGGAATTTATAAAACAAAATAAAAACTCAACCTAGACTCTTTTATAGATTCTTCAATCTGTTTGCCAAGTTAATGGAATATGTTTTTAAAACTCCAGTAGGACACAGAGTAGGAATCCCTGCTCCTTTTATAAAAAGATTGTTTAATTCTTAATTTTTGAAGCTGTTAGTTTACAAAAACAGTGCTGTTTTAAAATGTCCAAATCATTCAGACTGTTGTTAAATAGAAGAAATCAGGCTTTACTTATCTGTTTCATTGATTGTATTTAATAAGCAATAAAATCCTTGTGGGACGGTTTGCAATGGCAATACTCCACTATTTAGAGCAAGAGAGGGCCCCAAAATTATTCTGCTTAGGGCCCCCAAATGTACAGGGCCGGCCCTGCACATAAGCAATGCGCATGTTTCATCACAGCGCCAACTGAAACCAACCAGACTGAGACGCTGAGAATGAAACGGCACGATGCCGACAGAACAAAACACAAACACGAGTACAAGAGCGCGCGCGTCCGCATCAAGCGGGAGCGCCCACGGTCTGCGCGCACTCACAACGGCGCGCACAAAGAGACCCACACAATGACAGAAAACAAGTGTTCGACCCGAGAAAACTCGAGCACTACAGGACAAGACAGAGCTAGTGTCCAGACTCTGCCACCAAAACAAGAATTTACAAGACCAGAGTGGCAGAACCCTGACAAATAACAACTTTGGCTGGAGATTAAAAACAAATACTTCCATTGTGCTTCATACAATACAGATTTGCTCTGTTATATAGACTGCAGCTCTGCACAAGACGTTTGGCCATAGGAGAAACGGTCGTGCCCAACTGAGCCAGGTTTCTCTTGAGGTTTTTTAATTCTTCACTTTCGCCAGTTGGTGAAGTTTTTTCCTCGCTGCTGTCGCCACTGGCTTGCATGGTTCGGGATCTGTAGAGCTGCGCATTGATGGATTTGCTTTTCAGTGTTTGGACTCTCAGTAGTGATTATTAACCACACTACACTGAGCTAAACTGAACTGAAGTTAATCTCTGAAAACTGACACAGTTTCAATTCACTATAATCTTCTATGTGAAGCTGCTTTGACACAATCTACATTGTATAAGCGCTATACAAATAAAGATGAATTGAATTGAATTGAATTATATCTGAGGGTCATTTAGCTCGTGACATGTGCACTCTCACATTTTGAGAGGTGTAAATTTTACATTTGTGGTTTTAACAACCAGATCCATTTATGCCAGGCCATTTCACAGTCGCATAGCTATCTGATCAGAAAAAAATGCATAGAGTGACCAGGTGTAATCATCCACATTATGAACTAACTGCTCTAAATGCTGCTTAATGCCAGGTGTAGGCAAGACCTGAATTGAGTAAAATGTTGACCTAGAGTAGCCCAGTTGAACTGAACCTATGATTAGTGATCTGTGGATAAACATTGCTGTATTACACTGAATAGGTACTATTTGATTTGAAAGTTACAAGATTATATGTGTTATATGAGTTATAAGACTATATGTGTGTGTTTGTAGGTTATCTGGCTGTATGGTGACAGAGAAAGGCTGCGGTTTTCTGGGTTCAGCTCTGAGATTAAACCCCTCACACCTGAGAGAGCTGGATCTGAGCTACAATCACCCTGGACAATCATTAGTGGAGCTTCTCTCTGATCCAAACTACAGACTGGAGTACAAATTAAAGTAGGTTCAACACTAACTGTCATACTGATGTGTGTTACCAGGGCTTAAGATCAAAAGAAAATCGGCAACACTGCCACTTTAGCTCTCAAAAGTCTTTAATATCACTCACACAACGTTTTGACCTACATGGCCTTCATCAGGTAAAACAATACAAATGGGAATCCTCAAGAAATAGTGAAACAGCTCTACACATTACACCTGCAGTCAATCATCACAATCAGCCAACAGGTCCGTGAACAGGCACATTTACATACAAGAATATACATATGACAATATGAGATACATACCATTAAACAAAAGATTTAAAATACCAATCCAAATTTTAACTAAAGCTGCAGTCACACTAGAGTTTGAGCTTGCGAAATTGTCGTGCGGCGCTGCGCAAAGGGGCGGGATTAAGTAAGATGATTAGACATTAAAAAATAGGAGCGATTGCTCCATGTTTTAAATTTCTGTTTAGAGAGGTCATGTTTTGATCCTGGATTGGTCTCACGCAGTCAAGTGATGCGATTTCTAGTGATGTGCGATACCACTGATTTCCTATCCGATCCGATACCAAGTAAAATGAAGGCGAGTATCGACGATACCGATCCGATACCGATCCTTTGCCCAAAAATGACTGTTTGGAAAATTAAAAGTAGAAAGTAGTGTCCTTAAAAGTGTCACTTCGTACTGAATACGAGACATATTACGGGTTATTCTTGTTTATTGTTTATAGATGAAGAATTATCATACAAAAAAGCCAACGTACATATTTATTGACAGCATCTGAGCATGTATATCTTAAAACGCCTGCCTGAACATCTTAAAAAAACATTCACATTTCTACGTTTAGTGACAAGTTAATCCTGTTCCCATGAAAGCGTTTTGAACCTTTTTTCGTTGTTTTATCAATGTCACAAAAAAACCCAAGCCCCCAAAATACAGCCAAATCGCCATATTTTCTCCCTCTGTACCTGGATAGTGCCTGCCTGCTGCACCTAAGGACTCTGAATTCGATGTCTGTCTCGCCCTAGCAGCACCTGTGCCTCTCCTTTCCTCCTCTTCTGACCGCCTAGTCGTGACGTTGTCATTCTGTCTTGCGATTTCCATGTAGATGTTTGATTAGGTTTGTGGTATTACCACAGTACCTCACTGTTTTGTTACACGTGTCACAAACTGCACCGTTTGAGTTTATGGAAGTGAAGTAGCTCCACACATAACTCTGCTTGCGGTCACCCATATTCAATGACAGCGTGACTAAAACACATGTGCCAGCAGACTGAGTGGCTACTGGCTAGCTAGCGTGATCTGACTGCAGTTGTATTGTGCCATATTACGCACATGACTTTGCAGGCAGAAGAACAAGTAGTTCCGACTAAGTTGGCATATTCAGATAAACTAGGGTAATTGTGGTTACTTTCCACTGTATTTCTATTTCCAATAAACTACATACTTGCTCCAAATTATTGAAATATCGATGTTTTGATAAGATAATCGATTCTAGAACATACAAAGCTGGTATCGGAGATATCAATATTTTAGTATCGATCCGCACATCACTAGCGATTTCGCATGTCAGAGTTCACCAAGCTTGAACTTTGCACCGCAGCAACCTGCGAAACTCGACGCATGACCTTGCGTTTCCGGTCTGACGCATTCGCGTATGTATGAATAGAAGTCTATGGAGGGAAAAGTCCAGTGTGACCGCAGCTTTAAGCTGAAGTCACACTAGAGTTTGAGCTTGCGAAATTCTGTCGTACGGCGCTGTGTAAAGGGGCGGGATTAAACAAGATGATTAGACATTAAAAAGCGAGCGATTGCTCCATGTTTTAAATTTCTTGTTCAGAGAGGTCATGTTTTGATTCTGGATTGGTCTCATGCAGTCAAGTGATGCGATTTCGCAGGTCAGAGTTCACCAAGCTTGAACTTTGCACTGCAGCAACCTACGAAACTCGACGCATGACCCTGCGTTTCTGGTCTGACGCATTCGCGTGCGTATGAATGGAAGTCTATGGGGAGGAAAGTCCAGTGTGACCGCGGCTTTACTAGGCTTTCTAGAAACATCCTTGCAGGTGTGTTGAGGCAAGTTGGAACTAAAATCTGCAGGACACCGGATTGTTGGAAAACAAGCAAATAATTTTCTAAACCACACCAAATCATGAAAATATCATCTATATATCGCCTCCACAAATTTTTTTTAGACAAATACGAATTAACCGTTGGATTGAAAACATATTCTTGCTCAAAAATGCCCATATATAAATTTGCATAATTAGGAGCCATAGTGCTCCCCATTGCAGTACCTTTAATTTGTAAGAAATAGTCATCTTTGTACATGAAAAAGTTTTTTGTAAGTACTAGTTTAGTTAATTCTTTAAGACAGTCGATAGTAGGTTTCTTATCACTTAAACTCGCGTAGAAAAAAATCAATTGCTTGTATACTTATATACTTCAATCCAACGGTTAATTCGTATTTGTCTAATATTTTTTTGTGGAGGCGATATATACAGTAGATGATATTTTCATGATTTGGTGTCAGTCAGTTTAAAAGAATCCGAAGGATCTGTACTGATACGGAAACATATGATAAACAAAGTAAGGAATTATGTCAAGGCTTTTATGATAGAGGTTATTTTGAATATCTTTTCATATTTTAAATTCAGATCCTGTTATGAGACATTGTTGTAAAGATCCTCCACAAATTGTTTTTAAACGAGCCCCTAACTTGCGACAAATGTTAGTGGGAGCAGATCAAGGTTCGGAACGGTCTGATAATCCTTTTTCAGTCCCTGAAGGTAATATAGATGTGGTCAATGCGCACAGTGTAACTTTACAACCAAATGTCAGTTTTTTTAGTCATCCCCACTCAGGTAAGCAATTAAAGATTACAATGCAACATATCATGCAACACAAAAAAATGTGATCTATATGATTAAATGTCCTTGTGGTTTAGCTTATATCGGTAAAACAAGACGGTGTTTAAAAACACGAATTGCTGAACACAGAAGTAATATACGATTAAATGATCAACGAAATCCTATTTCTGTTCATTTTAATGCATTGAAACATAACCTTTCGACATTACGATATATTGGTATTGAACATGTCAGAGACCGGACAGACTACGGAGTCAAGAGTTGCTCAAACAGAAAGTTTATTAAAGAACTAAGGCAGCTGCCGTTCGTCAGCCGTTGGCGACAACGCAGACTGGGTCTTCGGCCCCAAACGCTCCTCTCTCAAGCCCAGAGCCAAGGTGAGTTCCCGAAGGATTCGGGGAAGGAGAGGTTCCTGGCGGAGATGCGGATGCTAGGGCTGGCGAGCACGGAGTCGAGGAGGGAACCCGCACCACGGGGTGGCTGCGCCGATCACAGGTAAGGCAGATGGTTACTTCACTTGAATATTGCTGGACAAGAATAGAATAGACTGGACTGGAATGCGCTGATGAATGCTTTTAATGCTATGAGAAAGCACACAGAGCGTGAAGAGAATAAATCACAATAATCTGGCAAAACACTTCACAAAAAGGCGAGTATATGTAGAGGAAGAAATCAGAAGAAAAGAGCTACAGGTGAGAAATGCGTGCGCGCCAGCGCTGATTGTGAGAGGGAACAGCTGAGACAGAGAACAGACAGAATAGAGGAGCCCAGATCAAACCTGGCCCATGACAGTAGCCCTCCCCCGAGGAGCGCCTCCTGGCGCTCCTAGAGAGAGGGATCGTCGGGAGCGAGAGAAGTCCTCGATCAGCGAACGGTCCAAGACGTCCCGGGCCGCCACCCAACTCCGCTCCTCAGGACCATATCCCTCCCAATCGACTAGATACTGAAAACCCCTGCCACGGGGCCGTACAGCAATTATCTTCTTGACAGTGAAAATTGACGTGTTGTCGACGAGAGCAGGATGGGTGGAGGGGGAAGGTCTGGAGGGCGCGCGAATAACGGGTTTAATACAGGAGACGTGAAAGACGGGATGAACGCGTTGCATAGAGTGAGGTAAACGAAGGCGAACTGCCGCAGGACTAAGGATCTTGGCTATAGAAAAAGGACCTATGAATTTCTGAGTGAGCTTACGAGAGGGAGACTGTAATGGAAGGTTACGAGTGGAAAGCCAGACCTTCTGGCCACAGACATAACGGGGTGCTTTGACACGATGAAGATTAGCATTACGCCGTGTACGTCCGCGAGTTCTGAGTAATGATTTCCGCGCCCTCTGCCAAGTGCGACGACAACGTCTTATGAAGGCTTGGACTGAAGGTACCGCGGCTTCAGACTCTTGGGCAGAAAATACGGGAGGTTGATACCCCAAACAGCAATGAAAAGGAGAAATACCGGTAGAGGAGGTGGGCAGTGAGTTATAGGCATATTCAGCCCATCCTAGCTGCTCACACCAAGAAGCAGGGTTGTGAGCGACTAACGTGCGGAGCAAGAGTCCCAAAATTTGATTAACGCGTTCGGCTTGCCCGTTGGTTTGAGGGTGAAACCCAGACGATAGACTGACTGTCGCTCCTATCTGTCGGCAAAATTCTTTCCAGAATTGAGAAGCAAATTGGGGTCCGCGATCGGAAACTATATCAGTGGGTAAGCCGTGGATCTTAAATACATGATCAAATACGGCTAGAGCCGTCTCCTTAGCAGATGGAAGTTTGGGTAACGGGATAAAGTACGCAGCCTTAGAGAATCGATCGACTACTGTAAGGATAACAGTATTACCTGATGAAACAGGTAAACCCGTGACGAAGTCCAAGGTGATGTGAGACCACGGACGCGAAGGGATGGGGAGTGGCCGCAGTAGACCCGCCGGAGGAGAATTATTAGGTTTGCACTGCGCGCAGACAGAACATGACAAGACGTATCGACGGATGTCGTGAGCCATGGAAGGCCACCAGAATCGTTGGGAGGCAGTAGCGAGAGTGCCCTTAATGCCGGGATGAGCAACGAGTTTAGACGAGTGGGTCCAGCGTAGGACTGCCGGACGTACGGATCTAGGAACGAATAATTTACCCTCGGGGCAGCCGCTGGGCACAACCGCGCAGGTTAACGCCTTCTTGACTTGACGCTCAATGCCCCAAACGAGAGCTCCAACTACTCGCCCCACGGGGATAATGGTCTCGGTAGCCGGTTCGTCCTCGGTAGAAATAAATTGGCGAGAGAGAGCATCCGGTTTTACATTCTTGCTACCGGGTCGATAGGAAATAGAAAAATAAAAGCGACTAAAGAAGAGAGCCCATCGCGCTTGTCTGGCGTTAAGCCGCTTGGCAGATCAGATATAGGTTAGGTTACGGTGGTCCGTCCAAACCACGAACGGGATGGAGGATCCCTCTAACCATTGCCGCCATTCACCGATGGCTAAGCGAACCGCAAGGAGTTCGCGATCTCCGACATCGTAGTTGCGCTCTGCGGGTGAAAGGCGATGGGAAAAAAAAGCGCATGGGTGGATCCGATCATCTTTAGCGCGTTGCGAGAGAACAGCTCCAACGCCCACACTAGACGCATCAACCTCGAGGATAAATTGACGAGACTGATCGGGAGTGATGAGAATAGGGGCGGAAGAAAAAAGTTCTTTAAGACGCGCAAATGCTGCTTGGGCAGCTGGAGTCCATGAAAAATGGATCTTGGTGGATGTTAGAGCGGTAAGCGGAGACGCAACTTGACTGAAGTTTTGAATGAAACGGCGATAGAAATTAGCAAACCCGAGAAATCTCTGGAGAGCAGACCGGGAATCGGGTACAGGCCATTCTAAAACCGCGCGTACTTTAGAAGGGTCCATACTAATTCCCTCACCAGAGATAACGGACCCCAAAAATGTTACAGAGCTAGCGTGAAACTCGCATTTCTCGGCTTTGACGAATAGGCGATTTTCAAGTAAACGCTGGAGGACTCGACGTACGTGTTGGATGTGAACGGACAGAAATGGGGAGAAAATTAAAATATCGTCCAGGTAAACGAAAACAAAGATATTAAGCATATCCCGTAGGACATCATTTATCAGAGCTTGGAACACGGACGGAGCGTTGACCAGGCCGAAGGGAAGAACCCGATATTCAAAGTGACCGAGCGGTGTATTAAAAGCAGACTTCCACTCGTGACCAGCCTTAATGCGCACCAAGTGATACGCGTTACGCAAATCTAACTTGGTGAACACCTTAGCTCCCTGCAGGATCTCGAAAGCGGACGACATGAGAGGTAGAGGATAGCAGTTCTTTATCGTTATGCTGTTGAGCCCACGATAATCAATGCAGGGGCGTAACGACCCATCTTTCTTTTTGACAAAGAAAAAACCAGCTCCGGCTGGAGAGGTAGACGGAACTATAGTGCCCGCAGCGAGTGATTCCGAAAGGTACTTCTCAAGAGCTAGACGTTCGGGAGCGGATAAGGAATAGAGCTTACCACGGGGAGGAGTACACCCTGGAATAAGATCGATGGAGCAATCATAGGGACGATGAGGAGGAAGAGAAGCGGCCCGGGAGCAACTAAAAACCGGTCCCAGATCGTGGTACTCCTCGGGAACACAGGATAGGTCTCCAGGCTCATCCTGAAACACAGAAACAGAAGTCAAAGTAGACATTGCAGAAACAAGACATTTTACATGACAAGGTAAGCTCCAAGATAATATTGTCCCCTTTGCCCAGTCTATGTGAGGGTTATGTTGGGTGAGCCACGGATGACCCAGCACTATGGGTGTAAGTGGGGATGGGAACAGATGAAAAGAAATTGTCTCCTTGTGATTTCCAGAGACGGTGAGAGTCACAGGAAGTGTGATACGGTTGATCCTAGTGAGAGGTCGTCCGTCGAGAGCAAACATGGTGAAAGGATGTTCGAGTGTTTGGAACGGTATCTCATGGTCTACTGCCCAAGTCTCATCCATAAAATTTCCCTCTGCACCAGAATCAATAAAGGCTGTAGAGGAGATGGATGAATCTCTGAAGTGTAGAGTGACATCCAGTGAAGTGCAGGACTTCAGTGATGGGGAAGAAGTGGTTGCGCTCGCCAGTCTTCCTCTGTCTACTGGCGCGCTACATCTTTTTACTGGACATCTCAATGCGATGTGCCCAGCGACCCCGCAGTACATGCACAATCTAGCCACCAGTCGTCGCTGTCGTTCCGCTTCGGAAATGTGCAGGGAAACCAGCTTCAATGGGTCCGAGCATGGCTGTGACGTCAGAGAGGAAGAACCGGGGAGAGAAGCAGTAAACACAGTAGTGAAACAGCGAGATCTGCGACGGTGGTCGAGACGTTTATCCACTCGATTAGCCAACTCCACCAGAGGATCAAATCGGTCAGGGAGATCGTGGACCAGAAGTTCGTCCCTTACCTCGGCGTTTAGACCCTCCAGAAAACGAGCAGTGAGGTGCCAGAGTGGACTTACAACGCAGGACCCGTAGCTGGGCGGTAAGCTCCGTTACCTGAGCGGATAAGCTCTGAATGGA
Organism: Danio kyathit; assembly: GCA_903798195.1. Taxonomy (NCBI): domain Eukaryota; kingdom Metazoa; phylum Chordata; class Actinopteri; order Cypriniformes; family Danionidae; genus Danio; species Danio kyathit. The sequence goes on from LR812535.1 coordinate 10,841,438, forward strand.
GCGTCTAGCAGCTACCAGCTCCTGCTCGTGTCGACCCAGCATAATACCATGGAGCTTCACAGCTGACCATATGGAGCCCTCCTGTGTAGGCTCCATATGAGGAAATTGTTTGGCCAGATTATTCTGTCAGAGACCGGACAGACTACGGAGTCAAGAGTTGCTCAAACAGAAAGTTTATTAAAGAACTAAGGCAGCTGCCGTTCGTCAGCCGTTGGCGACAACGCAGACTGGGTCTTCGGCCCCAAACGCTCCTCTCTCAAGCCCAGAGCCAAGGTGAGTTCCCGAAGGATTCGGGGAAGGAGAGGTTCCCGGCGGAGATGCGGATGCTAGGGCTGGCGAGCACGGAGGTGAGGAGGGAACCCGCACCACGGGGTGGCTGCGCCGATCACAAGTAAGGCAGATGGTTACTTCACTTGAATATTGTTGGACAAGAATAGAATAGACTGGACTGGAATGCGCTGATGAATGCTTTTAATGCTATGAGAAAGCACACAGAGCGTGAAGAGAATAAATCACAATAATCTGGCAAAACACTTCACAAAAAGGCGAGTATATGTAGAGGAAGAAATCAGAAGAAAAGAGCTACAGGTGAGAAATGCGTGCGCGCCAGCGCTGATTGTGAGAGGGAACAGCTGAGACAGAGAACAGACAGAATAGAGGAGCCCAGATCAAACCTGGCCCATGACAGAACAAGTGAAGGTTCCGAGAAGGGGTGGGGATATTGACAGACTTTTATTACAGAGGGAAGCGTTTTACATTTACACATTGAAGACTTTATTTCCGAGAGGTTTAAATTACAATTTTGATTTAAAATAATAATTATGTAATTATAATTGTAATTATATCCTACACTGTTGTATACTAAATATGTGTGTACTTTCAATCTTTTTTTTTTTCCCCTTGGTTCACTGACTTTGTGGTTGATTTATGTGATTATTGTTTGCAGGTGTGATGCGCTATATTTATACATTGAATACTCCGAGTAAAGCTGCGGTCACACTGGACAGCTTTAGTTAAAATTTGGATTGGTATTTTAAATCTTTTGTTTAATGGTATGTATCTCATATTGTCATATGTATATTCTTGTATGTAAATGTGCCTGTTCACGGGCCTGTTGGCTGATTGTGATGATTGACTGCAGGTGTAATGTGTAGAGCTGTTTCACTATTTCTTGAGGATTCCCATTTGTATTGTTTTACCTGATGAAGGCCATGTAGGTCAAAACGTTGTGTGAGTGATATTAAAGACTTTTGAGAGCTAAAGTGGCAGTGTTGCCGATTTTCTTTTGATCTTTTGCTACAGTGTTTATTTTTGATTAAGCACCTGCCTCCGAGATTTTTTAGATGTGCGCTCATTTCTGTTTTTTGCTTGCTTGTAGTCAGGGCTTGACATTAACTTTTTTTGATCACCAGCCAGTGTGGCTAGTAGTTTTCCAATGTTTTTTCCAACGTACCACAATTTTGTTGTTGGTAAAATACATTTTATATGCATAAATATGACTTTGACATGCTAAAATTACTTGATTTGGATATTGTGCAATGTCCACATGCCTCCTCATTCATTTCAATTTTTTTGTGTATGTTGTGTATGAGCTTGCTCAGTGAGCATGAGCACATGGGTCATGGTTTCATGGTGTCGTATTACAATTAGTTTTTATTTCACAAGACTTTTCAGAGCTCAAAGGATTTACCAAATTTATCTCTAACCACACTAAAATTAAAATAAGTAATTATTGCTTAGCCACAAATTTTAAATAATGTGTCAAAACAAGCAAAATATAGCTGTATACTATACTTTTTATTTAAAGGTCCACGAAACCCACCTGTCTCAGCAGGGTGTTTTCACCACCTCTAGTTTGGAAAAAGTCAGGAAAGTGGGCGTGTCTAGCTCAGTTTATGTGGGAGTCACGGGGGAGAGAAAGAGGGAAGGATTTCAAATATGGGAGTTTCCGTTTGGGCACGCAGACGCAGGGGAGAAAGACAGTGACTGTGTTTACATGGACATCAGTAATCGAACTACTTGCCAAATTATTAATTCGTCGACTTTAACTGCAGTTTGGCACTTTCACTTTTTATTCAGGAACATTTCCTGCATGTTGCCCATGACAAACGAGATATTGAAAGCGAGGAACTGCTGGAGAGTGGAGTTTTAATGGTATGTTTGATACCGCACAGCGAATTTAAAATTTAAAAATTATTTTCTACCAGCCAAAGTGGCTAGTGGCGGTGTCTGTCTAACCTGCCACAGCTAAAATCTGCCTGCATTTGGCGGGTTGGCGGGTGTTAATGTAAAGCCCTGTGTGTAACACATCAGGAACAAACTTTCTGACATCAGTGTAAAAGCTTTGCTGCAAATGATAATGAGCTTTAAAGCCTAAAAGGGATCGCATACCAGATGCACCATACCGCGAATATGAAGTAACACACACCCTAACACACACATTCCCATGTTGTTTAATATGAAACTGTAGGGATTATTTACTGTTTTAACCCAAAAGAATGAGCAGTCTGTCAGATGAAGAAGAGCCGGAGTCGGAGAATTACTGAAGATAGTTTGCAGTTTCATCAGCAGAAGCCAGCTTCAACACTCGCAATGAGTTCCTAGGCCGCTCTGCTTACAATCACAAATCAATAACAATTCTACTCTCACATAACGTCATTAACTGCGTCATACATAGAGGTGTTCTAACCTGATTGGTTAAAACACAGATAGACTAGGAAGATTTTCACGTAGGTGCGTGTGTGCAATTCTGAACAATATCTTAAGCATAAACGTCAGACATCCACTAGACTGTTTAGAGCTGACTCCAGACCTGTGGAATGGATCGACAATCAAATAGAGCAGGGGTGTCAAACTCAGATCCTGGAGGGCCGCAGCCCTGCACAGTTTAGTTCCAACCCTGCTTCAACACACTTACCTGCAGGTTTGAACAAACAAGCCTGAAGGACTCAATTAGTTTGATCAGGTGTGTTTAATTAGGGTTGGAACTAAACTGTGCAGAGCTCCGGCCCTTCAGGAACTGAGTTTGACACCTGTGAAATAGAGCACACACACACTTAAAGTACAATCTGTTTCTTAAACAAGGCTGAGTGTACTCTCAGCCGTCTTTATCAAAACTGCTTAAAAACCGGTATAATCTACATTCATACAGTTAAATTCTCACTACACGAGGTCTATCTTGAATAAAAAGTAGAATCACTTTAAAAGGATTACTCTTAAAAATAGAAAAATCACTTAAGACATTTTAGATAGTATTAACTCATAGAAATAACAATAGAAAAAATAGTTGTTTTCAGTCCTCAGTCCTTCATTTCCACTCAAGGTCTCCTTGACCTCTGACTTAGTTTGGTGGCTCCTGAAAATAGTTACAAAGAGACAGGCAAATGCACTGAACATGCTTAGATTAAGCTAAGTGTTAACTTATTCATTATTCAATAATCACCTTCTATAAAAATAATGAGAAACAGGATGATGAGAAAAGGATAAATGTTGATCCATGATGAGACGAATTGGATGGTAGAAATCTGAATCCTTCAAAACTATGTACAGTTGAAGTCAGAATTATTAGCCTCTCTTTGAATTTTTTTTTCTTTTTTAAATTTATTTCCCAAATGATGTTTAACAGAGCAAGGAAATTTTCACAGTATGTCTGATAATATTTTTTCTTCTGAAAGTCTTATTTGATTTATTTCGGCTAGAATAAAAGCAGTTTAACATTTTTTAAAAGCCATTTTAAGGTCAAAATTATTAGCCCCTTTAAGTTATTTTTTTTCAATACTCTACAGAACAAACCATCATTATACAATAACTTGCCTAATTATCCTAACCTGCCTAGTTAACCTAATTAACCTAGTTAAGCCTTTAAATGTTACTTTAAGCTGTATAGAAGTGTCTTGAAAAATATCTAGTCAAATATTATTTACTGTCATCATGACAAAGATAAAATAAATCAGTTATTAGAAATGAGCTATTAAAACTATTATGTGTAGAAATGTGTTGAAAAAATCTTCTCTCTGTTAAACAGAAATTGGGGAAAAAATAAACAGGGGGGCTAATAATTCAGGGGGCTAGTATTTCTGACTTCAACTGTATATAGCAATCTGTGGTGCGGCAGAAACATGAACTGTGTCCTGGGCGTTGCGAAAAGCCACCAACTTGTGGCGTTGGTGTACGTACCCTAATAGAAATCTATGTTTGCAATTCTAAAATGGATGAAATGGGCCCCCTTGATATGGATGAAATGTGTCTCATAATTGTGTGAATCTTCATATACGGTATTGCCTGCAGCTAGATCTCTGCAACTCTGGTCGCAAACTGAAGCTAAGGAGGGCTGCACCTGGTCAGTACCTGGATGGGAATTTTGAAATGTGTTGCAAGAACCAAAATTGTAATACATCTTTATTTTGTGTTATTATTTAAATAAATAAATAAATAAATAAATAAATAAATAAAAATCATGAGGAACACATTAATTAAGTTTTATTGTCTGCAATGAAATAGAAGTCAAAGTAAATTTCGAAATACTACTTTCTTTTTTATTTGCGTTTTCCCTACTGTCACAACTTTTTCTGATTTGGGGTTGTATGTTTATTTAAGTAACAAATTGTTTTATATTCATTTAGAGATCTAAAATGTTTTGTGGCTCCGGGCAAAAAAAAAATTCTTAGTAGTAGGGACAAAATGGTTTGTTAATTTGCAAAGTTTACTGACCTGTGACGTACACATATATATGTAAATGGTCAAATAAAAAAATAACTTTTTTTTTCTTAACCCTTCTGTTGTCTTAGAATTCTGTACACACTTTGCCCTTCTGGTCACAAATAACCCGCCTTAATCTATATTAATCTATTATTAATATTATATAATATATTAATACATTTTCCACTTGATTTATATTTGATTATTATAAATGTTTTCTATTTTACTAAAGTACAAGCAAACAAAATTAATTTTAACTTTTAAAATGTTAAAAAAAGGCTGCCAAAATCCGAAAAAAACAAAAAACAAATAACACACATTTGCAATACTTCCTAAAGGAGTGGTTTACAATAAATACTTCAAATACATAGTACTTTAGCTGAGCAGAAATCCCTGAAATATCTTTAAAAGCTTCTGATTTCCCGTTTGGTCTTGAATCATTTAATTACAGAAGGTTAGCATGTTTTTTTTTTTTTTTTCCTCAAGCCAGCGCCAATGTTTCATTGCTCCCGATTATTATTGTCACTTTTATTAAAGGAAAAAATTCATTCATTTAAAAGTTTGCTTTCTATCTGGTTCAGTTAGACTTAAACCATGCATTTTCTTGAGGTAGATACCCCACAGCGATGGACATTTTGATAACTGCCTGTGTAGGCTATTTGATTTGCTCACACACTGTCTCGGTTATGTGAGGTGCAGGATTGCTCGGGTGTGCGGCAGCGGCTGAGACAATGCTTCAGTTATGAGTCTATTCTACATGATTCCGCCTATCCTGAGATCTCGTACTGCACGTTAATAACGGATACTGTTTGAATGTTATTTTTTGTTCTATGATGCACTTGGTTAGCCTATCTTTGACTGGACTGATCTCGCAGTAGAGCTGAAATAAGGGTCTTTCCTGGGAAAAAACAGGACATCTGTTCACCCTTACTATGGGGACTAAACAGGGCTATCCAAAACTCTGATTGAGCTACAACCACTCCGAACCATAATTTAGTGATGTCACTGTTTTTTGAACAGCAGTGAGCCGAAAGGAATACTTCACATTATTGACATGCGAAAGCATAACACAAAGAAGCGTTTCCCACGTCATGACGCAAATTAATTAATCAGCCAGTAAAGGGTCCCCTCCTCTTGCGGGCCCTGGGGCTTCAGTCCCGCCTAGCCCTCATGTTAATCTAGCACTGGGTACAAGACAATCGTTGTACCCTTAATGCGTACAGCCTTCATGAAAATAGAATATTGTTCATTTTTTTTAAATGTTGGGTCAATTTTACAAAAAAATAACCAAATTTCAAGATAAAAAAACATTGTTTAGGGTTTTTTTTTTTTTTATGGGGCCCATGTCATTTCGGACTCATAAGTCAACAAGAGGGTTTTATTGTTGTAGGTGTATTGTTTTCGTATACATTTTGTATTTTATTTTGAGAGAACATGGTTTTAAAAGTAGCTGATTTAATGTCTGTTTTCTTCATGGTTTTTTATTAAGTGTAAAATCTCTTTCATAGATTGGATCATGGATCACGGGAAAGGATTATTTTCGGGCCTCAGAAATGTAAGTCAAAGTAGATCTTCTATCATCGTTTATTTTCAGCAACTATACAATACTCTGAGTTTACGTTGAATAATTGAAACAGTTGGAAGGTTCTTACTAACAGAAAATGTAATTGTTAATTTAATAATTATTTTTGTGTTCAGATGTGTCTTATCTCACACTGGATCCAAACACGGCAGTAAGATGTCTCGCTTTGTCTGAGGAGAACAGAAAAGTGACACATGTGAAAGAGAATCAGTCATATTCTGATCATCTACAGAAATTTGATGAGTTTCCTCAAGTTCTTTGTAGAGAGAGTCTGACTGGACGCTGTTACTGGGAGGCTGAATGGAACGGATTCGGAGTTCATGTATCCATGACATATAAAGACATCAATAGGAGAGAAAAGAGTATGTTTGGATGCAACAAAACATCATGGAGTCTAAACTCTATCAATAAGGGTTTCATTGCCAGACACAATAGTGAGAAAACAATCATATATCCCCCGTCACCTCTCTCTAATAGAGTAGGAGTGTTTCTGAACTGGCCTGCTGGCACTCTGTCCTTCTACAGCGTCTCTGACACACACACGCTCACACACTTACACACATTCAACGCCACATTCACTAAACCACTCCATGCTGGATTTGAGATTTATCCTGACTGTTCAGTATCTTTGTGCTAAACTGCTCTGAGAAACTACACACAGACACTGTTGGATGAATGAAATATACACAAAAAATCCCACATGATCTTATCATTTACGTTAGCCAAGGTGGTGTATAAACACATAGTGGATTTTTTTTGAATCCATGCTTTTTGTAAGGATTCGCTGACGTAGTGATTTTGACTAGAGTGCAATGAGTTATTTCTATTGGAAAAAAAAAGCATTTTCAGTGAATTTAGTGTGAACATTACCAAAGGTGCATGGGACCTAATATGTTTATAGTCATGCCTCATTGATGCTGAACTTTAACATCAGTTGACAACGACGGACAAGTGAAACACACAGCAGCTCTACTGACTGATAAATATGCCCAGTTTCACCATTTAGGTTGAATAATCTGTATAAAAATCAGCATCTGAGCCAAAATTCATTCATTCATTTTCTTGTCAGCTTAGTCCCTTTATTAATCTGGGGTCGCAGATTAATATACTATACTATACTATACTATACTATACTATACTATACTATACTATACTATACTATACTTTAATATACTATACTATACTATACTATACTATACTATACTTTAATATACTATACTATACTATACTTTTCCACAATATATAGCAACAAAACGTTGCCAACATTAAGACATATTTAAAATCTTTTTCATAAACCTATATAAACAGATGGATCAAAAAATGGATAGTCATGTTTCTTCACCAATAGTAATGGGTCAAGTACATTATGGCATCCATATTCCAGATCAAAGCTCAATTTTTACAGCTGAAGCGGAACACACTGAAGAACGCAATGTTATTATTCTTACTGACTCAAAATCATGTCTACAAGCAAACTGGAAACATCCTATAAATAAAACTAGAACATCCTATACATACTGACATCTTTTATAGTGAATGAACTACAGAGAAACCTTTATAATATAGTGTTATGCTGGATCCCAAGACATGTTGGTCTTCTTGGAAATGAACGAGCAGACAAAGTTGCCAAAGAATACAGGAATAATTAAAGAGTGCAAAATTCCACCAATTAAAAATCACTCTAAACAAATGGCAAGCAGAATAGGATCAGTGCTCAATAAATAAACTTTTGGAAATCCAGCTCTTGGAGAAAGATCATCCAACAATAGATCTAGCAATAAGCCCTAACCCAGTGAGTATCCTCTGTTTTATTTCCATATGATTGCTCCATTGAAAAAAATATGTCTAGGATTTTTTTCTTCACTAAGCTAAAAATGTTTTTGAAGTGGGTTATATGTGGGCATTAGCATGACACTATTGTCAGAAGACCCAAACAGAATTTTAGCCCAGCATATTAACTTTATGTAGTGGTTTTGTGAGTCCCCCTTCATAGTAGGGGAAGCAGAGGAGAAGTAACTTAATTTTATTCATAAGGCATTGAGGCATGATGTTATTCTTCTCTTCTATTTTTTGTACAAAGTGTTTAGGATATACCAATATTAGATTAATAATTTTGTCAACTCAGTTATTGTGATATTTCAGTGAATTCCTATTTAATTTTTTGAATGAAACTGATGGCACGTCGTCACTTCCTTACTGGTACTAATAAAGTGACATCTATTTTTGTTACATTTCTAATGCATAATTTATTCCTCAGACCTATTTTTTCCCAGCTGAGCTCTGTGCAATACATATATAAAAATCTAAACCTATTATTATGTTTAATTGCTCCACTATAGGAACGAGAATATTAAAATAAAATATTCCGTTTGGTAGGTGTCTCTTGTCGCACAGAAGCTTTAAAGTAAAATATAGAATAGTGTACATTGTTTTATAATAACAGTTTATTCGGCTTAGTGTCCAGATCTCATTTCATATATTTAATATTTGGTCATCCAAGTTTTTTGACATTCACATAACACAATAGTTACTTCCCCTAGTAATTAGTTACTTTGATAATGAAGTAATTCAGTTACTAACTCAGTTACTGTTCTTGAGAAGTAACGCACCACACAAGTTGATTAAGGTAACTATTAACGATTAAGTGGACTGAACATAAAACAATCAAGTTATCCCCAGAAATCTTAAGAATTGTGTCGTTTCAGCTCATTTTAAATGAGCAATTTGAACAAGCAGCAAAAATCTTAGACGTACAGTACTGTTAACTAACAAGATGACAGTGGCAAATACTGGTCTGGCATACATAATACAGTATCTTTGCACATTTTCACAGATGTGTAAATGCGGATAGTTTTAAAAATGTCTTGTAGACATGAACAGTTTTCAAACAACAAAGAAAAATCTCATTGTCATGTAAACGTTGCCTTACTTTCTCTGCAACACCACCTGGAGGAAGAATTAGTATCTCTCTCTCTCTCTCTCCGGAAACTGAGCTTTTACTGCTGTGATAACTATTCAACAGTTAGAGTTCATCATCTAAACAGACTTCATTAGAAATGAGGAGTAAAAATTTGATTACTCTTCATCATTACTCATTCTCAACTGTGTCTTAGAGTCAGAGTCAAACTGATTGTTCAATAGAGTTGGAGATTTGAATCATAGCTACTAATTTCAGAGTTGCTCAGTAGAGTTGGGGAATAGATCTTAGCTGCTATAAGATGCTGATTTCTTCCTTTCTTCCTTTCCTTCAGTCTAAAACTAATTATGTTTTTGGTAACACTTATGTACAATAACAATACATTAATAATGATGAGTTACTCATGAACTTCAGTGTTTAAATGAAACAGTTATGCACGTCCGTCTAGTGTCTGTTTACCTCTAAAACAATCAATGTACAGTTCAAACACAGGAGTTAATCATGTGTGGTTAAAAAATAAATTAATGATAACTCGCCCCTCCAAGTAAAGTCATGAGATAAACATACATTAACAGCTCATGAGTTCATGTTAGTTACATTTAGCTAAAACTAAAATGTTAATTAATACATTCATTCATTAACAAACATTCAACTGTTTATATTTTATGCTGTAAAATTAAGTTGTAAGGTTTGTGTACTGATCTCAACAGTTTAAGCCAATATTTTCCTAAAATTATTATATATGTGCTTTATAGAGCTTTATAGTTGATGTGAGTGTAAATCAATGACCAATAAAATTCATTTTTCGAACAGCCAGCACTGTCATATGCTAAATTTCTTTATTTTGTACATTAATCTCCTTAAAAATGCATAAAAATAAAAAACATCAGCTGTATACAAATGTACAAATTGACCCTTTTCGTTTGACCTCTGAAAATGTCATAATTTATGAATGAGCCTGTTGGCAACAGAAGTCTAAAAATCTCCATGTCAATATTTAAAGCGAACCTATTTTACCCCTTTTTTAAGATTTTATATTAATGTCATGGTTGTTCTGAGTGTGCCAGTTTAGGTTCAGTTCAAACACAATTCAGATTTTTTTATTATGATGTGTTAAAGAGTGTCATTTTGGGGGCGTGTACACAGTTCGCTGTTTAGGGGCGTGTTGCTTCACATGAAAATTAGTTTCGACTTCCCGCCCAACTTAACAAGGGGGCGGAGCCAAGAGCTCCCCTCTCTGTGTATGGCAACAGACAGGCAGACAGAGATAAGCAACATGAGTGAGAGGACCAGCATTCAGCCGTACATGTACGACTCGGACACAGACCAAGCAGAGACTACAAAATCATTTGTGTCTTTGTATAGTTTTACAGCCAACTGTGTGCTAGTTTAAAGCTCCGAGCTTGTAGCCTACACCGAGACTAATAACCAAGCACACTGAATTAACTTTGACTGAAGGGCATCACACACCGGATGCACCGCGACACAGCGCGCACATGACAGTAGAAAGTATCGCACACTTGCGGCGCCGGTGTGTGTCACCTGAACTTATGTTTAGAATTCAGAAATGCATGCCGCTGCGTGGCGCGATGCTGCGTGTTGCCGAGCGGCACTTCTGGTGTACGACCTGCTTGAGGCTATAACTAAAGGGCATCATACACCGGATGCGCCGCTCAGAGCCACGACACCGCACACCAGACGCGCACATTCGCATGTTATTTAAAATGAAACTATTCAGATAACGCTCTGTGGCGCGGCAGAAATATGAACAGTGTCCTGAGCCGACCTAGGCAGCAGAATAGTGAGCGAACCCCCCGGTCCTCACTTTCATCCGTGACACCCACCCTCTCCCTCCCGGTTCTCACTTTTATCCGCGACACCAAGAAATGCATGGCGCTGCGTGTCGTTAGTTCGTTATTTCCAATGGAGGGACACGCACGTGAGGCAACGCGCTCGCACTTTCCAGCTGCACCTAGTTAAGATGACAGGGAGCTTCTGTGACCGCGGGAAATGCAAACCGCTGAAGTTTAAGGAAGACGCAATGAAAAGTACACATGTATACAAACACTGGCGCGAAGGAGAGCGATAACGTGGTGAATGTTGAGCCCAATGAGCCTTACATCTAAAAATAGAGCAAGGGTGTTTCTTTGGTGACGTCGCTTTGACTCACACGCTGAAAATGGCGGACGTGAAACAACATACTGAGGATATGGTAATGCACACCTGTCAATTAATATTGGTGGGTGGGGGGACCGCACTCCTACGTCAAGTTGCGGTCGATCTCAAAACCGATCCAATTGTTCCACCGTTATTATGTTGTTAAATTGAAAAAAAAGAACTGGGTGTGTTTATATCACCCCAATATGACGCTCTATACACTATACCTACACATATGTCTGTCCAAACAGCTTGAAAAGTAGATTTTTTACCATAGGTGCCCTTAACTTCAAGTCAATCTTTAAAAACTTCAAAATAATAAAATGCTTTTTATTCCCCAAATGTGTGACTGTTTTCTCCACTGTAATTTGACCCCAAAATTGTTGTGAAATTAAAATTTTGACCATTCTCAAATGGTGGATAGTAAGCATGCATCAATGATATTTGAAGTTTAAATTGCATGTGAATTTTCAGAAGTGAAGACAATGCCTTACATAATGCCTAATGTGGGTTTCCTCACTAAAAGGGAAACAAATACAGTATATAAACCGCTTGAACCAGTTTTCAGTGCAAGTGAAACGATTTCAACACTTCCTATTGTGAAGGAAGAAAGAAAACAACATTGAAAGAAAAGTAGATCCGTTTAATGCTGCTGTCTAGAGACGGTACAAATTTATAAACTGAACAAAGTTTGTGTTTGATGATCTTTGTTGAAACAGAGGTAGGTATAGGGACACGTTTCTGGATACATTCTCATGGATAGGTAAACCCAGTGTTAATCTGTTGGGTAAGTACTTTCATTTCTATATCTGCTGTAATGTAAGTGCATTTTTGGTCACACTTAATTTTGATGGTCTGTTTGTTGAATTTAAGTTACGTTGCATCTACATGCCAACTAATTCTCATTAGATTATAAGTAGAGTGTTACTGTAGGTTGGAGTTGGGGTTAGGGTTAGTGCAAGTTTAAATGTACTTGCAAAGTTTCTTAGTAGTCAGTTAAATGTCTGTTTAGCAGCAGTATCAGCAGATATTAAGCAGACAGTCTACTAATACTCAAATGGACCATCAAAATAAAGTGTCACCGCATTTTCTGATGCGTTAGTCATTCTGACAAGGATTTGTCTTGCTTTTGGAATTACTCAAATCCAGTAAAAAAAAAAAAAAAAGACAATGCTTCTGCATTATGATTTAGTATAACCATGAAGAAATAATAAGTCCTTCAGTAACTTTAATGAAATGATCAAATTAGGGTGGCTGCAGCTTTATTCACTGTGAACATCAGCTGTAAATAGAAGCAAGGTTGTGATAAATCAGTAAGTGAAATGTTCAAAACACAACAATCCAGACAGCTGTACGTGAATTTAGGAACTATGCTTGTTTATACATAATTTTACTATAATTCGGTTATGTATTTTTCTATATCTAGAGCATTGTCTCTAAAATGAGTCACAATGAGAAGACCAAGGATAAGGATGATTTTCAGACAAATAAAGGAGCGTCTCCAGAACCCAGCGATGTGTCTTTTAAAAGTGACCACTCTATCAAAGACCGACCTAATTTCAGCAATAGAGAAAAGTCCTCTGAGCCTGAGTGAGTAGGAATATTATATTATATTATATTATATTATATTATATTATATTATATTATATTATATTATATTATATTATATTATATTATGGTAACATGGTTGCTCAGTGGTTAGCACTGTCGCCTCACAGCAACAAGGTCGCTGGTTCGAATCCCAGCTGGGTAAGTTGGCATTTTTTTGTGGAGTTTGCATGTTCTCCTCATGCTGGCGTGGGTTCCCTCAGGGTGCTCTGGTTTCCCCCACAAGTCCAAAGACATGCTCTATAGGTGAATTGGGCAGGCTAAATTGTCCGTAGTGTATGAGTGTGAATGAGAGTGTATGGGTGTTTTTCCAGCGATGGGTTGCAGCTGGAAGGACATCCGCTGCGAAAAACATATGCTGGATAAGTTGGCGGTTCATTCCGCTGTGGGAAGCGGAGAGAGTGTGAGAGTGTATGGATGTTTCCTAGTACTGCAGCGTTGCTTGCTTGCTTTAGAAGCTTTATTTAAATGTCCCTTCTCAAATATCTTATGAACAGATAACTGAGAGCAAGTATGTACATCTTTTGTAATTAATGTGACAGTGAGGTAAGCTTCACTCCAAGTTTCGACATGTATTCAAACATTACAATTGAAAGAAATCAAATATTAGCTGTATTTTAAGCTTTATATCAGCTGTATCAAATATTAGCTGTATTTAAACTTTAAGATTATGATTTTCAATAGGATCATAGCACAATGTGAGCATGTATATATAAGTACTATTTGTTGTCTGATTTGGCATAGCGTGTTTGGACCTGGAAACTGTAACATATGACATCAGACTTAAAGGTGCAGTACTGTGTGTAAGATTGACTCCCAGTGGTTGAACTAGGTATTGCACTCCAAATTCAAAACATTTTTTCACCCGGCCCCTCTGACAATGTATTTTCAGAATAGAATAGCAGATTATTTACATAAAGTGCATGTTAAAATAATTTGTTGTGCTAAATCGCTAATTACTTATTTAACTAAAATTCTGTGAATTCCAGATGAGCCATCCTAGATCAGTATTGAGCTCTTGATGCTGCTTTCTTGCGCATTCTGATTGACAAATAACTATGGGGGTCATCTGTCATCCACAGAACACATAGTTACATTTTTCCTGACTCCCAAACATGAAGCTAAGCCCTAGTAGATGATTCATTAAACCATAATAGCAGTCCAGGACATAGACACAGACCTAGTGGAATGACAAGAAACACTGCTTGGTAGAGGCTTTGGAGCTTTTTATATGCCATAGTTATTATTTCTACAACCCAGTTTTATAGTTTCTGTTTTGATACAGCAGTGCCTTTCCCAGCAGCAACAAAACAAACAAAAAGCTGGTCTGGTTTTCTAAGATTTGCTGTAGAAGTTACATAACATCTCAAGACTCGCACAAGACACGAAAGGACATCCCCTGACTGGTCAGATTAGGGTCATGAAAAGCTGCCAAAATGATTGACTGATTTATAAACTAAGTGGCAACAAGATGGACTTAGTCAAACCATGACTACAGAATCATCTAGCCATCAACTCATGCATAACTCACTAACAGATATGGGATGCAACTTACTCAAAGACATCCATCTAACGTCAGCTGACTAAAAAGGTTCAAATGGTGACACAGAAAGAAGGCTTTACCAGATTCCAAAATGGAACCTGGTAAATTTGGAATTTGGTAAATTCCAGCATTACTTATGGTATGAACAACTGCAGACTCACAGTCAGTCAAAAGAGGTATAAACCATACCTGTCAACCCTCCCGTTTTTCCCGGGATTCTCCCGTATTTTACAGTTCTATTCTGCTATCATCCCGTAAAGGTATTTTCCCGTATTTCTCCCGTATTTTCAGTCTTTTTCTGAAGGGTGGCAATAAACATTAAAGAGCAGAGCCTCCCTATACGCAACCCATACCGCCAAACCACCTGGGGCCACCCTTTGCACTTAAATGTAAGTCTGTTCTGTGCTTTCGCTTTGTTTATGCATGAAAACGCTTTAAAATAAATATAACAATGGCAGGATTCCCTTTCCTTTTATTAAAGGTGCCGTCTCCCCTTCATATGCAATCCTTAAAACAGTCATATATGACTGTCAGCTGACCCGCTCCATAGTGATAAATAGACGCTGTTACCCAAACAGATTCTGTACACGCGATTTAAAAAGGAGCGAAACTCTGGGTTTTGGGTGCGTGTTTAAACACCCATATACACATAATTAATAATAATAATAATAATAATATCTAAAGATGTCGATCTTGGTGGGGTTTTTTTTCAAACACAACTAATTTTGTCCTAAATGAACATAAAAATTTAAGCAATCGAATGCTTTCTTTATAACGTTAGATGGTTGCATTTTTAAAGTGACACCTGTTATTCAATGTAATCAAACGAAAAAAATCTAAATAAATAAGAGATTCATTCATTGCTCTTTAATCAGAATGTGTTATACAGTGAAGAAACGTGTAATGAGATTTGATAGCTTAATTTTATTTCATTATAACAGCTATTAATTTTAATAAGCTGAACTGTTTGGTAATGTATTTACTGCTAATGTATACTATATATATTTTTTGTAAATAATAATAATAAAACATATTACTGACCATTTAACTGTTTATTTACAATGAAGCAGCTCCAAATCAACATATTTAGTAATTTGCGAAGGGGAATCCCTTATTATGGTGAGCACATCCCTTATTTTCACATCCCAATGTTGACAGGTATGGTATAGACCCAGAGGCCAAATCCAAAATTGTAGACAAGTTAGATGCAGGTGTCGACCAGTGCCAAAGCAGCTACTCTCCTATTCCTAAAATGGTTACCCCTGAGCAGGGAATTTAGACATAACAGAGCCATACCACCAAATGAAAATTTGAAATATGACAATAAATTAAGCTGAAGCTTGTATATTGTTTCTTTTGGACTTTGAAAGAGGACCTGACTGAAACCTGGTTTTGGTAAGATGACATTTAAGTGCTTAGCTTTACGATGACAGCTCATTCTTCTTGCACATTGAAATACAGTAGGCCTACAATGCTAAATGAGTAAAGAAATACATATTATTTAGATTTAAAAACTCTCAGTTCTTATGCTTATTTCTAGTTTTTTATTTTATTGTATTCTATTGCATTTTTAATTGCGTTTTTAAAGCATGACAGAGCTAAATACATGACAGAGCTAAACTGCATTTCATAGTTATCTACTAAACAGAGACCACAAACTTAAACATCTAACCCTATAAATACATTCACACAGCTTTGCTTTGCATGGAATTATCAAGAATATTTTAACAAAATTCAGAATTTGCAACATTACAAAATCTCTATGAGGATTATCTGATGATTAAAATGTTTTACTCCTTTATTCTTTCTTTGATTTTTGAAGCACTGACTGTAAAATGAGCCTCAATGAGAAAAGAGAGACGTATGATATTCAGACAAATAAAGGAGCATCTCCAGAACCCAGCTGTGTGTCTATGAGGAGTGACCGCTCTATCAAAGACCGTCCTAATTTTAGTGATGGAGCAAAGACATCTGAGTCTGAGTGAGTATGAATGCGATTTAATAAATTGACAATTAGTAAGATAAGCAACTAAACTCTCACTAATCTGAAAGTAGCATCACTTCAGATTAGAGCTCATAGTTTGGTGTGTTGGAGGATGGAACTATTTGAATATCTATTACAGATTCTCTCTTATCTTACTATTTTTGCAAAGTGAAGAATAATGAAGTTATCAGCCATTTGACTTGCACTGAATATGACACCCAAACCTTCATCAGACCAAAAGTCAAAGACCAACACAAAACCAGCATGAAAGACAAGTGTGAGAAATTATTTGAGGGAATCAAACTAGAAGAAAACCAAACCCTCCTGAACAGGATCTACACACAGCTCTACATCATAGAAGGAGAGAGTGAAGGAGTGAATGAAGAACATGAGGTTTTACAGATGGAGAAAACAGCCAGAACACAAGACACTCCAATCTGCTGCAATGACATCTTTAAACCCTTAAATAAACCAGAGCATGAGGAGAAAGACCAGATCAAGACTGTTCTCACTAAAGGCATCGCTGGAATTGGAAAATTCGTCTCTGTGCAGAAGTTCATTCTAGACTGGAGTGAAGGAAAAGCCAATCAGGATGTAGATTTCATGTTTGTGCTTCCATTTCGAGAGCTGAACTTGATTAAAGATCATCAGTACAGTCTTCACAGACTTCTGCTGGACTTTCATCCTGAACTTCGAGATCTGGACTCAGAGATTTATGAGGAGTGTAAAGTTGTGTTCATCTTTGATGGTCTGGATGAAAGCAGAATCACACTGAAGATTTCAGACATTGAGAGAGTTAGTGATGTGAACGAGTCTTCATCAATGGCTGTGTTGATGTCAAACCTCATCAGAGGAGATCTGCTTCCCTCTGCTCTCATCTGGATCACCTCCAGACCAGGAGCAGCCAATCAGATCCCCTCAAAACACATCAGCCGTCTGACAGAAATTCAGGGATTCAATGATTCTCAGAAGGAGGAATATTTCAGGAAGAGAATCAGTGATGAGCATCAAGCCAACAGAATCATCTCCCACATCAGAAGATCCAGAAGCCTCCACATCATGTGTCACATACCCGTCTTCTGCTGGATCTCAGCCACTGTGCTTCAGAAGCTCCTGAATGAAGATGGCAGAGCAGAAATCCCTCAAACTCTGACTGAAATGTACATCCACTTCCTGCTGACTCAGTTCAACATGAGGAACCAGAAGTATGAAGAGAGAGATCCAGAGAAAACTCCTGAAGTCCAGCAGAGACGTGATTGTGAAACTTGCTGAACTGGCTTACAAACAGCTGATGAAGGGCAATGTGATGTTCTATGAGGAGGACCTGATTGAGAGCGGTATAGACGTCACTGATGCTGCAGTGAATTCTGGCATTTGCACTGAGATCTTTAAAGTGGAATCTGTGATTCATCAGAGGAAAGTCTACAGCTTCATTCATCTGAGCTTTCAGGAGTTTCTCGCTGCTTTCTTTGTGTTTTACTGCCATGTAGACAAAAATACAGAATTACTTACATCCTTTTTGGATTATCAATATCATCGTTACAGTAGGAAATTCTCTACAGGTGAGCTATTGAAAGCAGGGGCTAATAAATCCTTAGAGAGTGAAAACGGACATCTGGACCTTTTCCTTCGGTTTCTGCTCGGCATCTCACTGGAGTCCAATCAGAGACTCTTACAGGATCTGCTGCCACACACAGTCGAGAGTTCAGAGAGCATAAGGACAATCACATGTTACATTAAAGACAAAATCAAAGTTAACAATCGTCTCTCTGCTGACAGATGCATCAATCTGTTCCTCTGTCTGCTGGAAATGAAGGATCAGACTCTGCACACAGAGATTCAGGAGTTTGTGAAATCACAGAGTCACTCAGTTAGTCAGCTCTCTTCTTCTCACTGCTCAACTATCACCTACATGATTCAGATATCTGAGGTGTTGGACAAGTTTAATCTGAAGAGATACAACACATCAGATGAGGGCAGAATGAGACTGATACCAGCTGTGGTGAACTGCAGAAAAGCTCTGTGAGTAATAGTTTATGTGATTGGAGATTAAACTAATTGTGTTTCTTTTGTTTATACATTTTAATATTGTAATTTCACAATTGATTTATAGTAGGTTTCTTTGAAATGGAACATTATAATTATAAGGGAAATGACTGTTTAAAAATCAAAACTATTGTGATGTTAGTATTGTTTAGTCCCTGTAGAACATAAGTCTCAAACTCAGTTTCTGGAGGGCTGCAGTTTTGGTCCAACCCTAATAAAACACAGCTGATCTAACCAATCAAGGTGTTCAAGACTACTAGAACTAGAGCTGTGTCCGAAAACGTCTACTAATCAGTAGGTACTGCATTTGAATTTAAATTTACTACTCAACCTTTACAAAAGTACGTTCTATACAGTATGAATGGGAGCAGTATGTATGGAACTCTTAGGACATACTACATCCGCGTGCTTCAGAATCTCGCTGGAAGTAGTAGGTCATCCGGGTACTTCTCGCATACTGTTTTTCAAATTCTATGAATTCGGACATACTACTCGGCTCGCACACTGATTTTAGTGTACTATATAGTATGGAAGTAGGCGATTTCGGATGCAGCCTAGTAGTCTTAATCACCTTGATTAGTTGCATCAGCTGTGTTTGATTAGGGTTGGAGCAAAACTGTGCAGAGCTGCTGCCCTCCAGAAATCGAGTTTGAGACCTATGCTGTAGAAGGTTCATAAGCCACTTGAGTTTGGTAATGTTTAGGACAATTGAATGTCATTTATATTTCAGTTTATATTACGAGTTCCACCTTTTAGATGAGTAGCTTTAGAGCTAGTAGAAATGCACAGAGGCCTAGATAGAGCTCAAGACCCAGTGAACAGCTCTTAACTCACTGAACTCCCATTCTCTTTCTGAAAGGGGAATGTGCCTAGTATGCACGTATACATGTGTCTGTGATGTGTGAATTCATAGAATAAAATGCCAATAAATTTGATTATATTTAAATATATAATACATATATATATATATATATATATATATATATATATATATATATATATATATATATATATATATATATATATATATATATATATATACAGTGTTTCCTCTAGGATTTTTTCCAGCAGTGGCGGCAGGACTTTTTTTTTTTTTACACAGATCTGCCAACTATTTCAAAGACCAATATTACACGCATTATTGCAAGGCGAGATAGCATTCATGTAATACGAGCATTCGAATCTCTTTGCTTGCGCGCCGATTTCCTCTTCGTGCACAGAACTTCTTGCACGCACTCAAATTTACACGTTCAAGTGCAGATCTTCTCGTGCGCTCTCCAGTAAGCGCTGCTGAAGCGCGATTTAGTGCGTTTTTGTGCGTTTTCCGACATTAACGCGTCCTGAAGTAAAGTGAAACTCCAGCAAGATAAAGTCATTGTATGCAGAGCCATTGACATTTATCAATAAAATATACTTATGGAAACTGTGTTCATCTTAAACTGAAAGCTACGCAGTGTTTGCTGGACTCACGCACCTGTCAGTCAGTCTGTCAGAGAGCCAGCATGTCACCTTAAAGGGTTGAACAAATAACGCACAGCACTACTACGGTTGCAGAAAAGTTTGCGCTGTTTACCTCTAATATGTTTTAGTGCGATTATAATCCGCTATACAAAACACGACTAAATGTTTAATGAGAAGTTGTAATGTAGCCGTGGCGGGATGAATTTTGGCGTGGCGGCCCGCCACGGATGAATGAATGTAGCGGAAACCTTGATATATATATATATATATATATATATATATATATATATATATATATATATATATATATATATATATATATATATATATATATATATATATATATATATATATACATATATATATAATTAATTATTGGTTTCCCAGTACTGGGTTGCAGCTGGAGTTTGCGGTTTATTCTGCTGTGGCAACCCATGATGAATAAAGCAACTAAGCTGAATGAATGAATTACTGGGTTATAAACCATGGAACGCTTTATATTCTGAGCATTTAACAGTTTTGTGCTAATTCCTGCAAAATTATGTTTTAATATGTATTACAGACTTGCGGACTGTAATCTGACTGGTCAGTGCTGTGAAAGTGTGTCTTCATCCCTATGATCACCAAACTCACTGAGAGAGCTGGACCTCAGTCACAATGACCTGCAGGATTCAGGAGTGAAGCTGCTCTCTGATGGACTGAAGAGTTCACACTGTCAGCTGGAGATACTGAGGTTTGTGATGCTCAGTAATATCCAATTAACTTCAGACACTATAAGCTGACTCACCCATCGGTGTCTGATGTCTGATTTTCTAAAAGGCCACAATTCTTAACTTATTAAATGTACAGTTGGAAAATAGTTTGAATTGGGCTGTTGTGTGAAAATACAGAAGAATAATAATGTTTTTGTTCTGATTAGAATGACAGGTTGCAATCTGACTGTGCAGTGCTGTGAAAGTGTGTCTTCATTTCTACAATCATCAAACTCACTGAGAGAGCTGGACCTGAGTCACAACGACGTGCAGGATTCAGGAGTGAAGCTGCTCTCTGATGGACTAAAGAGTTCACACTGTCAGCTGGAGATACTGATGTGTGTTATTCTCAGTAATATGTAGTTTATTCCACACATAAGCTGACTATTGATGTCTGATACAGCAATAATTTTCAAAAACTGAAGTTGCAACCTTTGACTTTCCATGCCAACAAAGATTGCATGCAAAGTAAAGCTAAAAACTCAAGATCCATGTGCACAAACAATACAGTCAGATTGTTCAGTCCGATTGTTCGGATAGTGTAAGCAGACTTGACTGCTCACACTATCACTGCGTTCCATTTGGAAGAGCTCATCCCTATGCCCTCATTCATTCAGGGTGGGGGGGATTGCAATTAATATGCATTAATTCCCTCTGATGGAATTAATGCATATTAATTGCATAAAGGGATGGGCCCATCCAAAATGAAGGAGCTGTTTGTCACTAAACTTCTCTGGTCAAAGGATCTTAGCCAGATGTATCCTTTAAAATCCTTCATCCCCAAAGGGCCCTTCTAAGTGGCCAGTTTTGAACATTTTGAACACTTCAATGTGGCAGCCATGATTGTTTACACTCATGGGATGGAGTCTGAACTTTGGGTGGAAAAGAAGATATTAAAAAACACTACAATTTTTTTCTAATCAGGGGCACGTTTCCCAAACAACGACGTAACTGTTGCAGCTGAACTATCATAGTACGATGCATCGTTAGGGAAAAGAACGATGTAGTGACGAGTGTTTCCCAAAACCCCTAGATTCTCTGTCGCAGATCCATCGCTTGAACCACGTTAGTTATAACATAAAATGCCCATAATGATGCTCTAAATGGGTGAGAACAACCCCATCATTTCTTTGCGCAAATTTTATTGTTTTACACGCACACGCATTTAAAAAGAAATCCAATATTAGTTTTGGTAAAAACATGCACTCGCTTTCCATATTAATTGAAATATGTAAACGGCACATATAGGACCAAAGATTCCTTTACAAATATTATTGAGAACATTAAATATTCTATTCTAAAACATAAAATCACTTACACAAGCTAACACGTATTCTAATAATGAGGCGATTTATTAAGAAAGGAAATTTAATATTTATTATTTATTAGGAAAGGAAAAAAAATCTTACTTTAATATCAATATTATGATGATGATGATGATTATTATTATTATTAAGTAGGATATTGTTTATTTTATTTTATAGACACTACTTTATTTTATTTTACTACTTTTACAGCTTGACACATATAAACCACTGCAGAAATGTTCTAACCAACAGGTCATATACAGCACAGATACTTAATAAATAACCCACTATAAATTAAAAGCATTAACGTATGCTATGTTTTTTGTTTTCACAAGCTTTGCAGACGTAATGTAAATTCCGCTTTTAAATAAAAGGTCACCTATAGATTTCGTCATGCCACGGCTGTGTTCAAAATTACATCAATGTTTTTAAAGTGCACTGCGAAGGGAACGCAATTGTAAACATGAAGATCACTAAAACTGAACTGTAAAAATATACTTTTTAAAGCAAATTACACCTAAGAGAGATGACTAATGCTTTTTTTTTATTATTCCAAGTTTAAATGTCAGAATGTTCTAAACGAATAGGGCATAGGGGGAAAAACTGGGTATAGAACACAGCCAGGAACTATGTTTCTAACTACAGCTCCAGAGGTGTAGTTGCAAGTGTAAGTGCAAGTTTGCGACGCAGTTTGCGAATGTTCGTTGGAATGATGGATTTGGGAAATGCCAAATCAACAAACTATGTATAAAGACGAAACTTGCGACCTTAGTTGACTAATGATGGTTTTCAGAAACGCACCCCTGATTTGTATCTTGCAAATATATAAACAGAATAATTGTTACAGGTTTGCGCATGTGCCTTGTTTCATTTTATGGCCATGTTTCATTTTATGAATTACTGACAATGTGTTTCTGCATGTGCACCTTCGCACCCACCACCCCACCAGACCACCCCCACCCCACCCCACCCCAAAATGTGAGGTTTGTTTGTGTCTGTTTCTATTTTCAACTCAGATGGTTCGTAGCTTTAATTCAATTGTGCAATTCCCTCATGAGGAAATTTTCCCAAAATTTCTGACAGAAAATCACCAGAAAATCATCTGAAAATCAGAAATTTGACAGTTTGAAAATCAGAAAATTATCCGAGCGTTTGATTGTTGATCAGGAGAGGTTAATTGTCTCTCCGTTTCCCTGCACACTGCATAAGCAGAGCATGTCAAAAGATGTTTGAAAGTTGAAATTTGGTCAGATTTAAAAAGAATAGTTGCACAAGTCAAAATTTGGCTAAAATTGAACCAAAATTGTTCAGTGTAAGCCTGACCTAATTGGATACGCAGTTTTAAAGAATAGCATAGAGTTATGTTTTGGAAAGATACACAGGGATAATACTTTGCTTTGTTTAGATTGGCAGATTGTAATCTGACTGGTCAGTGTTGTGAAAGTGTGTCTTCATCT
This sequence comes from Danio kyathit, assembly GCA_903798195.1. NCBI lineage: Eukaryota > Metazoa > Chordata > Actinopteri > Cypriniformes > Danionidae > Danio > Danio kyathit. Next base: position 10,864,950 of record LR812535.1, read on the forward strand.
CTACGATCACCAAACTCACTGAGAGAGCTGGACCTCAGTCACAATGACCTGCAGGATTCAGGAGTGAAGCTGCTCTCTGGTGGACTGAAGAGTGTACAATGTCAACTGGAGATACTGATGTGAGAAAAAAAAAAAGAAAAGATTCACTTGGTTATTGTGAGACAATAAGTTTATTTGCCCTTTTATTTACTGTGAAATCGCTCTGTTATTGTGAGAGTGAATCTGGGTTTGGGTATTGGAAGTAAATATTATAGTTTTCATTAAAATTCATGTAAATAATTACATATAAAATAGCTTTAATATAAAACGACAAAGTTAATGTTTTTCAGTGTTCTTTGTGAACCTACAGTTTTTTTAACTTATTATTTATATTATTTATTATATATAACTTATAATTCAGTTTATTAACTTGGATTTACTTGTTTAGATATTTCTTTTCACCTGTTAGCTCAACGTTTTGGTGTAGCAACTGTTTATTCCTGACTGTTGAATTGATTTATTTGGTTTTGTCAACTGTGAGTACACTCTGAATCTCATTTAGCCAATATACATTCACATCTGGTACAAAACAACAAAATGAAAGCATGTAGCCAAAGAAACTAAACTGAACCTCTAACTGAACTTGTGTATAAAGTTGTATGATTTACAGCATAGTTAATGAGTATAAACATTTCTGTATATATGATGATTATATGTTGTTGAGTTTTTTTGTGTGTTTGTAGGTTATCTGGCTGTATGGTGACAGAGGAAGGCTGTTGTTTTCTGGCTTCAGCTCTGAGATTAAACCCCTCACACCTGAGAGAGCTGGATCTGAGCTATAATCACCCTGGAGAATCATTACTCAAGCTGGTCCATGATCCAAACTACAGACTGGACACACTCAAGTATGTTCAACACCCCTAACTAAATTTGGTTCACTGGGTATTACTATCTGTCCAAATGCTCGAGATTTTGGCAGTGGAGCAATGAAGGAAAGGGTGTTCCTGAACAACACTGGGTGGTTTCACTGTTCAAGAGCTCATACAATTAAGAGTTAGAAGATACAAGAGTTACAAGTTAGTTTTGAGTTGATAAAACCAAACCAATTCAGTTTGGTCACTTTGTTGATCAATACCATGATGTAGATCATCAACTCAGGTATTGATTTCGAGTTACTGAAGCAGTTGCACATGAAAGTGTGGCATCAGTAGTGAGGCCGTCCGATTCCATTGAGAGAAAGGGCCCTATCATACACCAGGCGAAATAAGGCGCAAGATGTGTTGTTGCTATTTTCAGATTAACGCAACCCTAATTTTCCCGTTTTCCGGCACGTTGTTTAAATAGCATATCCATTTGCGCCACTTTGTGGACTCATGGGTGTTCCGGTCGAGAAAAGATTTGTGTTAAGGCACATTGATGGCACATTGCTATTTTGAGGAACTGAAATAGACTGTGCAATCGACCATGTGGGGCATAGGACGTGTGTTTTGATATAACTCAGTTCTTTGACCACACTTCATTATTACTGTTAATTTATTCGTTTGCTGGAAATTAGAACTGAATTTAGAAATAGTTTTGAAGCAAATCTTTGCACTTAACAACGAAATTAATTATGTAGGCTAACGGATGTCTGTGCGTACAACACCTTTACTTATCCGCGAAAGAGAGAAAGAGAAAGTGAAAAGAAAGACAGATTGGAGGAGGCTCATTTTCTCATTCTCACACTGCAGATGGTCTGTTTAACTGTTTTCACGCTAGTGAAGCATTCAGTTTTTCCACTTACAAAGTCCGCCATGTAAATAGCAAATACGCCATGACTGTCTCATGTCTGCATGAGAGTCACGCAACTGACTCTTAAAGGGAATGGGAGATGAGACTCTGATTGGTTTATTCTCAAAACACACCTATAACTCATTAAGAGAGTAAGCACAACCCTGTTAGACCATGCACCGCTGCGCAGAGCGTATTTATCCGTCCTTAAAATAGTAAAAGTGGATTTGGACATGCCCTTAATGACTTTGCGCCCTGCGCTTTAGACTTTGTGCCTAGATCATTAAAAAACAGCCCAAAGTGTCAAAGAAACTAAACGAAAACATCTTTCAATGTGCAAATAGTTAGTTTAAAGTATATAGAAGGTAATATATAAACTTATATGACTATATTTAGCAGTATAAATTGACAAATAAAGGTACGATATATGTTTTCAATTAGTTGGTGTATGAGTATACTGCATCTTACAGTATGTCACTTTGCTCACATTGGATTGTTTAAACTTAACATAACCTTGTTATTAGGTTAGCTGTACAATGTAAGTTCCAACTGATTTTTCCGTATAAAAATGAATTTTCCAAGCTTAATTTATGTAAATCCAAAGGTGGGGTGTCATCGTAAGGTTCATCGTCTTCAAAGCAGGCGACCTGATGGTTTGCCCCTTCATTGTTCATCATTGTGGACAAGAAGGAGCAGTAACTGCTTCATTCCAGACGTCATTCAGGGATGTAACTGTAGACCAACCTAGGCTATACTGTGTATAATGATATTGTGGAGTCCTATAATGTGAGCGTATGGGGAAGCTACTGACAATATGCAAGATTACGAAATCGATTTGAATACGTACGCGGCTGTGGACTTTTTCCACTCACACATTTTTGTGTCAGTCTATTGGGTGTCAGTCCTAATGTTAAAGTATATTAGGCTACTTAATTCAATTGGATCCTATATTTTTATTGCTTAAAATCTTTCAAATTATTGAGTGACTAGTACAATCACATCTTTATCAAGAGTCGAGCAAATTACAGGAAAAATGGACACAAGAGAACTAAGCGTGTTAGTGGTGCCTTCTGGTGGTGGTGTGTGGATCTGTTCTGACATTGAGAGAATATACAAAGTATAAACCATAGACTCACTGTAAAAAGGTATAAACCTATTAACCTAAATTGTATGACCAATAATAAATATTTATGTAAAGAATGTTATTTATAATAATTTTTGAATTATTTCTATTATTATTTAAACACACAAACACACACACACATACAGTATGTACTGTTTTGAAATGCCAAATGAAGACACAGGTGCAACACGAAAAAAACAGAGAGTAGGCAAATAAATGAAAAATGCATTTAAACTCAAACAGGCTCAAATCAGCTGATCAAAAGTTTAGGACCACAGCCTTAAAAAGTTAAATTCTGTGCAAATTCTTGGCTTTGCTGTCATTTTCTTTGGCCTGTAACACTCTCATGATCTCTAGATGGCAAAGGCAAAAAGGCTTTCTCTCTTTGAACGTGGCAGGATTGTTGAGCTGCACAAGCACGGGCTCTCACAGTGACAGTCACAGTGTTTTGACAGTCATTTTAAATTTCTTAAAAGATCCTGAGCATTATGGGACAAAAAGTCAAGTGGTAGACCCAAAAAAATTTCACCTGCACTGAGCTGGAGGAGGGGCAACGCAGTGGCGCAGTAGGTAGTGCTGTTGCCTCACAGCAAGAACGTTGCTGGGTCGCAGGTTCGAACCTCGGCTAGGCTGGGTCAGTTGGGTGTGGAGTTTGCATGTTCTCCCTGCGTTCGCGTGGGTTTCCTCCGGGTGCTCCGGTTTCCCCCACAGTCCAAAGACATGCAGTACAGGTGAATTGGGTAAGCTAAATTGTCCATAGTGTATGTGTGTGAATGTGTGTATGGAAGTTCCCAGAGATGAGTTGCGGCTGGAAGGGCATCCGCTGCGTAAAATCGTGCTGGATAAGTTGGCGGTTCATTCCGCTGTGGCGACCCCGCAAGGGACAAAGCCGACAAGAAAATTAATGAATGAATGAATGAGCTGGAGGAACCGACGGGCTGTCCGAGAAGAAACAGGCAGATCCTCAACCCAAATTAAGGCCCTTACTGATGCTGACTGCTGCCCGATAACCATAAGACGTCATCTTCGAGAGAAGGGTTTAAAGAACAAAAAACGTCTTCAAAGGCCACGTCTTATTCCACACTACAAACTTGCTGTTTGGAATTTGCAAGGGAGCACCAAACGTGGGACATTGAAAAGGGGAAGAAGGTTTTGTTCTCTGATGAAAAAATTGATGGCTTCCAACGTTACTGGCATGACAAGGAGATTTCACAGGAGATGTTTTCTACACGGCACAGTGGTGGAGGCTCCATCATGATCTGTGGTGCTTTTTCCTTCAATGGTAAAATTGAGCTTCAGGTTGTGCAGGGGCGTCAAACAGCTGCTGGTTATGTAGACATGTTGCAGCGGGCATCCCTCTTGACTGAGGGCCCTCATCTGTGCAGTAATGACTGAATCTTTCAACAAGACAATGCTGCAATTCACAATGCCCGCCTGACAAAACACTTCTTCCTAACATTGCTCTTTTGGACCATCCTGCATGCTCCCCTGATTTAAATGCCATTGAGCACATTTGGGGATGGATGACAAAGGAAATTTACAAAAACGGACACCAGTTCCAGACCCTGGGGGACCTTCTTGAAGCCATCTTAACCACATGGAGGAACGTTACCACAGGCCTCCTGGAAACACTTGTTTCAAGCATGCCAAAACGAGTGTTTGAAGTGATCAACAAGAATGGAGGTGGTTCTCACTACAGAGTCATTTTTGACAATTTTAAGTTCTGTTGTCGTGTTTTTTGGCCTATGGTCCTAAACTTTTGATCAGCTGATTTGAGCCTGTTTGAGTTGCTTTTTTCAATAAATTGTCTATTCTCTGTTTTTTGGCTTTTACACCTGCGTCTTCTTCGGGTATTTTGAAGCAGTACTTACAATCGAATTATGATCTACCAGTGCAAAATGTGAATACCTGTAATGTCTTAAGATTTTGTTCAGGAGTGTGTGTGTGTGTGTGTGTGTGTGTGTGTGTGTGTATATATGTATGTATATATATATATATATATATATATATATATATATATATATATATATATATATATATATATATATATATATATATATATATATATATATATATTCCTTTTTTTGTTCTCGGCTGATCACATGCCTGAAGTTCCTATTGCACTAAAGACAGCTAAGTTAACATTCAGCTAACATTCATGGTGTCTAAAACCCAGATTTGGCTATAAAACAAATGCAAACTTCCGTGACTAGCTAGGTATAGGCCATAGGACAAACAAGGGACTTATGAACAAAACATTGAACCTTACTGTTCATTCGACACTGTCAAGGGATGTGTAAACTTATGAACAGAACTGTATTGTGGAGCCCTATAGAAGCTAGAGAAAGTGAATTTGCATGTTACACCATACCAGATGCGATGCTACACAGCAACAAACTGTGTTAAACTTATTGATCAATAAACTCACTTTAAATATACTATGTTAGTTGTTCAAGCTAGCAAACTTGCACTTACTGTATTGTATTCGATTTCAAAATATGTCAAAATAGATTTGTATTTATTTATTACTTTTTTTACAGTGCAGAACATGGAGCAGAGATCAGGATTGCTATAGGACCACAAAAATGTAGGTCAATAATGCACACACCTAAAATGAACCATAGTTGTTTTGCTGCTATAAATGTAATCTCTCCTCTTGTATTCAGATGCATGTGATCTCACACTGGATTTAAACACCGCAAACACTAATCTCTCTTTATCTGAGGGGAACAAGAAGGTGACTTGTGTGAAAGTCAAGCAGTCATATCCTGATCATCCAGAGAGGTTTGATGAGTGCCATCAAGTTCTGTGTAGAGAGAGTCTGACTGGACGCTGTTACTGGGAGGCTGAATGGAGCGGGTATAACGTTGATGTATCAGTAACATATAAAGACATCCTTAGGAAAAGAGGTGGTGATGACTCTTGGTTTGGATACAATGAAAATTCCTGGAGTTTGAACTGTTGCATTGACAGTTTCACTGCACGCCACAATAATGTTAAAACGCCAATAATAGTGCCTTTCTGCTCTAATAGAGTAGGAGTGTATCTGGACTGGTCTGCTGGCATTCTGTCCTTTTACACAGTCTCTGACACACACACACTCACACTCTTACACACATTCAAAACCACATTCACGGAATCCCTCTATGCTGGATTGACAGTTTACTGTCCTGATAGTTCAGTGTCTCTGTGTGAGATAATACGTTACCTGTGAGAAACAACCAAAACTCTCTGCTCAGTTTCACACACATTGATGTCAGTCTAAATAAGACACCACAGACTTTTAGACTGTTATGTTTTTATAAAGCAGCTGTTGACGGTAATGTGAAGGTTCCTAGGTTTTCGCAGCAAAACTAGCATGGCAATGGCCTAACAAAACTAACCCAAAACAGGCCAATTAAGCCTGCACAATTACTAGCAAAACTCAAAATGTGACCCTGGATTACACAACCAGTCATATGTTGCATGATTATAGTCAAAAATGCATTGTATGGGTCAAAATGCTTGATTTTTTTTTTATTTATGCCCAAAATCATTGGAATATTAAGTAAAGATCATGTTTTCTTATGTGAGCATATCAAAGCTCATTGTTTCATTAGCAATGTGCAATGTTAAGCACTTTATGTGACAATGTTAAAGGCAATTTTCTTCATATTTAGATTTTTGGGAAACCTCAATATTCCTGATTTCCAGTCAAATAGTGCCTATCCTAACAAAGTATAAATCAACGGAAAGCTTATTTATTCAGTTTCAGACAATGTATAATTCTCAGTTTCAAACAATTGACACCTATGAGCAGTGTTGGTGAAAGTTACTTTTGAAAGTAATGCATTACAATATTGAGTTACTCCCCCAAAAAATTTAACTAGTTGCGTTACTTTTTATGAAAAGTTATGCGTTACATTACTTTTGAGTTACTTTTTATTACCTGCCGGAGGCTTGATTTCTTTCAGAGCTTGTTTTTTTTTTCTTTCTTTTTCAAATAGGGGAGATGTACTGTATAACCTGCATTTACCTTTAAAAACACATTAAAAATTTTTTTAGGATAATGTTATCTGAGAACTTCCTGACCCCAGAGTTTTACATGCCGTATATACAGATTGTTAAAAGTTTAAAGCAATGTGTTTGCTATTTTTGTACTATTTGTCTTAAGTAACTTAAGTAAGCATCACTGTCCATTGAGACTACAATCCCCTTTTTCTTTTCTTTGATGCGTTCAAACTAATAAACACCTTCTTTCATTGATTGCACAATTTATTGTGACTACTTAAATTTTTTAATTCAACAATGTTTTTTGTTTTAAATTTTTTTAAAAGCCAATTAATTAAACTAAGAAGTTACTTGCATTACATTTTTGTAAAAAGTAACTCAAATATTATTACTTATTTTTTAAAAGCAATGCGTTACTTAGAAAAGTAATATTATTATGTAACTCGCGTTACTTGTAATGCATTACCCCCAACACTGCTTATAACTGGTTTTGGGGTCCAGGGTCACTTCCATACAAAATAAATAAACTCAAGGTATTGTACACATTTTTAATCGATTTGTTATCAGTTTTATCACTATATATTCATTCATTTTCTTTTTGGCTTAGTCTCTTTATTAATCAGGGGTCACCACAGCGAAATGAACCGCCAACTTATCCAGCATATGTTTTACGCAGCGGATGTCCTTTCAGCTGCCACCCATCGCTAAGAAACACCCATACACTCTCATTCACACACACACACACACACACACACACACACACACACACACACACACACACACACACACACACACACACACACACACACACTACGGCCAATTTAGCTCACTCAATTCCCCTATAGCGCATGTCTTTGGACTGTGGGGGAAACCCATGTGAACACGGGGGAGAACTTGCAAACTCCACACAGAAATGCCAACTGACCCAGCTGAGGCTCGAACAAGTGACCTTCTTGCTGTAAGGCGACAACGCTACTCACTGCGCCGCCCTCTCACTATACGTATATTAATTATAAATGTTCTGTTTATATAAATCAGGATCTTCTGTGTGACTGTCCATTATAAAAAACATAATGGATGCAGGCAAATGCACAACAACTCTGATGAAAGCGAACAAACTTGTAAAACTTCACAATTCATGCTCACAGTTTTTTATCTGGTGCCCAAGCACCTTAAAAAGTTTAATTATCGTAGCACTGTTTAGGAGAGTAATACAACCATTTTTGTTCATTATAACTGATGCAATTTTTTTAAGTTTTAACCTGCAAAATAAAAAATAAAAAAATTCAAAATAAACTAATAAATTTCAAAAAAAAAAAAAATATATATATATATATATATATATAAAAATATAAAACCGGCGACTCAGTGGCTCAGTGGGTAGCGCTGTCGCCTCACAGCAAGAAGGTCGCTGGTTCGAGCCTCGGCTGGGTCAGTTGGCATTTCTGTGTGGAGTTTGCATGTTCTCCCCCATGTTCGCATGGGTTTCCTCCGGGCGCTCCAGTTTGCCCCAAAGACATGCACTATAGGTGAATTGAGTGAGCTAAATTGTCCATAGTGTATGAGTGTGTGTGAATGAGAGTGTATGGATGTTTCCCAGTGATGGGTTGCGACTGGAAGGGCATCCGCTGCGTAAAAACTTATGCTGGATTAGTTGGCTGTTTATTCCGCTGTGGCGACCCCTGATTAATAAAGGGACTAAGCCGAAAAGAAAATGAATGAAATGAATATATATATATATATATATATAAAACCAGCGATGTGGTGGTGCAGTGGGTAGCGCTGTCGCCTCACAGCAAGAAGGTTGCTGGTTCAAGCCTCTGCTGGGTCAGTTGGCATTTCTGTGTGGAGTTTGCATGTTCTTCCCGTGTTGGCGTGGGTTTCCTCCGGGTGCTCCGGTTTCTCCAACAAGTTCAAAGACATAAGGTATAGGTGAATTGGGTTAGCTAAAATTGTCCGTAGTGTGTGTGTGTGAATGAGAGTGTATGGATGTTTCCCAGTGATGGGTTGCAGCGGGAAGGGCATCCGCTGCGTAAAACATATGCTGGATAAGTTGGTGGTTCATTCCGCTGTGGTGACCCCGGATTAATAAAGGGACTAAGCTGAAAAGAAAATGAAGGAATTAATATATATAACCCATGGTTATGGAAAGTGGGTAAAATTCCAGAGGAAAACGTCAAACTTGAGCAATGCCATTTTCCTTCACTCTACTTCCTTTTTCTTTTTCAGGAATCTGTACTTTATCATAGTATTTTAATTTTAGGATAGGTTTACTTTTCCATTACAAAATAATGCACTTTTTACCCAATTAAAATTCCTAAATGTAGCTTAACAAAAGTGTTGCTTTCAAATGCACTTTTTATTGAGTCAGCAACTCAAAGGATTCAAATGAGAATGAGTCTTCAGTAAAACTGAACTGACTGAATATATAAACTGAGTAAAAAACGGGAGATCTTCTCACCTTGAGTGCCCATGACTGATGATGATAAATCTAAGTTAATAGTATCATGTTTTAGGATATATTATTATTTACGACTGAAAACCTTTAGGTCACTGTGAGAAAGAAATCTGCTATAAAAAGGTTTTTAAGCCCATAATATGAAATGCTTGAATGTGAAAATACTTGTTCATCTTTGTTTATTACTGTCTGAGTGCTGTTGGATTATAATTAAAGTGATAAAAACATTATTAATAAATAATATTTGCACACATTGATTTTATTCGTTTTTGTTATAGGCTATACACGGTTGTATAGTATATTTAGTTATGTTTTTTACTTGCACATTGGAGACTTTGATTATCTTTTGGATTAGACTATTAGCATCATGGCTCAAAAATGACCAGTTTTGAACCTTTTCTTATTTAAACATTAAAGCTTCTGTAGTTACTACTAGTACTAAGACCGATGTAAAATGAAAAGTAAATATTTTTAGGCCGATATGGCTGGGAAGTATACTCTCATTTAGGTGTAATAATCAAGGGACTTTGCTGACGAATAGCGGCTGCAGCAGGCACAATGATATTATACAGATTTGAACTGATTTTAATCCTGCATAATATCATATCAAGAAAGGCAAGGAAAAAGGATAAATCTGCTAATTACAATAATTAAAATATAAATTAATTAAATTAAAATTATGAGATGTAAAGATACAAAGTTTATTTGATGTTATCTTTGATTTACGTCTTTGAATGTTTTTCTTCTCGTTTCTTGTGAAAAAAGACAACTGGTTTCTGTCTTCATAAGAAAGAAGGTGAAAACAATGCAAAGATGCCAGTGGTAGATCATGTTACACAAACATAAAACATTGCAACGTTTTGTAAAGCCAAACAAACAAAAAAGGACAAAACTGTACTGTGAAATGACAACTCTAAAATATAAAATTGCATCTTTTTTTCCATTTATGTATTTATTTATACAGTTGAGGTCAGAATTATTCGCCCTCCTGTTTTAATATACAAAAATATAAAATTATTTTAATTCTTTCACATTTTTTCCACAATTTCTGTTTAATGGAGAGATGATTTTCAACACATTTCTGCACATAATAGTTTTAATAACTCATTTCTAATAACTGATTCTTTTATCTTCACCATGATGACAGTAAATAATATTTTACTAGATATTTTTCAAGATACTAGTATTCAGCTTAAAGTGACATTTAAAGGCATTACTAGGTTAATTCGGCAAGTTAGGGTAATTAGGCAAGTCATTGTATAATGATGGTTCTGTAGAAAATCAGAAAAATGTTTAAGGGAGCTAATAATATCGACCTTAAAATATATTTTTAAAATTTAAATCTGCTTTTATTCTAGCCGAAATAAAACCAAAAAGACTTTCTCTAAAAGAAACAATATTATAGGAAATACTGTGAAAATTTCTTTGCACTAATAAACATCATTTGGGAAATATTTAAAAAGAAGCAATAAATTACAGGAGGCTAATCATTTTGACTTCAACTGTATATTTTTTTTTGTTTGTTTTGTTTGTTGTGGTCTGTGGTTTGTATTTTTATTTTTATTTGTCTTAGTTTTCTTTCTTGTGAAATTAGAAACCAGCTCAGCCAGTTTAACAAAAGAAAATAATTGTAGCTTTAAAAGTTTTTTGATTGTCCTGTGTTTGCCAACATCATGTTGTCACGACACACTGCGACACCACAGGACATTCGTGTTACAGGGAGCGTATCATGAAAACAGAGAAGTGGGTTTAAATCTTCTTAGAGTAATATTCTCCTTGTGTTGTTCATTAATAACTGTCCTAGGATGTGTTTCCAAAAGCATTGTTAACAAACTATGGTTGCATATTTTGTTGAACTCTGTAATGTAAAGATAAACTCTGTTGATATACAGTATAAGGAATAATATGCATCCAGCTGGTTGTTTTTACAAAATAAACCCCAACAGATTTATCAGCAATTGTTGTATAAGACAGAATGACTTTATTTTGCAAATACTGGCTAGATTTACATTATCCTGCTTATTACACAGCTACAGCTAAAAAAATTAATAAATGGCTAAATGCATCCCACACTAACCTACTTTTTATTATTATTATTATCATCATGCAGCAAGATGATGCCAAACAGTCAAAAAGAGCAGACTTGCAGATAAGCACATAAATGTGAATATATAAGTGGTCAGGATGATTCGTAGTCCCTGGATGAACCTGTGTTAGTTTAACCAGTAATTATCTGGGAATAACATACCTTGTAAAAATATAGTTGAAGTCAGAATTATTCACCCTCCTGTGATTTTCAAATATTTCCCAAATTATGTTTAACAGAGCAAGGAGTTTTTCATAGTATTTCCTATAATATTCTTTCTTCTGGAGAAAGTCTTATTTGTTTTATTCCAGTTTGAATAAAAGCAACACAATATACAGGGGGCTAATAAATCAAAAGATCTAATAATTATGATTTCAGCTGTACATATCTTGTAATGTCAAAAAGTGACCAATCCGAATCAAGTATATTAATTGTGTATAAGAATTATTCCTATTACAAAATTGTGTTATTTTATGCTTTGGTCATGTGTCATGTCATGAGGAAAATATGGAAATATGAGAAGGAAGAATTGCATGCATACCAGTGTGTTTAAAATGATCTTTGATGTCAAATGAGATTTATCTGGTCCCCTTTTTCTTGGGAAAATAGAAACTGGTTTAGTAAGTTTACGACTTGAGTATAAATAAACACAATTTTTTTTAAACAGAAGGAAGTGAATGATTTCAGAACAGCTGTTTGAAGAGGCAGATTGACTCATAAACTGGACGAAGCTTTTGATTATCTTCTTTTTTTGTTTTGTTTTTTTGAGGTAGAGGTAGGTTTAAACAGATACACCTCTGGCATTGTTATGCATTATTTGACATGCACATTTTTATCAACGTAATGTCAGTCTTTTAATTATTGTTGTACTTTCTCCATCTCATTAAGGTGCTTGCATTGTGAGGCTGATACATTGCATGAAGTTCAAATAGTCAAGAAGGTCAGTCACAGAAAGCAGATTTGTGTTTAAATTAAATCTAATAGGCACGCTGTCAGTGGAAATCTTATAGACATCTGAGAAGTTTGGGTTTTGTATTAATTGGCACATGCTCTGCTAAAATGTCAAATATGAACTAACCCAAAAGTTAGGCAAAATAAATAAATAAATATAAGTTAACCCCATGCTTGGGGTCTTTTTTTATCCACATTTGGCCCAGTGTTGGGTTGTCAAGCTAGTTGTCTATTCTTATTTAAAGGTAAAGTTTACTCAGAAATGAAAATTCAGTTACTTTTTACACACCTCTGTGAGTATTTTCATCTGTTGAAAACAAATGTTGTCAGACAGATGGTTAGTGGTCCACATTTTATAGTAGGAAACAATTATAAAATAAGTTGTGTGTTAAAACTATCTATGATGACTGGATCTTTAGGCAAAAATATTTATTCAAAACATCTGACTGATTTCTGGGGTGGCACGGTGGCTTAGTGGTTAGCAGTGACGCCTCACAGCAAGAAGGTTGCTGATTCAAGTCCCGGCTGGGCCAGTTGGCATATCTGTGTTCTCTCTGTGTTGACGTGGGTTTCCACCGGGTGCTCCGGTTTCCCCCACAATCCAAAGACATGCGCTATATGTGAATTGAATAAACTAAATCGGTCGTTGTGTGTGTTTGTGTGTGTGTGTGTGTGTGTGTGTGTGTGTGTGTGTGTGTGTGTGTGTGTGTGTGTGTGTGTGTGTGTGTGTGTGTGAATGAGTGTATGGGTGTTTCCCAGTGCTGGGTTGCAGCTGGACAGACATCCGCTGCGTAAAAAACATGCCAGAATAGTTGGCGGTTCATTTCACTGTGGCGGCACCTGATAAATAAGGAACTAATCCAAAGGAAAATGAATGAATGACTGATTTCCTATACTTATTTAATGCCTGTCTACTGTCACAAGCCCAATGGTGGGCCCAGTTAACATAAAACAGTTTCTTTTTAAAGCCATAATATCCTAAACAGGGTGTGCATGTGTCATCACCTTTAATGGAAGTGAAAGCATTTGCTTTCCCTACAGCACTGGTGTAAAATGAGTTTCTATGAGAAGGAAGAGGATGTTCAAACACACAAAGCAGCATCTCCAGCATCCAGCTGTGTGCCTGAGAGTGACCATCTCCTTGAACTGAGTGATGAAATGTTGACCCTTGACCCTGCGTGAGTATAAACATAATGATCATAACAAACCTGTGTCAGCATCATTACCACAACTATGTTATATGTAAAGGAAGTCAGCAAAGGCTTGAATCTCAATCTCAAGTGTTGGGTGGACAGCAAATATTTTATTCTTCTTCCACAACAATGTTTCTAGAAATCCAGTCGCATGCTGCCTGAACTTACACTTCTGTATACATGTGGCATTGACTTAAATTAAAGTGCTCAGAGTTTTAAATGCTGCAAAAAAAATTTGTTTATCTTGTCACGTTTCTGCAGGCTGAAGAGAGTTGCTGTGATCAGATCAGGGATGCCTCTTCTTACCTGCAATGACTCTTACTGTCAGACCCTTATCAGACAGAGAATGAAATACAATCACAAAACCAGCATGAAGATCAAGTATGAGAGATTATTTGAGGGAATCAAACTAGAAGAGAACCAAACCCTCCTGAACAGGAATTACACACAGCTCTATATCATAGAAGGAGAGAGTGAAGGAGTGAATGAAGAACATGAGGTTTTACAGATGGAGAGAACAGCCAGAACACAAGACACTCCAATCTACTGCAATGACATCTTTAAACCCTTAAATAAACCAGAGCATGAGGAGAAAGACCAGATCAAGACTGTTCTCACTAAAGGCATCGCTGGAATTGGAAAAACCGTCTCTGTGCAGAAGTTCATTCTAGACTGGAGTGAAGGAAAAGCCAATCAGGATGTAGATTTCATGTTTGTGCTTCCATTTCGAGAGCTGAATCTGATTAAAGATCATCAGTACAGTCTTCACAGACTTCTGCTGGACTTTCATCCTGAACTTCAAGATCTGGACTCAGAGATTTATGAGGAGTGTAAAGTCGTGTTCATTTTAATGGTCTGGATGAAATCAGAATCACACTGAAGTTTTCAGACATTGAGAGAGTTAGTGATGTGAACGAGTCTTCATCAGTGGGTGTGTTGATGTCAAACCTCATCAGAGGAGATCTGCTTCCTTCTGCTCTCATCTGGATCACCTCAAGACCAGCAGCAGCCAATCAGATCCCCTCAAAATACATCAGCCGTCTGACAGAAATTCAGGGATTCAATGATTCTCAGAAGGAGGAATATTTCAGGAAGAGAATCAGTGATGAGCATCAAGCCAACAGAATCATCTCCCACATCAGAAGATCCAGAAGCCTCCACATCATGTGTCACATACCCGTCTTCTGCTGGATCTCAGCCACTGTGCTTCAGAAGCTCCTGAATGAAGATGACAGAGCAGAAATCCCTCAAACTCTGACTGAAATGTACATCCACTTCCTGCTGACTCAGATCAACTTGAGGAACCAGAAGTATGAAGAGAGAGATCCAGAGAAACTCCTGAAGTCCAGCAGAGACGTGATTGTGAAACTTGCTGAACTGGCTTTCAATCAGCTGATGAAGGGCAATGTGATGTTCTATGAGGAGGACCTGATTGTGAGCGGTATAGACGTCTCTGATGCTGCAGTGTATTCTGGGATTTGCACTGAGATCTTTAAAGTGGAATCTGTGATTCATCAGAGGAAAGTCTACAGCTTCATTCATCTGAGCTTTCAGGAGTTTCTCGCTGCTTTCTTTGTGTTTTACTCAAATGTAGTGAAGAATAAGGAATCACTTGATTTGTTCCTGAACAGATGTAACTGGAACATCTGGGAAATGTTGCTATGGGAGATATTAAAGTCAGCACTTTATAAATCAATAGAGGGTAAAAATGGACACCTGGATCTTTTCCTTCTGTTTCTGCTCGGCATCTCACTGGAGTCCAATCAGAAACTCTTACAGGATCTTCTGCCACACACAGTCGAGAGTTCAGAGACCATCAAGAAAATCACACAGTACATTCAAGATAAAATCAAGGATGGTGACCATCTCTTTGCTGACCGATGCATCAATCTGTTCCTCTGTCTGCTGGAAATGAAGGATCAGACTCTATACAATGAGATTCAGGAGTTTGTGAATTCACAGAATCGCTCAGTGAAGAAACTCTCTCCATCTCACTGCTCAGCAATAGCCTACATGCTTCAGATATCAGAGGAGGTGCTGGAGGAGTTTGATCTGAAAAGATACAAAACATCAGATGAGGGCAGAAGGAGACTGGTACCAGCTGTGGTGAACTGCAGAAAAGCTCTGTGAGTGTCCATGTATTCCTTTATATAGGAAAGTGAATGTGTTATTTTAAGATACAATAACCTTCCAATTCTTCAATACTAAATTATAGAATATTATTAATGTTTCCATTACTAATTTGACATGGCAATAACTTAAAGCACAGAAGATATTTGAAAAGGATACACTGTTGTAATGACCTACTCTGTCCACAACATGCTACTTTTTTGGATCAGAAGGAAGAGAATGGTCTATATACTGGGCTTTAGTCATTTCTTTACAAATTTTAGTACCTAAAATAATTCATTCTTTTCAAGACCATTCACAATGAAACAGTTCTGTTGAACTTAAAGGAATGGCTCATCCAAAATATCAATTTATCCTTAGTCACTGTAAGGTTGGGATGGGCAAACTTGGTCATGGAGGGCTGGTGTCCAGCATAGTTTTGCTCCAAACTTAATCAAACACACCTTTCTAGTGATGTCGAAGACACTGATTAGCATGTTCAGGTGTATTTGATTAGTGTTGGAGCAAAGCTCTGCAGGGACACCAGCCCTCGAGGATTAAGTTTGCCCATCCCTGCTGTAAGGTCATCTAAGATATAACTGACTTACTTTCTTCAACTGCCTTTAAGTTCTTGCTGCCTATGTCACACATGATCTTATGTTTCTTGCTGTAAATACACTCACCAGCCACTTTATTAGGTACAACTGCTCGTTAACGCAAATTTCTAATCAGCCAATCACGTGGCAGCAACTCAATGCATTTAGGCATGTAGACATGGTCAAGACGATCTGCTGCAGTTCAAACCGAGCATCAGAATAGGGAAGAAAGGTGAAAGAGACTTTGAACATGGCATGGTTGTTGGTGCCAGACAAGCTGGTTTGAGTATTTCAGCTGATCTACTGGGATTTTCACGCACAACCATCTCTAGGGTTTACAGGCGAATGTCCGAAAAAGAAAAATATCCAGTGAGCAGCAGTTCTGTGGGCGCAAATGCCTTGTTGATGCCAGAGGTCAGAGGAGAATGGCCAGAATGTTTAAGCTGATAGAAAGGCAACAG